>OZ005737.1:22768450-23037859 GCA_963930755.1 Eudasyphora cyanicolor | reverse complement strand
AAAAATGTATACATATATGTACGAGTATATATAATAACAAATATGCAATATCCATGAATTGTGCAATTCTAGGTGTGGCCTCTGCTGCCAATACAACCTTTTATCTAATTATCAACTCGGCGACAACAAAAACCGCCATCATCAACATCACCATGGACCCGTGTGGATGAACGGTTCGCTAGCGGGTGATAGGTAGGCAGGCAGTCCACCATCCGTTCGTCCTGTATTATAAGCTCCATTCGCCATTCTATTTGGTGAAATTAGTTTTCGGTAGCTTTTTTGTTATTGTTGCTGTTGTTATTAAATAATTTGGAAAATGAGCAATAAATGCATTATATGTACGGCCACGTTCACGTTATCGTTGCTGCTGTTATTCACGTTGCATTCGTGCTCTCTTCTACTAGAATAATAACAACACAATATGGTGTTTTTGTTCTCGTTCGGTCACCAAAACCCGACACGAAACTCATTGCTTTATCCTTTCGTTTGTTTTCGTTCATTGTTGCCGCGCTGCAGCTATTATTGTTGGCTTGGATAGTGATCAACCATCAACCACTAACGGGCCTCCATACCACACTCCCAAACTCCCACCACCCCTCAGCCATTCACATTTTGAGTGTACGTATAGCAAGAGAGTCCTGAAAAACTAATTAAACAAATTAAAATTCAATGTGTGAAAATTAGAGTTTGAATAAAATATGTCTATTGTAAAAACACCAAACTGCCAGCCATTGCAGCAGACCGCCTGCCTCTACATCCAACTGGTGCACAGTGGCGTTGCTTAACCAGTTAATGGTAAAGTTCACAATTATGAAGCATTTTCGAGTTTTGTTTCGAATTTCAAGCCTTATTTATCTGCCAATCAGTTAAGGAGTTATGTCCATTTTAAGTTATGCTAATGAAATTTGAACTTGTGACAGAAATATATGATTTTTTAAGAAGTTCATTATTTTCCCTCTAGCATGTTTAGTTTAGGATCTATAGCCTTCATAAGTTTAGCTAAGAATAATCCAGATTTGTATAAGTCATCAAAATTTTCGTCGTTTTCGCTCTAGCAAGCTTAGTTAAGAAGTTAGAGAAATTAACGTTTTTCTACGGAACTTTAAAGTTTTAAAACTTTGTTCACAATTATTCACATATCTGGCACTCATTAAGGAGTTATGTCCACTTTAAATTATGCTAAGGAAATTTTGACCTTGTGACAAAAATATATGAGTTTTCAAAAAGATTTCGCTCTAACATTAAGGGTTTATAGCCTTTATAAATTTTCGTTTTCGCTCTAGAGCGCTTAGTTAAGTAATTATAGACATTAACGTTTTGCTAGGGTACTTCAAAGTTTTAGCAAAAAGAGGTCACGATATTTTGTGCTTTTGCTCTAAAATGCGTATAGTTCAGAAATGAAACCAAATATTTCACTAGAATGCGTATAGTTCAGAAATGAAATCAAATATTTCTTATTCTTTCTTGGAAGCTTATTTAAGGAGTTACGTTCGTTATAAGTTTTCCTACATATTAAAAGTTCACAAATATTTACATATCTGACCCTCAGTTAAGGAGTTATGTCCATTTTAAGTTATGCTAAGAAATTTTGAACTTGTGATAGAAATATAGAACTTTTCAAGATGTTCAATATTTTCGTTCTAGAATCGTTAGTTAAGGACAATAGCCATTTTAAGTTTTGCAGAGGATATTCTAGATGGATTTTCTAAAATGATTTGTGAATTAGTTAGACATTAATGTTTTGCTAAGAAATTTCAAAGTTTTAGCAAAAAGTGTTTACGACATTTTGTACATTTTGCTCTGGAATGCTTTGTTAAGAAATAAAACCAAATATATATTTGGGGGATTTAAATTGTATGCGATCACACAACTGTCAACTATTTCGTTTTAGAATGCCTATTTAAGGTGTTACGTTCGTTTTAAATTTTACTACAGAAATTCAAACTTTTGACGAAAAATCAATTTTGATTTGAAACCATATATTTCAGTTGCATTCTGTCTATTGTAGCTAGTTTCAGTTGCTTGATAGAACTGACTGCAGATTCGATAGACGCCATTCCATCATATTTAGAGTTCAATAGCAATAATTTGCTACATTCATAAGTATTTCAAGCTGATTTAGGTTAAAGGTTACATACATTATTGATATTGAACTCTGAAGATGATAGAGTTGTGTCAATCGAAATTGCAGTTAGTTCTACCAAGCTATCATTTGTATTTGTTTCTATTACATTTTTGCAATAGGCAGAATGTTACTGAAACATATTTCAAACCAAAATAAATTCTGACAGAAGAAGAAAACAACATACCAACAATAAACAGCAACTAAAATAAATGTCTACATGAAATTCGCTCTTTTCGCTTTAGGAGGTTTAATTAAAGAGATAAAGCCGTCTTATAAGCATAATACTTATAGACATAAGACATGGTAAGGATATTGTAGGTCCTCATAACTCATCTCAATACACTTCGTTTTCACTCTATGACGCTTAGTTAAGTGGTTATAGACATTAAACTTTTGCTAAGAAAATTCAAAACCAAAATCTTTTCATTATTTTATGTCTTGGCTTTTGAAAGGAAAATCCATTTTTTTACAAAAATTATAAGTGATCGCCAAATTAGTTTTTGACCGAAAAAAATTTATCGCATTGTCACTTATTTATATTATATACTAGCTGAGCCCGGTGCGCTTCGCTGCCCATGTCAAAATTCGCGCTGTAGAAACTGTATTTTATATCCGATCAGTACGAAATTCGGCAGAAAGAGGTTTGTTATTACATGAAGGAATACTGCCAAATTCGGAGAAAATCGGTTCAGATTTAGATATAGTCCCCATATATATGTTACCCCCGATTTGAAATTCAAGCGCTGTAGAAACTGTATTTTATATCCGATCAGTAAGAAATTCGGCAGAAAGAGGTTTCTTATTACATGAAGGAATGCCGCAAAATTCGGAGAAAATCAGTTCAGATTTAGATATAGCCCCCATATATATATGTTACCCCCAATTTGACATGTAAGCTCTGTAGAGACTGTGTTTTATATCCGATCAGTACGAAATTCGACAGAAACAGGTTTCTATTTTACATGAATGAGTATTCTAGGAAAATCGATTCAGATTTATATATAACCTCCATATATATGTTCCTCCAGATTTGGTTACAAAGCGCTATAGAAGTTGTACTTTACTTCCGATCATTACAAAGTTCTCCAGAAAGATTTTTCTCAATTTAGGAACGAATATTGCTTAATTTTGCGATTATCGGTTCAAAATACATTTACCAATTATTCCAAATTATTATTGCAATGACCCTTATCGCATTGTTAGGGAGGTGTAGGGTATTATATAGTCGGCCCCGCCCGACTTTCTGCCTTTCCTTACTGGTATTAGTAATAAATTCACTGAATGAAAAAATACCGAATTCAGTGGAAAGTCCAGAAAATAGAAATGTATACTTATAAAATTTCCAAATTCTTGTTTCATTGATATTGCATCACATTATCATATTGCGATTGTATTGGAGTGAGCAGCTGTAATTCTCGCTTACCGAGCATTTTTGTTCATGTATTTCCTATATAATACTTGCAAGATATATCAAAATATGGGCTGGGCCACGCCCACTGGTCCTATTCCGCCCATTTGAAAGCCAATCACGTAGACTGCTACCAGATACATATACGCAAAATTTCAACACTCTCTCTAACAAAATGAGCAAGATAATTCAATTTCAAAATTTGGCTTATATGGGCGGTGGCCCGCCCATTGGTCAGATCCCGCCAATTTTGGGACCAATCACGTGGACTGTCACCAGATACATATCTACAACATGACAGCACTCTAGATAAAAAATTGTGCAAGTTATATCAATTTCAAAATTTGGCTTATAAGGGCGGGGCCACGCCCATTGGTCCGATCCCGCCCATTTTCTGACCAATTACGTAGAATGCCACCAGATACATATACACAACATTGCAGCACTCCCGATAGCAAATTGTGCAAGATATAAAAATTTCAAAATTTGGTCATTGTGGGCGGGGCCACGCCTATTGGTCCGAACCCGCCCATTTTTGGACCAATCACGTAGATCGCCAACGGATATATATACACAAAATTCCAGGTCTCTCGCTAACAAATGGTGCAAGATATCACATTTTTTAAATTTGGCTTATATGGGCGGTGCCACGCCCATTGGTTCGATCCCGCCCGTTTTTGGATCAATCACGTAGACTGCCACCGTTTACATATACACAAAATTCCAGCACTCTCGCTAACAAATTGTGCAAAATATCTCAATTTCAAAATTTGGCTTATACGGGCGGGGCCACGCCCATTGGTCCGGTCCCGCCCATTTGTTCACCAATTACGTAGAATGCCACCAGATACATATACGCAACATTGCAGCACTCCCGCTAGCAAATTGTGCAAGATATCAAAATTGTGTCTATGTGGGCGGGGCCACGCCCATTGGTCCGATCCCGCCCATTTTTGGACCAATCACGTAGACTGCCACCGTTTACATATACACAAAATTCCAGCACTCTCGCTAACAAATTGTGCAAAATATCTCAATTTCAAAATTTGGCTTATATGGGCGGGGCCACGCCCATTGGTCCGATTCCGCCCATTTTTGGAAAATTCACATAATCTGCCATTAAATGCATACAAACAAAATTTCAGCACTATACCTATAATAGGAGCAGAAATATCGGATTTTTAACATGCGATTTGTATGGGAGGTACCACGCCCCTTTGTCCAATTAATTTTTTTTTTTTCTATATAAACCATCTCGTGAAAATTTAGAATCGAATAAAAAAAAAAACATCCAAATCGCTCCAGCCGTTCTGACGTGATGCCATTACACAGATGGACCGTTTCATTTTTATATATATAGATAGATTGGCATTTAATTTTGGTATTCGACCTTTGTACTTTATTAAACTTTTTTACAAAAACTTAATATTGGCATTTAAGTTTTGCTAAGGAAATTCCTTATTTTGGCAAAAAAAAAAATAAATGTTCACTGAATTTTATCCTGTTTGCTCTTGCACGCTTACCTACGTAGTTATGGTCATTTTATGTTTGGTCATAAAGTTCAAACTTATGAAAAGATATAAGTAAACATAGAATGTCGACTTTTTCGCTGTAGGGCGCTTTTTTAAAGAGTTATTGCCATTTTAAGTTCTGCTAGACAACAAATAATTGATCACAAAATATTGTTATTTTCGCTCTAGTATGTTTAGTTAAGGTGTTATAGATATTTTAAATTTTGCGAAGGATATTCTAATTTAAAAAAATATATATGTAATCACAAAATTTGGTTCTAGGATGTGTTTAGTTATTAAATTTTTTTACCAAAAAAGAAGTGGTCACAAAATGTACCTCCTTTTCATTCCAGGACGCTTAGTTAAGGAATTAAGTCCATTTAAAGTTTTTCTATGGAAATTTATGACAAACAAATAAGTAATTTTAGGTTTAGTAAAGAATTTATAGCAGTATTGCTAAGGACATAGGTAGATTTCTATAAGTAATCACAATTTTCGTCATTTTCGCGCTATATCTCTAGAATACTTAGTAAAGGATATATATCCATTCCAAGTTTAGCCAAGGAAATTAAAAAAACTAGAACGCATTGTTAGTATTTAAATTTTCATGGAAGTTACCTTTAGTATTTGGACCCTATCTTTGAATTTTGAAGTATAGGATGTTCTAAGTAGAGATACTTTTTTCAATAGCCTTTTTTGACAGATCATGTGTGAGTCGTGTCATGCTGTCATGTTATTTTTGTTAAGTATTGTTTGGCATTTCATCATGGAAAGTCTTACGCCTGAACAACTTTTACAAATTAATCAGTTTTATTATCAAAACAAACGTTCGCCAATTGCGCGAAGTCCATTTTTTTTAAATCCAAAAAAACACTTTCCGGTCGACCCACGACCTTGACACACATGAGCAATATTTTAGCTGTCGTTAAGAGCTATCTTTTTGCCATTGACCGATTCCCGATCCGACGAACCGGAACCATCGGTCCATATTTCGTCAATGGCGACCGTTAACGTGCCATGATAACCGACTATTTGATGCCTGAAATTGAAGCTCGTAATCTCGGCGACATTTGGTTTCAACAAGACGGCGCCACTTCTCACACATCGCATCAATCAATGGATTTATTGAGAGAACACTTCGGTGAGCAGATAATATCACGTTTTGAGCAGATAATATCACGTTATCACCGATTGGTCGTGTGATATCACACCGTTAGACTTTTTCCTGTGGGAATATGTAAAGTCTAAAGTTTATGCGGACAAACCCGCTTCAATTCAGGCCTTGGAGCAAAACATTACGCGTGTCATTCGCCAGTTACCAGTCGAAATGCTCGAACGAGTCATCGAAAATTGGACTCAACGGAGGAGACGTAGCCGCGACCAACATTTGATACATCATCTTCAAAAAATAAATGACAAAGAATGTTCCTTCAAATGATAATAAACATTCCCCTTTCAATATGAATTTTCTGTGTTTTTTCTTTAAAAAAGTAGGGAACCTCGAAATGGATCACCCTATATATATTATTTATCGTCGGAAAATTCCAAGACAATTTAGCCATGTCCGTCTGTTGTAATCACGCTACAATCTACAATACTTGAGCTAGGTGGCTGAAATTTGGTACATATACTTCTTATATCTGCAGGTATGTTGGGATTGAAAATGGACAATATAGGTCCAATTTTGGTTGTAGCCCCCATATGGCATCTCCCCGATTTGACTTCTTAACGTATTAGAAACCACAAATGTCAACTGATCGGGCTGAAAACTGGTAACTGGGGTTTTTTTATACCCGGTATCCTTCACACGAGTGCTTTCTTAATTCCACAAAAACCTCAAATTTCAACGAATGGGCTGAAATTTGTTATAATGAAATGATTAGTACCCGTAAACATTCACGTGCGATCCATGGTGGAGGTTATATAATATTCGGCATGGCCGAACTTAACGCTTTTACCTGTTTCTAATTATTTTAACAACAGTTACTAAACTTTTGTTTCCAAGTGAAAGTGTCATAATTATGTAGTCCTCATAATTTCCTTTAGTCTAAAGTGCATCCCACCATTACCGAGTTTATACTTCAATGTGCTCCAATACTAAAGACACCTTTCAAGAAAATGGGAATTTTAAAGAAAAATTTTAATTGTGTTTAGGACTTCATATTACAACTAAAAATGCTATGTACAGCCATACAATTTTTTAATATTTTATTTGTGTTTAGGACCATATTACAACTAAAAATGCTATGCACAGAGCTTAGAAAAAATTTGTAGCATAGTGTAACTCGAAAACGACTCAAACCATTGCCAAACACATATTTTTATATAATTTTTTTTAGGTGGGGATCTAAAATCTTCTTATTTGTGTTTGTATATAGATAGAATCTAGAAAAATTTTGTGAAATTCGAACATTTAAAAATGAAAGTTTGAGTGATAATAATTCGAAAACTAAGCATCGCCGCCAATTTTTTGGCTTAGATTTTTGTCACGGATTTGAGTGAAAGAACTATGAAAAACGTAAAAAAATTAAGGCTGATGACTGATAGACATATCATCCAAACTTTTATACTTTTATCTTATAAGTCATTTGTCGTATATACAAAAATTAGGTAAAAATGTCGGAAATAAAAAAAAATATGATGGCTTATATTACGAACACTGGATCTCAACAAAAAATATTTTAATTTATATGTTTCTTTCTTAGAATCCAGTTTAAAAACTTGAATGCTGATAACTTGAAAACTAGACATGTCCTCCAAACTGTTTATATTTATCATATAATTCAAATTTCTATATTTAATTAATTGCAAATTCTCTTAATTAAGAAAAAACTATTTTTTGTTCATAATCTGATGTACATACAAGTATATTATCGAATGATTTTTGAAATAAGATAGTTGGAGGGCGTATGCTTTGAAAACTAGTTTGACGTATCGCGTTAAAACTCGAATTTCTATTTTTTTGCCTTTGAGAAATTTACTTTAAAATTCAAACTTTCTACGATATTTCTACGTGAACTTAACCTTTTTCTTAAAAGCCAATGGAATAAATTAACAAAAAATTTGAAAATTAAAAAAAAAAAAACTATAAATTGAGTTCAGTTGGCTGTAGAACTGGGCCCAATTCTTTGTATAACTTTTGTATTAGAATTAGATTTTATATTTATGTATAGACTATGATAACTCCAAAATTTAAAATCTGATAACTTGAAACTGGGCATCGCTGCCACACTTCATATTCATATATTTTTTGGTCTTATAACTAATTTTGCTATTATTATTATTTGAGATGTCATCTAAAAGGTTTACCTACATATGTATATTATGAGAAAACGGATTTATTGCAAAAAAAAAGTGTCAACAATTTGGAGGCTATTAACGCGAAAACTAGGCTTATCCTCCAATATCTTAGATGATATATTATTGTCTTCAAATTGGCGTTTCTATCTCCCTTTGAGTTGCCATCGATGGAATCTCTCTACATTGAGAAAACTCAATTTTTTGTAAATCTGATCGAAAATTAGAGGTAATTTTTCGAAACAAAGAAGATTATCTCAAAAACTACGTTTTGGCACCGAGTTAAATGTCGAATTAGTCGAAATGTCGAAATTTTTGGGGTAATAACATCAAATTCAAATTTTCTACGAATATAAGAGAAAAAAAACTCTTCGAAACAAAGAAGATTATCTCAAAAACTCTGTTTTGGCACGGAGTAAAACTCAATAGTATGTCTTGTATGGATTTATCAAATAGACGAGCCTCTCTTAACAATGAGAAATTTGAGGGTTAATAACTTAAAATTAATTCTACGTTACTTTTTTATTATAATAGCTCTAATTATATATCTTTTTGAGATATTATCTAGGGCCTCTCTAGACTATGAGAACTAAAGTTTTCGAAAATCCAATGAAAATTAGCGAAAAAATCAAAAATTTAATAAATCAATAATTTGATCAATAGTTTGTAAAACTGGGCCCTTTTTGAGATGACATCTAGAGGAACTGTATAGGATAAGATAACTCCAATATTTTGGAAAATGGTTGAGAAATAGCGAAAAAATGTCGAAAATCAAAAAAATGCAAATAGTAAAAATATCGTGTTTCTGCATATACTTCTTGGATTCCGCGCATTGAAATGTGAGTATGTATACTTTCGCATGTGCAAATGATATTTTCAAGAGTCTCCCCTATAAAATTATAAAAATATCCCGAAAATTTTTCTTTGGTATTCACAATCTACGGAAAATTTCTTGTAATTTGAGTGGTCGCATGATATGTGGGCACAGGGTCCATTTTGCAAGACACTCCAGGGCCTTCTGGTGAAAACATTTTTATAGGTATCTGAGACATCCCCGTAAACTGCCAAGTTTTTACTTAATTTTTATCTGATAGAATACTATCTCCTACTTCTTTTTGATTTGGCATCTAGTGGACTCTAGACATAACAACTCCAAATTTCAATTTCCGATTTATTTGAAAAAGATGTAACTATCTTAAAATGCTCCGCAAGTCTGAAATATCAATTCAAAGAAAAACTATATTTTTTCGTAAACTCACCTGAACCATTTTGCTGCTTTAATCAATGTCGAACAAATATCTCGCCAAAAGAAGTCTCACTTTTAAAATCTTTGAAACAGCCAAGTTCAAGTTTCAAAGTCAAAGTGCTGGAGCAAAAGAAGCAAAGTTGATGGAGGAAATCAAAACTTATTTTTTTTAAATGATCTACAACTGGAATTCTGATGCAAAAATATTTTTTTTAAACTGTAGTTGTTTTTTATACAAAATTGTACTATTTTTTTATAATAATTCCGTTTTTATGCACTATTAATAATATTTAACTGTTTTTATAGGTATAGAGGTTGTCGTATTATTTACAATATTTCGCGTTTATTTGAATTTTCTTTACTATTGTTTTGTTATTATTTTGCTTTTAACAATTCTTGCTAAATTTACACTCACACACGTTTTGTCATAAACACACACGGATTGCACTTCTTAGCATATATATAAGTAGGAGGGAGAGCAGAAATGCAAGCAAAAATAAAGAGAAAAAGACACGATTTTTTGTGATATTACTTTATTTTTTGGGGGGAATTTTTTTTATTATGTATTTTGTTTTCCTTCAGCGCCGTCTTATTGCTTTTTTACGCTTTGGTTGTATTACACAAACAAAAAAACACGTGCTAACTTTTATTTACTTCTCTTCGCTGTTCTTATTTGTTTGCCAATGATTGACTTGACTTTTGCTTAATTGCTAAACTATGTTTGTTTTTGTTATTATTTACACTAAATTTGTGTGTGTAGTATTTTGAAGATATTTTTTCCGATTGATGTTGTGGTTTTGTAAAAGCCCGATTGGAATTGAATTTATTTGCGTGAAATTCTGAAATTAATTCAGCGCGTTGTTGGTTTTACGTGCGCTCGCGTCAAATGTTGAAGACAAAAACAACATCAAAACACCAGTTCTAGAAATAGAAGAATTTCTGTCATATGGCCGCTGCCGCAATAATGTTGCCACATGTTAGGCATTGGGGACTATATGTGGCAACCTTTTAATTTGCAACCCCCCAGTAGAGCCCCAAATAGAAACAACTCTGAATGAAACTACAAGGGTGAGTTAAGCCGGGTTAGCAAACGTAACCGTAACGCACCCGTAGCTAAACGAATCAGTTGATTCATTCTAATTGGAACAAGAAGAAATATTTGCCAAACTTTTGCAATAGATATAAAACAAAATTAAGTTGTTGTTGTAATAAATTGACTTATCGAATTGTGCAAAGAAATGGCTGTCAAATACACCTTGTTAAAAAAGGCTTAAATTGTTAACCATTTCTAACCTGGCGTATTTGACTATCTTCATCATGTCCTTTATTTTGTATGAATATCAGAATGGTGTCTGTTAATAACATTTTGCTATGGCTGTAAAAACATAAATTCTCTCAATTTGTTTAATCCAGGTTTACACTAGGATATTTTTTTCAGCAGATTATCCGCTAAATCTCTTTAAGGGTGTCTCTTAAATAGTTCGGATTTACACTAAGCAAGTTTTTTCAGCAGCTTATCATCAAATTCTCTTTTGAACTTGCACGAAGAACTCAAAACGTTCAGGGAGAGTTTTTTCCTCCCTCTTGCCGACTGCCCCTCTCTACAACAAAACGCCGATAATCTGCTGAACATTCAGCCAGTGTAAATCCGGACATACCTGTGAATGCGTCAGCGTCTGTCAAAAACACGCATGATGGATAATTTTTAACGCGCGCTGTACCGAAATACGCAGTAAACAAAAAACAGCTGATTTATCATCCCAATTTCAGAAAAATTTTGTTTTTCTACATTTGGAGTTGAGCAATCTCGATATTATGGAGGATTTATATGTTTTGAAAATATTCTGGACAAACCACAAAAAAGAAGGAAATATATTCCAAAATCAGGAGGCATTCGAATTTTAAACATTTTCCGACAGCAATTAATTTTTCTTCGTCTTCTCAACTTCCTAACTAAGTTTTTGTAAGGAAAGATTGTAGAAGCTGCACTGAAGCAATTTGATAGTTTACATTCGAGCAGTATTATTGTGTATACACCCCAATGACAACGTTTTTTAACTACAAAATTTCCATTGCATTGTAGTTATATGTTTTAATTTGTTTGTTATGCAAGATGCTGTTTTTCATTAGAGAAGAACGGAAACATTCCTAATATATCGTGGAGTATCTAAAGATGTTGGTTTTGTCCACTGAAGTCAAATTATGTTTCTTAAACTCTTTATTGGTTGTGCAAAATGTAAAGACCTGTAATTCTCCTTCTGACTTTGTAAACGCCAACCAAATCTATCGAAGCTGTCGGCACTTGCCATGTAGGGACTAAATTGTGTTTTATATCACATGACAGTGTCGCTATTAAATCAAATTCAATCTTATAATCATGCTTCATAGTAGAGAATTGTTTATTGGCCAGTTTCAATTGATATTTCCAAATGTCCTCGTTGAACATGGAATTTAAATGCAGCATCGTAAAGCTATGGAAATAAAAACTATTCGGAACAAGCTCGTGTCACATGATTCATTGTAGGAAGAACAAACACCTGGACTAACGATTTTCTTAGATTAGATCTGACCGGAATCAAAATATGTTCTTGAAAATGGATTCCTTGCGTCCAAGCAGCACGAATAGGTTCCCCACGTTTCTGTTGAATTAATAAACATTAATACAAAAATGCTGGTACATATTTTAAAGTTTTGGAATTTACTTGGTGTTGACAACTTCAGAGAAATTGCTTGCAATGTGCCCTTCTTGATTTTTACACATTTGTGGAGAGGCTCCTTTGTATTCCATAAGTGGGCAGTGTCCCAGCTATTTCAATCATTTCTTCGCTGTTAATCTGAAAACACATTTTGATATAAATTATAACAGTAAAATATTAAATTCTTACCAGTTTGTATTTGGTATTTCCAGCAAATTCAATATTTAATATTTTTCTACTTCGTGCACTGTTCCAAAATAAAAAATAAAATGCTGCTTGTCATCTGTTTGTGTTTTCTATTGTTGTTGTTTTATTTTCTTTCGTTGTAGTTGTAAGCGCACTGTCAAATTCGGATTTTTTGAAATTATCCGGCGTTTCCGTGTGCGTATTTTGGTAGCTGTAGTAACAGGTGGCGCAAAACTAACCTTTCGAGCGTATGTTAGACGCGATTGGCGGTCAGCAGCTAACAGCTGATGCACCGTCTGGACTTTGTACGGAAACATCTTCAAATCTTGTACCAAAATTCGCTGTAGAGACCGTCGACTGATACCCATTTGCGTGGCACGTCGTCTGGTCGATGTCGACGGCGCTTCCATGACATCCTCGGCTACAGCAGCAATATTCTCTGCAGAACGGCTAGTCCGGATTTACACTGGCTGAATGTTCAGCAGATTATCGGCGTTTTGTTGGAGAGAGGGGCAGTCGGCAAGAGGGATTAAAAAACTATCCCTGAACGTTTTGAGTTCTTCGTGCAAGTTCAAAAGAGAATTTGATGATAAGCTGCTGAAAAAGCTTGCCCAGTGTAAATCTAGACTTAGACACGTAATTTTTTTTTCGGATATTCCTGTGTGAATTATTGTTGTTTCAAAGTGCGGGTGAAAAACACAAAGCGTTCAGCCCGAGTACGGGAGAGTTTTTTTCCTCCTCTTGCCGACTGCCTCACTCTCCTACAAAACAGCGATAATCTGCTGAACATTCAACCAGTGCGAATCGGGGGGCACAGTCCAGATTTACACTAGACAAGTTATATCAGCAGCTTATCATCAAATTCTCTTTCGAACTTGCACGAAGAACTCAAAACGTTCAGGGAGAGTTTTTTCTCCCTCTTGCCAATTGCCTCTCTCTCCTACAAAACGCCGATAATCTGCTGAACATTCAGCCAATGTAAATCGTAAGTGCGGATTTACACTAGTATATTTTTTTCAGCAGCTTATCCGCTAATTCTCTTTTAAACTTGCTGTTAACCGCGGCCCTCTGATCCGGCCCTGTTGAGGGCAATAGTCTGCTTCCTCTTCACTGCCTGTGCATTGCCTGTTTGTACATATACTCGTTTACTGCATATGACTGCGTTTAAAGCAGAGCTTATATTTTGTTGTAATTTTCTAATGCTGTCTACTGTAAATACAGACATACATACATATGAACGTCGACAGCAAAAATTATAAATTATGAAGATAAGTCATCCCGAGAACTGTCAAAATCTATCAGTTACGAACGAATAGGAATGAAATGTCACACGCGAAAAAACACTTTTCCGCGAAGGTAATTTCAATTGTTTTTGCACTAATCGATTGATATTAATTTTTTAATTGTGACAATTACAAAAAATTCTGGAAAATCGGTCCGAAATCCGCGGAAAACCTCACTCTTTGAAGTCCTACTCGTTGAAATTTTTATTCGTTCGTATCTGATAACTTACTCGCTCCGGGATGACATATCTTATTATTCATTATTTTTGGTCGACAGCGTTCATGGTCTGTCTCCCTTTTTCGTATCGTTCTTGCTTATAGATGCACGCACTTTCATACATACATATTTAAATGTCTATTTGCAGAATCATTGCTGCGCAGTCACTTTTTGGCTGTTGGATTTTTGTATGTGGGCATGAATTTGTATGTGCATCTATGTGTCTTTTGTTTACATTATGTTTGGCGCATATCTGGATGCGCACATAGCTGGCTGCGCACATATATGTCGCTAATATGTTTAAGAACTAATTAAATATGTATAAAAAGGAAGCCAATCTAATTATGTAGATTGGAAATTTGATGTTACTTAGCTACAAGTCCTTTAATAAACAAGTTGAATTCTCGGAAATTACAAAATTTCATTTCGCTTTTTATTTCGCTTATTTTCGCAAATATACTAGCCAGTAAAAACGCTTACTGGTTCAAACATTGGTGACCCCGACGTGATATAAATCGATATCACTTCACTAATATTATCATTCGGATAATACATATTAGCAATAGAATATTATCATTCGGATAATATTAAACTATCAATTCGGGTAGTATTAAACTGTTTCGTGATTTTTGTACAAAGTTCGCAAGTGTTCTAACAAGTGAAAATAATGCCTGGTGATCAAAGTAGCAACACAAGTGATGGAGCAGATAGCCCTAACAATCTGCTTCCATACATGACCAAGGTGGCAGCCATGGTGAAGCAGCTCGAGGCGTTAAAACTGTCCCTCACAACCAAGCAATTGGATGACTATGACGCCGCTGATTTGTCCGTCCGGCTGGATTTCGTGGAGCAAGTGAATGCTACATTCGAGGAGGCGCAGTCAGCACTGGAGCAAAAAGTGACTAGTGAGTTGGAGAGCTGCGAACGAATGAAGTTCGTGTCCCTCTATTTCGATGTGAAGGCGAAGTTAACTAGGCAGTTAAACTTGACCAGGAAGTGCGACACAATGCCTCGTTCGTCAACGATGCGCCAATTTTCTCTTGATGGGGCGCCATTTTCTGATGCGCCATCTTCCTCATACAAACCTAGGCTTCCTGAAATCCAACTGCCCAAGTTTAGTGGAGCATATGCGGACTGGCCGAATTTCTATGCCCTTTTTTCGACGGTCATTGATGACAACACTGGTTTGAGTGACCTCGAAAAGTTCCACCAGAAGAGTCACAAAAAATGAATGAGCTGCCAACGTGGGAGTCATTGTCCGCCTTTCTGGAAAGGAGATGCCAAATGCTGGAGAATTTGGAAAATTTTGTCGTTGGTGTGTCGCCTAGCCAGCAAATCTTCAAAAAGGCAAATCCCAAAAATCGTCATGTACACGTTGCAGCTTCCGGCTCCTCTGCCGTATGTACATTTTGTGACTCTGCAGGCCACTATATAACGAGTTGTGCTTTGTTTTCGAATCTTGCGCCATCTATTCGATACAAAGAGGCCAAAAGACTGATGTTGTGCCTCAACTGTTTGCGCAAGGGTCATGTATTGAAGAAATGTACTTCTGGAAGTTGTCGCAAGTGTTCATTAAAGCACCATACTATGTTGCACTTAGAGCCTAGCCCGTCCCTCCAGCCTTCAGCGTCACCGTCAGATCCCACTGTTCCACATACATCTCAAACTGTGCTCGTTTCGTCACCATCTAATACATCTGAAACATCAACATCAAATGTAAGTGTTCTGTTGGCTACTGCTGTTGTTTTGGTCAAAAACAAATGTGGAGTTTTTGTTCCCTGCCGGGCAATTTTGGACTCGGCATCCCAACTGAATTTGATGACTAGTCGCTTCATGAATCGTCTGTCCTTGAAGTGCAGACGTGTTTGTACTACCATATCTGGCATTGGCGATGGAAGTGTTAATGTTGACAAGTCTGTTGAGTTCGTAGTGAAATCCAGATGCAGCGATTTTCTGATATCGCTTGCTGCAATGGTGGTACCCACTATCACGGATTATCAACCGAACGTGAGCATCAGCACTTCTGGCTGGAATATTCCCAAAAATATTCAACTGGCTGATCCTTCTTTCGATAAAGCTGAACGTATCGATATGCTAATTGGTGCTGAGCATTTCTTCGAGCTGATGTCTGTGGGGCAAATAAAATTAGCTGAAAATTTGCCCATTTTGCAGAAAACTGTTTTCGGCTGGGTGGTTGCTGGCGGTGGTTTGCGTTCTCCAAGGTCCTGGTCATTGGCTATTGCGTGCTCAGAAGTAAAGGATGAAGAGGAGGAGTTGTCAGCCATTGTAAAAGGCTTCTGGGAGGTCGAGAACAACTTCCAATCCGTAGCTGAAATCGATGATGAAGCCATTTTGTGCGAAAACCATTTTGTTCGCAATACCGTTCGCCTTGCTTCTGGAGCATATTCTGTTCGACTGCCGTTGGTAGAGGGCAAAACCACCGCCTCACTCGGAGGCTCTTATGAACGTGCCTTGCAACGTTTTCTTAACTTGGAGAAGAAGTTTAGAAGATATCCCGATATTAAGGCTCAATATTCTAACTTTGTCAGTGAGTATGCCGCACTTAACCATATGTCTTTAATTTCAACGCAGGTATCAGCCTCTAAATACTTTTTGCCACATCATTGCGTCCATAAGTTGGATAGTACGTCAACCAAACTTCGAGTAGTTTTTGATGGTTCCGCCAAAACTACAACTGGTCTGTCTCTAAATGATATTTTGTTTGCCGGGCCAACTATACAGCCCAAACTCTTCAACACCCTCCTGAGATATAGATTTTTTGAAGTGGCATTGAGCGGTGACATTTGCAAAATGTACAGGTGTGTTCGAATGTCTCATCCTGATGACTATCTACAATGTATTCTGTGGAGAGAAAATGAGGAGGATGAAATCCAAGTCTATAAGCTCAATACGGTTACTTACGGTACGAAGCCTGCTGCATTTTTAGCAATACGTGCCATGCACCAACTCGCTGCTGACGAAGAATGTAATTTTCCGTTGGGAGCAAAAATCGTCAGAGGAGATTTTTATGTGGACGATTTAATTTCTGGCGGTGATTCAGTTCAAGATGTATTGGCGATAAGGCAGCAAGTTTCAGCATTACTTCAGAAAGGTGAATTTTCTATACGAAAGTGGTGTTCTAATGTCCCAGCAGTACTGGATGGCTTACCTTCTGATCAATGCGAAACTATGTTGAAGTTCCACGATGGTACTGATGTCACAAAAACACTTGGACTTGTCTGGGATCCAAAGGATGATGTATTCATTTTCGCAATTCAGCCTCTTAGCGATTGGAAAGTTGTCACCAAGCGCTCAATTCTGTCCTCGATAGCTAGACTATACGACCCATTGGGTTTGGTCGGCCCAATCATCACAAAGGCTAAAATTTTCATGCAGCATTTATGGAAAATTAACTTGGACTGGGACGAAAGTCTACCACAGTCATTGCATTCGGCTTGGATTGATTATGTTTCCAAATTTGATGTCATTCGCCGATTCACATTTCCTCGCTACGTTTCTTTGCCGAAATCGATGATCCAACTCCATGCATTTTGCGACGCCAGCTTGGCTGCTTATGGCGCATGTGTTTATGTTCGTGCTGAGTTGGGTGACGTCATCAAAACTTCCTTATTGTGTTCAAAATCGAGGGTGTCTCCATTAAAAACCCTTACTGTGCCAAAGCTCGAGCTTTTAGCTGCCTCTCTGATGGCTGAGTTGGTAGATTCTGTTTTCAAGTCCTTGCAAAACAGCTGTTCTGTTCACTGTTGGTCTGACTCTATGGTGGTACTATCCTGGCTTCGTGAACAGCCATCAAAGTTCAATGTTTTTGTGGCAAACCGAGTTTCCAGTATTCAGTCATACTCAATTCCAATGACATGGCATTATGTACCAACAAATTTGAATCCGGCCGACATCTTATCGAGAGGTGCATCTCCTGAAGAGCTGTTGTGCTCCAAGCTTTGGAATTCTGGTCCACATCTCTTGCTGGGTGATTCGTCATCTTGGCCAGATAATGTGGAATTTCTGACCGAGTTGCCGGAGTGTCGTAAAAATGTTTTGGTGATGACTTCCCTTACCGATTTGTCGATGCAGTGTAAGTATCACAATACATTTCCCAAAATTCAAAGAATTTTCGCTTACGTTTACAAATTCATTTTTTCTAAATTGCGAGGTCAATCCGAAGTGCTAACTCCTGGTGATATCAAGAATGGAACTTATCTGCTAATCAAAAATATCCAGTTAGTTCACTTCTCGGCCGAATATAAAGCCTTGAAGGCAAATCAAAACGTTTCATCTTCAAGCAAGCTGTATTCCCTGTTGCCAATTTTAGACGACTTTGGCCTGATTCGAGTAGGCGGCCGGCTTCAGCATTCGAGCTTGGACTATGATGCTCAGCACCCCATCATACTTCCCAAACATAATTCATTTACGGCATCTATGGTGATGCATTTTCATAAAAAACTGTTGCATGCGCGCTCGAAATGGCGTGAGCAAAGTGACAATATCAAACCTGGCACTATGGTTATCCTGAAGGAAGAAAACATGCCACCTCTTAAATGGCAACTGGGACGAGTAATAGAAGTCATCTGCGGCGAGGATGGTGTTGTTCGCGTTGTAAACGTTCGAACGAACAATGGAGTTTTCAAGCGTGCTGTCTCTAAGGTCGCAGTTTTACCAGTTGAGAAGTCAGTTGAAGGTCCCTGCCCTTCAACGGGGGGAGGATGTTAACCGCGGCCCTCTGATCCGGCCCTGTTGAGGGCAATAGTCTGCTTCCTCTTCACTGCCTGTGCATTGCCTGTTTGTACATATACTCGTTTACTGCATATGACTGCGTTTAAAGCAGAGCTTATATTTTGTTGTAATTTTCTAATGCTGTCTACTGTAAATACAGACATACATACATATGAACGTCGACAGCGTTCATGGTCTGTCTCCCTTTTTCGTATCGTTCTTGCTTATAGATGCACGCACTTTCATACATACATTGCCTGTTTGTACATATACTCGTTTACTGCATATGACTGCGTTTAAAGCAGAGCTTATATTTTGTTGTAATTTTCTAATGCTGTCTACTGTAAATACAGACATACATACATATGAACGTCGACAGCGTTCATGGTCTGTCTCCCTTTTTCGTATCGTTCTTGCTTATAGATGCACGCACTTTCATACATACATATTTAAATGTCTATTTGCAGAATCATTGCTGCGCAGTCACTTTTTGGCTGTTGGATTTTTGTATGTGGGCATGAATTTGTATGTGCATCTATGTGTCTTTTGTTTACATTATGTTTGGCGCATATCTGGATGCGCACATAGCTGGCTGCGCACATATATGTCGCTAATATGTTTAAGAACTAATTAAATATGTATAAAAAGGAAGCCAATCTAATTATGTAGATTGGAAATTTGATGTTACTTAGCTACAAGTCCTTTAATAAACAAGTTGAATTCTCGGAAATTACAAAATTTCATTTCGCTTTTTATTTCGCTTATTTTCGCAAATATACTAGCCAGTAAAAACGCTTACTGGTTCAAACACTTGCCTCTGCGTTTAGACACATAATTTTGTTTCGGATATTTCTTTGTGAATTGTTGTTGTTTCAAAGGCCGAGTGAAAAACACAAAACGTTCAGACCGATAAGCCCGAGTACGGCAGAGTTTTTCCCCCCTCTTGACGACTGCCGATAATCTGCTGAACATTCAGCCAATGTAAACAGGGACTAATAGTAATAGTTGTTTTAAGTAAAAACCGAACGTTTTATCATTACAACGGCAATTATACAACTTTACTTATGTTTTTATATGGATTTTATACAAAAATAGGATTATATTTAGTACCGGCCTTTAAAATGTATATTTGACAGTACAGAAAACAATAGGATGAAATTTGAGTTTGACAGACGCCGGACGCATTCACTGGTATTTAAGAGATACCCTTAAGAACGACAGTGATTAAAACCAAAAATTATAAATTATGAAGATAAGTCATCCCGAGAACTGTCAAAATCTATCAGTTACGAACGAATAGGAATGAAATGTCACACGCGAAAAAACACTTTTCCGCGAAGGTAATTTCAATTGTTTTTGCACTAATCGATTGATATTAATTTTTTAATTGTGACAATTACAAAAAATTCTGGAAAATCGGTCCGAAATCCGCGGAAAACCTCACTCTTTGAAGTCCTACTCGTTGAAATTTTTATTCGTTCGTATCTGATAACTTACTCGCTCCGGGATGACATATCTTATTATTCATTATTTTTGATTAAAACTCTCCATTGGTATTTGTCAACAAAAGCAGGTGATGTTGTTTACATATTCATTTGCATTATCTAAATTGGTGAAGTAAATTGTAAGGGAGGAGGTGCATTTTTTCTGCGTCGTTCGCTGAAAAATATGAAAAACAGTACTTGAAAGTGAAGAAAAAACAACAAAATATTATAAATAAACCTAAAATGTTCTGGTAATTTTTTTTTTGTTGTTAAAGGATACCGTCCTTTGTTGTTGAACAAAAATTGGATAAGGATTTTGTTACGAACATTACTCAGTATTTTATAAGGGGTAAAGGTAAAGATTTTTCCTGGAGCTATTGCTAAAAAAATTCTCCCCCAGTGCAAATGGTCACTAATTAATTCCTTTGTGTTTCCAAAGTCGTGATTAATCCGCGACATAACTTCCGAATTACATTTAAAGGACCACATAGCACATATCGACACAACCATGCCAAAATTATGCTAAGTAACTGTGATGAAAGTTTTATGATGTTTTTTTTACCTTTTTTAGATGTATGCGAATAACATTTCATTGTATTGGCATATAAGCACCGAATTTTGACTGAATATTTTTTGGAATATATATGTATAATTTAAGAATAAAATATCCCTTAAACATTCTTAGTCGACTTAGCTTACTTCGAAATGGAGGTATCGATGTGTGTATGCATGCATACATATGTACGTATATTTACATCAAATAGGAACATGACGTCATAAATATGATGGTCTATTTAGTCATGTTTGAATTCCAAAAACGTTGAGTTAGTCCGTTGATCAGAAACGTGTCCGCCATTACTTTTGAGCCATTTAGAATTATCTCTGTTAATGCCGGTTCACCTAATTTTCCCATACGAAGATCATTCAGGCAGTAGGCAGTACAATTCGTGAAACAAAATTTTAAATTCGATTCCGAGCGGTTGCGGTTAGAATTATGGTAGCACTCTTTCGACCTTAAGAAAATGAGATAATCGGCAACCTTTCCTTAATAAAAAGTAGTCACTGACATCTTTGTCTTAATAAAAACTGTTCTCTGACAATTTTCCTTAACAGAGAGTGGTATCTGAAAACATTTCCTTCAGAAAAGCTGGTCTCCGACAAATTTTTGCTAAAATATGTTGTCCTTATAATAATTTTAATAGGAAAAGTTATCCATGACAACTTTTCAATAGGAACATTTGTTCTAAAACATCTAGAAAAAATGGTCTCTGACAATATACTTCAGAAAAGCTGGTCTCCGTACATTTTCATTTAAAGATGTGCTCCTTGAAGTAATTTTCGTACGAAGAAGTGATCCATGACAACCTTTCCACAGGAAAAGTTACCCAGCAAAAACTCTCATTACCAAGTAACCTGGCGGGTAAGTGAAATTCAAAAGAAATAATGACTTACCATTTAGCCACCCTTCAGATTATTTTTACATGGGCATGATATTGGAGGAAAGTACTTCCATGCAAGCATACGAAGAGCTAACAAATAACTACTTACCCCCACGCTTACGAAGATCCAACATATAAGTAGTTATTATTGTCATTTTAATAAGGGGTTAAATAACACCTTACCAGTAATGATTTTCATAACCATTTACTTATCATATATAATTAAATACGACGAGACATATTTTTTACTCGGAATATTCCCATCAAAAACATGGTAAGTACATGCCATTGTATATTGCATTAGCATGTAAGACATGTCATTACCCTCTGCATTACATGTAGTCGACAAATAATGACTTACTTATATTGACATACATAGATATGTATTTGTAAGTCAATTTAAGATGGGTATTGTAAAATATGCAACAACAGTTTTTATTGAAGAAAAGTTGATTAGAATAGAAAATAAAAATTTGCGTTGTCGTATATTTTATAATACCCGACATAAAATAACTTACAAATAAGTAGATATTTATGTCAATATAAGTAAATCATTATTTCTTGACTACATGTAATGCAGGGGGTAATGATATGTCATTACCTGGTAATGCAAGTGGTAATGACATGTACTTACCAAGTTTTTGCTGGGTATGTTTGATAACTTTCCCTTAGAAATAGGTAGTCTTTAAGAACTTTTCTTAAAGAAAAAAAGTCCTCTGACAAAAATTGTGTTTGTGACATTTAAAGAAGAAAATGTATCTGACAACTTTTCCTAAAGAAAAACTGGTCTCTGACAACTTAAGAAAAAGTGGTCTCTGACAACTTTTCCTTAAGAAAAAGTGGTCTCTGACAACTTTTCCTTAAGAAAAAGTGGTCTCTGACAACTTTTCCTTAAGAAAAAGTGGTCTCTGACAACTTTTCCTTAAGAAAAAGTGGTCTCTGACAACTTTTCCTTAAGAAAAAGTGGTCTCTGACAACATTTCCTTAGGAAAAAGTGGTCTCTGACAACTTTTCCTTAAGAAAAAGTGGTCTCTGACAACTTTTCCTTAGGAAAAAGGTGGTCTCTGACAACTTTTCCTTAGGAAAAAGGTGGTCTACGACAACTTTTCCTTTCGGTTCACCCGACTGAAATTTTCTTATTTGTTTTTGCTATGTTCTTCCTTTACTTGTATTACAGCTTTGGATGATATTCCAACACTCTCTTAACTATGACTTCGACTACATCCGCTAACAACACGATTTATGCTTTGGAAACTCCAGCCGAAGTAAAAACTTCCGGTGCTGAAGCTTGGCATTGTACACGAGTGAATTTGATTAAATTTCGTTATCTGTGGAAAATTGAAAACTTCAGTTTTTTCAATCGTCAAAGAACATCTCCGGAATTCACCACGAAACATATTACCAATACCAAATGGCAACTACATATATCACAGGAAGAATCACACTTATGCCTTAAGCTAAAATCCGTTTCTAGTGATCAACCATGTCTGCAATATCGCTTTAAAGCTTCTATTTTGAATGCCGATGGAAATATTGGGCATTCTGGTGATTGCTTTTTAGACACCTTGTGTGTTGTACGTTCGCGGGTTATTAATATCGATGATCTGCTAGACATTTCCAGGGGACTGTTACCAAATGATACGTTAACTTTGGTCTGTGATATAACAGTGATATTGGATACAATCGATATTGTGCCATCGAATGTCTCGGATATTACCACAATCGAAACGTCACATCAGGAAGATCTTTCTAAACTGCTAGAGACGGCTAGATTTAGTGATGTAACATTTGTAGTTGGCGACAAGGAGTTCAAAGCTCACAAAGCTATATTAACCATGCGCAGTGATGTCTTTGCGGCCATGTTCGATCATGAAATGATGGATGAGAACAAATCAAATCGAGTTGTCATCACAGATTTTGATCATCGCGTTATCGAAGAGATGTTGACATTCATCTACTCAAACAAATCGCCGAATATAGATGATATGGCAGCGGAGCTGCTGGCAGCCGCCGATAAATATGCCTTAAAGAGGTTGAAGGTAATGTGCGAGTCTGTGTTACATCGTGATCTAAATATTGACTCGGCCATAGAGACACTCATATTAGCCGATCGTCATGCAGCGGATCAATTAAAGGCACAGTCACTGAATGTTATTAAAGCGAATGTTTCGGCAGTTATAAAAACGGATGAATGGCGCCACATGATCAGCAGTTATCCACATTTGGTCACTGAAATTGTTAGCTATATTGCATGCAAATAAATGTTAAGCAATGTACTCGATTTTAAACCAAAAAATAAATCTATTGATTAATATATGATTAAAGTATTCTAGGTGCACTTAGCATGTTTTATTAAGCATAGACAGTTTTTAAATAAATTTATATTTAATCAAAATTTATAATCAACCCAACTAAAATTTATTCACTATAACGACGACAACATACGATTGATATTATATATGTAGTGGAATTCTATACAAAATTTAAAAATTTTAAAGACCTGAACACATATTCAAATTGAAAAACTTTATATTTCATATATTGATATATTTAGTATTTTACTAATACAGTTATTCCTCGATTAACGTTGCATTTTTTTTTGGAAAATGACCACATAAGTCGAATAAGTTGTCTCCGACACCTTTTCCTCAAGAAAAATTGGTCTCTGAAATCTTTTCCTCAAAAAAAATGGTATCTGACTTTTCCTTGAGAAAAAGTTATCGGACTCCGAAAAATTTTGTCTTAAAAAAAGTGGTCTTTTCAAGATTTTTTCTGAACTCTTCCAAAAAGACTCTTCTGACAGAAAATAACAATCTTCCTTATTTAATTTTGTTCTCGACGAACTTAATCAGAGGCGACGTAAATTGAGGGAACGCTGATAACATTTTAGGTATATGTATAACAAAAATGTTATGTAGTGCTGTGTATAAATATTGTGTATTGTGAATAAATATTTAAAATTTTATGACATTTATTTTTTATTCTCATTGTGTTTAGGTAAGTTTGACAACAAAATCGTCGCTGACAGATTTTCTTTTAAAAATATATAGGTTTCTGGCAACTTTTCCTTAAGAAATGCTGGTATATTGCAACTATTCCTTAGGAAAATGTGGTCTCCGATAACTTTTGTCCTTAAGAAAAAGAGGTCTTCGACAACTTTTCCTTAAGAAAAAGTGGACTCAGATAACTTTTCCTGAAGAAAAAATGGTCTCAGACAACATCTCGTGAAGAAATTTTTGGTCTCTGACAACTTTTGTCTTTAAGAGCAAGTGGTCTTGACAATTTTTCTTTAAGAAAAAGTGTTATCCGATAACTGACCCTAAAAAATTTGGTCTCTGACAACGTTTCCTTAAAAAAGTGGCCTCGGACAACTTTTATTTAGTAAAATGTGGACTCTTACATCTTTTCCTTAAGAAAAGGCGGGCTCTTACAACGCTTCCTTAAGAAACAGTGGTCTCTGACAGCTTTTCCTTAAGAAAAAGTGGCCTCTGACAACTTTTCCTTAAGAAAAGCGGCCCTTGACAACTTTTCTTAAAAAAGGTGGTCTCTGACTTTTCCTTAAGAAAAGTGGCCTCTTACAACTTTTCCTAAATAAGCGGTATCTGGCAACCTTTCTTAAAGAAAATGTGGTCTCTGACAAATTTTCCTTAAGAAATCGAGTTATCTGACCTTCCCTAAAAAAGTGGCCTCTGACAACTTTTCTTTAATACAGGGTTTTCCAACAAGAGGTGTTATTTTGAATCACCCGGTATTTCGGTAGCTGTCACTTTTGAAGCATTCAACAACGCACTGTAATTATTAAAATTCGAAAATCATCGAAAAATCATCTTGACTGATGAGGCCGATTTCCACCTCGGTGGCTACGTCAACAGGCAAATTGTCGCATCTGGGGCTCGGAAAACCCAAGAGTTATTGCTGAGAAGCCTCTCCATCCTCAACGTGTGACTGTTTGGTGAGCTTTATGGTACGGCGGGGTCATTGGACCTTACTTTTTCGAAAATGAGGTTGGATCCACAGTTACGGTGAATGGATTGCGCTATCGAGAGATGATTAATGATTTTTTATGATCGGAGTTGGATGGTATTGATCTGGACAACGTTGACTTTTAACAAGACGGCGCTACGTGCCACACAAGCAACGAAACCATTGCTCTGTTACGGGAAAGGTTTCCGGACCCTGTTATCTCTCGAAGAGGTGATCACAATTGGCCACCGAGATCTTGTGATTTAACACCTTGCGACTTCTTCCTTTGGGGCCACGTGAAAGATAAGGTCTAAGCCAACAGCCCAGCGTCTATTCAAGACCTCAAAGATAGAATTCGTGAGGCTATTGAGGACATAGGGCAGCCACTTTGCGATTTGGTTATGGAAAATTTCATGAAAAGGATATTGTCCTGTAAGCGTGGTCGTGGTAGCCATTTGGCTGATGTTATTTTTCATTATTAACGGTATACCTTCCTCTTTAGTTGTCTATGACAACCATACCGTAAGAAAAAGTTTGATTTCGGATGATCACTTTTTTCGAGACCCTTCCTTTTAATATTTCTTAATGAATATGTGAATTTTACTTTCATGTGCCAAACCGTTTTAATCCATCGTCAGAAAAATGTGCATTTTTTGCAATAATTAAAGTGGTCTTTGACATCTTTTAATTACGAAAAAGTTTTGCCTGACAACTTTTCCTTAAGAAGAAGTGTTGTCTAACAACCATTCCTTAAGAAAAAGTGATGTCTGACAACTTTTCGTTGAGAAAATGCGTTATCCGACAACTTTTCCTTAAGAAAAAGTGTTGTCTGTCCCCCTGTTTTTTACAAAAATTACAGTTAAATAGTCTAAGTAAAAAAAATAATTCTTTGGTTATTTTTAAATTTTACCATAGATTTTTATTATTATTTTAAGGGCCACATACATAAAAGATCGGTCACAACTATAGCAAAAGAAAAAATGCTGTCATCTAATTACAATGAAATAAATTTACAGATCAGTACTGAGTTCATAACAACAAATAGGTTTTTTATTATTTATTATTCTTATTTAAATTGTATAAACAACCTTCGTATGATTCGACTTCTGCCATCAATCTTATATAATTCATGCTCATAGTTTCATAGTCTGCCGAAACTATGCGGGAGTAATTTGCGTGCACGTAATGTATTGCTCTTGCTCTCAATGTAGATGCAGAGTGGAGATCTGCTAACACCAGTGTCTGTAAGGCATTTTCGGGGGTGATATCCCGATACAGCACAATTTCACACATTATTTTTAGGTAGCTCAATGCATACTTATCGGCGGCTGCCAACAGTTCTGCTGCCATTTCATCAATATTCGGAGCTTTGTTGGTGTAAATGAAAGTGAGCATTTCTCTTATGACGCGACATTCAAAATCTTCTATGAAAATCTGATTGGTGGTGTTTTCCGCCAACATTTCATGCTCGAACATGGCCGCAAAGACATCACTGCACATACTCAATATGACTTTATGGGCATGTATTACTTCATCCTCAACTATCAGTGTGATATCGCTGAATTTACCAGATTCCAGGAGATGACCCATACCTTGGTGGATGGCCGAATCGACAGTATCCATGCCGGAAAGATCTCTCGGCGCGCTATCGATTGCATCGATCATCAGAGTCATATCACAAATCAAGATTAATGAATCATTCACTAGATATCCTTTCGAGCTGTCCTTTAACTGTGGTATATCTATTTTTCGTGGAAAGATGAATGCTCCATACGATGATCCCAGACCATTCCATCTGCCAAGCGATGGGTCTCGTTCACCATTCGATTTCAATATATCAATTCTAAATTTAAATTGGATGCGCGTATATTCAGTTGAAATCAATCTTAGGTGCAGCACCAACGAAGTGTCGCTCTTCGACATGGTGATCTGCCATTTGATGTTGCTGTTTTCCTTAGCAGCGAATGTGGGCGATACTACTTTGTCCTCGAAATTACTGAATTTTTCTATATTCCAGACTTGGGAGAATTTGATAACTTTAACCCGATCACAGTACCATGGATCGGATCCGTACATTTTCTTTCTCATTGCTTTGGGACAATGTAAGGCGCAAAGCGTTTCTGGGTCAACCGGTGGTGGCGGTGATGCCATTACGTTCAGACTATGTATAATTATTTAGTAAGGAATATGTGAAAGATTGAACACAGCAGTCTTCACTTGTCCAATGCTATTTCAAAACTGACTGAGAAGTTACGAAACTGTTCTTCTCTTATAGAGAATTTCGGATGAGTAGCATATCTGCTTAGGCTACAGGTAGAACTGCACCACAAAGTGTGTGATCTAAAACTCTCTCTGTTGCAGGTAGACTTTTACTCTTTTAAGCGAGCCTAAGAGCAATCCAGCTTACCATATTGGTTTTACCCTTCATAAAATTGATTTAAATTTCCTTAGAATTGCTTGGGAGGAATGTATTTGGATTGACAGATGGCTTTTCTGCAGCTGGGAAAGTTTGTTATATTTCTGGGAACACTAATGCAAAATAAGCTATCAAATTACTACTTCCCCTACACAGAAGGACTTCGACAGTTAGAGCAGGTGGCTGGCTCATGTGATGAACAATGTGGCGCTCTACATTGTCAATATTTCACCTGACCTATCATGGTGCGGGCGGCTTTCCTCTGGGTAATGGTTAAGATTCCACTGCTTCGACTCTTCTTGAAGGTGGTCCTCGGAAGACATTATGAGGTCCCCTGTCATCCCTTTGTGTATCCGCATTCTGGCTGGTCTGTATGTTCACAAACTGAATTTTGCTCACATTTGCTGACCATACTGGCGCTGCATAGTTCGCAAATTGACTGGCATATTGCTTTATAAGTGGTCAAGAAGGTTTCTTTGTCGGGTTTGGAAGTGCTGAAGGCGATTGACTTGAGGACCTTGTTCCTAGTTCTCAATAATATTGCAGATCGCTGTGGCATGTGCGGAAGATCTTCAGAGACTATAGGTCGTGACCAAGAGAATTCTGGGGGAGTTCGTGATCGGTGTTGGCGTGTCATCAAACTTCACAGCCAAAGGCCTCAGCGTTTCATATGATAAACAGTGTGGTGCTCTAAATCGTGATTATTTCTCCTGACCTGTAGGAGTGGGGGAGCCTATCCACTAGGTAATGGTTGGGGTGATTTCGCCGATATCAATCCAGCAGGTAATGCTTCGACATTATAAAACAGTGTCTCCGCATGTTCAATTCCTCGTTTAGGTGGCCCTCATGAGGGAGGCACCTTGACACTTTTCTTTGGGTGGCATTCAGGCAGGTCTTTATGTCGTTCCACTGCGAATCGCTCACATTCATATCCACACGGGCGCTGCATAGTTTGCCAATCTTTTTTCCTAATCCATGAGATGCTATGCGAAGAGTTTTGACACAAACATCTCTTGTTTCTGATCACATTCTTTATGTTTCATTGAGGTATTTGGGAATTGGGTTAGAGTAGAGAATGAAAGTGTAAGGAGACTTACTCCAACTTGGGCAGTTACAGCATTTAAGGGAGTGGAGTTTTAGGGATGTTAGGTAACGTTTTTGTCCTGTCAAGAGTATTAGAGATCACAAATCATATGTTATAATGCGTTCGACTGTAGGCATTGTCGAGTACATAAAACACAAACAATATAAAATAATGCCTTCGCAAGGGGAATGATCTTAGGCCCCTCATGAACGTGGCCCTCGGAAGACATGAGAAGGCACGCTGTCACTCTTTGTAGAACGGCTTTCTGGCCGTTCTTCCACTGCGTTTTGCTCACATTCGGTAATAACACTGTGATGTCAGGACTTTCGTTGAAGCTTATACATACATATCAAAGCAATATTTTATAGGGTGGTAGTCCTTGGTACATAGAAGTGAAACAAGCGGGTTTTTTTTTATGAAATTTGTTCTTTTAGGCGCATTGCGGGACAAAATGGGGTACTACCACCAAATCAAAACAGAAAAAGCTAGAATCGCGAAATTTGATGTGAGGGTAGCCCTTAGGCGGTAGACTCAGAAATTGGCAGGGTTTTTCGAAAGTCGAACATTTAGAATCGTTAAAGCTAGAATCGTGAAATTTAGAATCTCGAAAATTATGGCTGCCATAGGGCAACGGATCGGGATAGGAAGTAAGTCCTGCATTGAGGGTCCCACACTACAGAATAGGTCTAACTAGGGAAGTATGCAACTGTTTCACCATTATAATTATATGATTATTGAAATTGAGTTTAGGATTCATTAATTTTTCTAAGATCCCCAAAGGATTCAACAGTATCTAAATTGGAAATTTAAAAGATAAACCTATATGAAATCGACCCCGATCTAATATCCTTTCCACAGTGTGGTATAAATGTGTGGTCACAAGCAATAGCAACCCAAGTCGAAAATCATGTTTTCGAGAAAACAAAAACCTTTTCATTTTTATGTAATGGTATAGGTCAATATGTTTCTATTAATATCTTTAAAAAACCTTGTTAGAGAAATAAGGATTTCACGTAAATATAAAGTTTTTTTTAGTATAATATGATGGCATACATAAATCAAATCTTTTTTAAAGTCAGACCATAGAAATAGGCATATCAGGAAATGTATTTTCAGGTTGGAATAGCTTTTTTAAGTACTGCCATTCCATAGTTGTTAAAATGTTTACACTTTCATCTGTGGCTGTTGTGAAGTTCTCCTAGAACTCGTAGGAATTTTCTTAGTTAAATAATACAATTATTTTATCATAAGAGTCCAACTCTCCAAGAATTATGATGTCAGTAAATTTCCAAAAAAAAAACAAATTTCCAAAAATAATAAACAAATTTGACATTTTAATTTAACAAAAATTTGGAAATACGCTGAAGATTAATATGTTCACAATTCTACAGAATTCTGCAAATGCAATTTACTTAATTTGTACCTGGGAATAGCAGGATTAACTAGAAATATATAACTACGACAAAAAATATTTTTCTTGTGATTACCAGAATTCTGAAAATGAACCATTGCAAAATTGTACCTGCTGCTGACAAGATTAACTAGAAATTTTTAAATACACACCACTAAAAAACACAGTCGGATAGATTTTCATAATTACCAAGTAAAATGGAATGTGTTTTAAAAAGTGGCAGTATTGCTGAAACACTCGTCAAGAAGTGTTTGGCGTCTCTAGAGCAGAGTTTTCATATTTCATATTCTATTTTATCAAAAACTCAAGTTTTCTATTATTATTTATGGCAGCCACACAAGTGAATAAAATCTGTGCCTTACACCATCAACACCAGGATGGGCAGGCGCATGCTAGAGAGGAACAAACAAGCGGCGGCGGCTGCAGCAGCTCTAGTATCATCAAACCTTGGTATTGTGATCGGGTTCGAGTCACCTCATTTTCCTATAATTGGAAAATCGAAAATTTCTGTTCGTTCAACGGCGAGGCAATATCACCGGTCTTCACATCATTGGAATGCCAGTCAAATAAATGGCAGTTGGCTATATCAAAAATTGAAAAAATTGTCATCCTAAAACTGAAATTGGTTTGCAGTGATCAATCGCGCATTAAATTCAAATTTAAAGGGTCCATAGTGAATGGTGACAACCAAGTTTCCCACACCATAGGAAGAGATTCCTTTTACACAGCCTCGCCCAAAGATGTTTTCATATTTCCACGACCCATAGAAATTGACGACCTGCAAAAGAGCGGATGGTTGGCCAAAGGTGCGCTCTCCCTAGTTTGTGATATAAATGTGGTAACGGATATAATCGATATTTGCCTGTTTGAGAAATTTTTCAACACTCCCCCAGACAACGAATCGCAGCGATTATATAGCGACATGAAGAATCTCTTGGAGTCGGGAAAATTTAGTGATGTCACCTTGATTGTGGACGGCCAAGAGCTGAAAGCTCACAAAAATATTTTAAGTTTACGTAGTGACGTGTTTGCAGCCATGTTCGAGCATGAATTGCTAGAGGAAAATACCTCCAATTGTGTGTTCATTAATGATTTTGAATTTGGTGTAGTCCGTGAAATGCTCACCTTCATTTACTCCAATAGAGCCCCACAAATTGATGATATGTCCGAGGAACTTTTGGCGGCCGCCGATAAATATTCTTTGTCAAGGCTCAAATTAATGTGTGAAGCATTACTGGATCGTGATTTGACCATCAGTACGGCTTTATCCACTCTAGTTTTGGCAGATCGTCACAATTCCGATCTGCTGAGACGACGAACGATGCACTACATTAAAACTAATCTTAGTGAAATTATGGAATCGGGGGAATGGCAAACTATGATCAGCAACTATCCGCTTTTAATTGAAGAAATTAAAAAATATAATGGTTGTATATAATACTCGTAATTGCACATGTATATTTTTTAAATAAAATATTTGTATAATTGAATTTAGATTTACTTCTATTACTATTTGATTTACTTTTAAAATCGAATGGAAGACCTCCGAGGTCGACTCTAGTATAGAGGAAGACCTCCGAGGTCGACTCTAGTATAGAGGAAGACCTCAGAGGTCGACTCTAGTATAGAGGAAGACCTCAAAGGTCGACTCTAGTATAGAGGAAGACCTCAGAGGTCGACTCTAGTATAGAGGAAGACCTCAAAGGTCGACTCTAGTATAGAGGAAGACCTCAGAGGTCGACTCTAGTATAGAGGAAGACCTCAGAGGTCGCCTCTAGCATAGGGGAAGAACTCTGAGGTCGACTCTAGTAAAGAGGAAGACCTCAGAGGTCGACTCTAGTATAGAGGAAGACCTCAGAGGTCGACTCTAGCATAGAGGAAGAACTCAGAGGTCGACTCTAGTAAAGAGGAATACCTCAGAAGTCGACTCTAGTATAGAGGAAGACCTCAGTGGTCGACTCTAGTATAGAGGAAGACCTCAGTGGGCGACTCTAGTATAGAGGAAGACCTCAGTGGGCGACTCTAGTATAGAGGAAGACCTCAGTGGTCGACTCTAGTATAGAGGAAGACCTCAGTGGTCGACTCTAGTATAGAGGAAGACCTCAGTGGTCGACTCTAGTATAGAGGAAGACCTCAGTGGTCGACTCTAGTATAGAGGAAGACCTCAGTGGTCGACTCTAGTATAGAGGAAGACCTCAGTGGTCGACTCTAGTATAGAGGAAGACCTCAGTGGTCGACTCTAGTATAGAGGAAGACCTCAGTGGTCGACTCTAGTATAGAGGAAGACCTCAGTGGTCGACTCTAGTATAGAGGAAGACCTCAGTGGTCAACTGGAAAAAGTTACTACTTTATTAAATTTTCCAGTACCTTTTTCACTTTTAAAAGTACCAACGTATCCTCACAACCGTTTCAGTACTATTTTATTTGATCTATCGTTTAAAAATTATTTATATAGACAAAAATCAAATGACATTTTGTTTCCTAATTCACACACTAACGGCGTACGTTTTCTATCACAATTAATTTTATTAATTTCAATACAATTTATGTCGATGGTAACTAGGAACGGGAGACAGAATTTTCTAGAAATGGGTTTATTTTCCATTTTTATTTATATGAAGAGAATATGAACTGTAAGATTTTTATTATTTTGCAGAACACATTGAGGTATTCTTTTGGAATAGCGATCACAATTCTCTAAAATTATATTTAAAAATGCTATAAGCGGAATGTCTAATTATAATTGTTGTATAATAGTATAAAAACGCAAAATCATCTAAGATATCTTAAGCATTTCCACGAAAAAAGAAGCAATTTCATACGTTGAAAATTATGTTCCTTAAATTAATTCAATTAGTACCACTTGAGCTTAAAAAGTATTAGTTTAGTAACAGGTGGCGCAAAAGTAACCTTTCGATGTTATGTTAGACGCGATTGGCGGTCAGCAGCTAACAGCTGATGCACCGTCTGGACTTTGTACGGAAACATCTTCAAATCTTGTACCAAAATTCGCTGTAGAGACCGTCGACTGATACCCATTTGCGTGGCACGTCGTCTGGTCGATGTCGACGGCGCTTCCATGACATCCTCGGCTACAGCAGCAATATTCTCTGCAGAACGGCTACTCCGGGGTCTGCCACGCCTGGCAGCATCTCGTGTTGTGCCAGTCTCTTCGAGGCGAGCGGTTAAACGTCGCAGTGTTTCACCAGTAGGCGTTGGACGGCCAGGAAATCTGTGCCAAAGTCACCGACCAATTATTGGTCAAATAAATAGTCAGCAATATTCCGCGTTCTGGAGCAGTGTAGCGTAACATTGTTTATTAACGTGTATTTCGCATGTGTTTACTACACAAATGTCAAAACAGAACTGACATTAGGGGCCAATCGCAAAATTTATAGCATTTTCTGATAGGAGGATTACTTTTGCGCCACCTTGTACTTTCCAAAAAATTAATTTTCCATCCTTGCTTGAAATTGGATGTCAATTTTGTCGTGCGATCCTCTCTCGGGGTCGTGCGATCCTCGTTTACATCTAAGGGTATCTCTTAAATACCAGTGAATGCGTCCGGCGTCTGTCAAACTCAAATTTCATCCTATTGTTTTCTGTACATACAACAACACTTTGACAGACGCAGGGCGCAATTCACCGGTATTTAAGAGATGCCCTAAAAGACTAGTCGCCCAGGGATGTATTTATGACAGATCGCACGACGAAATCTCATGATGTAAACAGGCCCTTAGACATTAAAAAGCGCTAAATTTGGTAGCAAATCCCTCCGAATTGGCAACACTTGGTTATCATTTTTCTACCATCCGGCCTCAAATCCAGTGAATGCAATTAGTTAAAAAGGAGAAGCAATTGTTGCAGAATAAATACATTTTGTTATATTTTTGCAGTTTCATAAACCAATTATTGCATGAAACTTTTTGTTTATCGCTAGTGAAATCACACAACAAAACAGCCAGCAGTATCCACAATGAGCAATAAACATGTTTATTCTACGAGCAACTTAACCGATGTCCAACTTAAAGAACAAGGAAATTGTTTATTTTCCGCACGCAAATATGATGATGCTATTAATTGTTACACAAAATGCATAGTAAATATTTTAATTATATAGAAATACATTTAGGTGTATGAAGTAAACAAATGCACTTTGAAGCGAGGGTATAGCGCAGTTTCGTTTCTCCAGAACACAAAACGTTAATCATAGACGATTTGTACCACCAGCAATTTGCTGGAAGAATCAATGTTTTTGCCCCAACGACTACTATTGTTTTTGTTTACAAGTTGTTTTTGAAATAATCGAGTAATATGCACATTTCTCTTTGTTTGTAGATAAAAAATCCCAACAATGCAACCTACTTCACAAATCGTGCTCTGTGCCACTTAAAATTGAAACGCTGGGAATTGTCATGTCAGGACTGCAGACGAGCTCTGGACATCGATCCTAATATGCTAAAGGCCCACTTCTTTTTGGGTCAATGTTTAATGGAAATTGAACTCTATGACGAAGCCATAAAACATCTACAAAGGGGTAAATAAAATGCCTGAAATAAATTTGTTATTCTATACAAAATATAATGTTTTTATTGTGTTTGTTTTCTGGTCTACTTGTAAGCTTTCGATTTGTCCAAGGAACAGAAACAGAATTTTGGCGATGATATAACATCTCAATTGCGTTTGGCACGAAAGAAACGTTGGAATGTGCTGGAGGAAAAACGAATATGTCAGGAAATCGAATTACAATCTTACATAAACAGGTATGTTGCAGAAATGAATGAAGAATAGTGTGTGTGTGTGTGTGTGTGGAGATCAAGGTGTTTTTGGGACTTTCTAATCATAAGAGCAGACGTAGCACACGAAATAAAGAGCTGACGAAAACTAAGACAAAGAATCGCCAACCTGTCCACAAAAAAGTATTGATTATTTTCAGGACCAAAAATTGTCGTGTCTTTCCCGCTAAAATTGGACAAATTTTCAACAAAAAAATCGCTAAACATGATTTTAGAAATTGCGTAAATTTAAATCCACAAAACAAACAGTAAGGAAAGTCAAAAGTCGGACTGAGCCGACTATGTGATAGCCTACACCATCGTATTAGAGCAGAAAAAGCACATACTGATTAGATTTTTTTAAATATATGCGGTGTTCATTTAATTTTTCGCGATGTGTAAATATTTTGTTTTTGAATATTCCCAAGAACAATATAATTTAAGAAGACATTCCCAAAAACAATATAATTTTAAAAGACATTCCTTTCCGAAGCGAGTATGTGTCAGTTACGAACGAATGGGAATTTGATTCCAGCGAGTGAAGTTTTTCGCGGATTTTCAGACCGTTTTTCCCGAATTTTTTGTAATTTGTCTCAAAAAAAGTTTAAGCTATGTTCGCGGAAAACTGTTTTTTCGCATGTGACATTTCATTCCTATTCGTTGGTAACTGACGGATTTTGACGTTTGTCCTGAAGGAATATCTTCGTATTCAACCATTTTTGGACAATCCTTCCTGTGGCGAGTAAGTGCAAAAATTATCGAATAGACAGGCAGACATTGCTGTTTTCTTATAATTTTGCAAAGACTAAGAATATATATACTTTATAGGGTCTTAGATTAATATTTCAAGGTGTACGACCTGTAACTAAAATAAATACTGTACTATTACTTCTTTGCCTTTACTCATATTGAATTGTAAATATTTGTTTTTTCTGAATAAAGGTTAATTAGGGAAGATATGGAAAACCGTTTGGCCAAACTTAAATTGGACGAAAGTACCAATGAAGAGCAGCTGAAGGATAAACAACAAGAAATAGAACAGGAGTGTGTAAGTAATATTAATTGGAACCTAAGATGTATGTTTATGAATGCATATTATTTTCTTTAGGATGATCATGTCAAGGAATTAAATAATATTTTTGCCAAAGTCGACGAGCGCAGAAGGGTAATTATAAATAACCAAAAAAATGTTTTATTGAATTAACAACATGTAACATTTTGCCCATACAGAAACGTGATGTTCCCGATTATTTGTGTGGAAAAATAAGCTTTGAAATTTTAACGGATCCCGTGATAACACCTTCGGGAATTACCTACGAACGTAAAGATATTGAGGAACACTTACATCGTGTCGGTCACTTTGATCCGGTGACACGTGTTAAATTAACCCAAGATCAATTAATACCCAATTTTACCATGAAGGAGGTGGTTGATGCTTTTATTACAGAAAATGAATGGTCTTTGGACTATTAGAAATGTACTAATGTTGTAAAGGTATATAATCGGTTCTGTCCTGTAGCAAGGTGATTTGATATCACGGTGATTTTAAAATCACCGGCGATGTAAAATCAATGCTGGAGTTCGAAAACGCCCGGTTTATTATTCATAGCCTCTCAAAAAAGATTGTTCGAATTAGGTTCGGGTGATTTCAAACGCCAAAAGCGATTTTAAGTCGCTGGTGATTTTAAAATCACCGTGATATCAAATCGCCGAGATTATAGAACAGACCCGTATGATTCATAATTATAATTATGTATGTATGTATTATTATTTCCAACTGTTGGGGCACTTTACACTTTTTAATACTCTTTAGAAATATGTAACATGTGTTTTTATTAATGTGATTATCTTGAAATTTATTATGCAAAAAGTTGTACTGAAAATTGTTGCATATAACATTTATCATCCTCCCCTCTCCTCCCCCTTCAATTGTTGACTGGTTTTAAATAGATATCGTGTAGAAATAAGAGAAAGTAATAAAAAGGAACACATACACACTGAAACTGATTCCATGAAAATAAAGAAAAACATTGTGTATTTTTTAATTTGCTGCTGCTGTTTTAGCTGATTTGATACAGGTATTAACGACGAAATATAAGTGATTTTTGATTTTTATTATTTTGCTCTCTTAGTAATGAGAAATGTGTGAGCAATACTTTAGGAGAAATATTAAATTAGCTTGTGATAGGCTAACTCCAAAATGTTCTGCAATAGTCATCATATATCGTCATCTGAAATCCAAAATAACGAAACATCAAAAAAATCAAAATGTATTTTATGATTGATTTTAGTCTATTAGACAAAACTACACATCTTTACAAAATTTTAGAGTTAAATATCTAAAATTGACCATTTTATGAGTGAAATTCGAAATGACGTAACAGTAAAGAAGGTTATTAAAAAAGCGCAAAGATTCATAAAATTTTATTTTTTTATTCAGAATATACGCCACAACCAATTGCACTATATTGGTTATTTGATTTCGCCTTTATAGTCGCAAAATCTATAAATCTAGCTAACAACTTAAAATTAGTTTACTTTGTTTTTTGCTTCTCCTGAAAAAGCATGAACATGTGGGTTACGGTATTTTGGAATTCAGGTGACGATATATACGTAGTATTCAAAATGACGAAACATATAGAAATCAAAATCCAATTTATAGTTGACTATTGTGTATTATTATAATAAGCAATCACATTTCCCACGGAATTTGTTCAGTTTTTTTTTCTAAAATTTGTAAGAGTAGCACGACTTTACAATTCATTACCCAATGGCATGAAAAATTTTAGCATTTCGCTCCCTACACTCTTCAATAGGCTACTTCACCACTTTCAATAACATTTTTATTTGTTGTTATGCAAAATTGCGCTTAATTAAAGCTACGTAAAAAAATCTTTAAATAATGTTTCTATTTTATGGAACACTTTATACATTTTTCCTTATATTAGGATTTTACTTATGTTTGTTTCGCAAACTGAGTAGCTATTTAGTTATCCTAAATACTTTTCTGTATACCCAATCTGTATTTATATTATTTATTCCTTATATATTAATTAGGTTTAAACAAATCAACATATCATTATTTACCAATGAGTAGTTTTTTACCCTTGGTTAAAAAGCTTAGTTATATGCATATTGTAATTTATGTTTAATTGGCCAGACGGCTTTGAATTACAAGTTTGTATGAAATAAATGAAATGAAAAAAAAAATTGATCGCGATCGCAAATTCGTTAGCCAATGAGTCACTCTGGTACATTTTTCGAAACTACTAGATTTCCTATTGCACTCCCAGGTGTAAACTGACAAATATATTGTTAGGAGAAAAATATTCGCAATATGGGGAATATATAAAATAATTAAAAAAGTTGTTTTAACGAAATTGTTGTAGTCTGGGGGTCAATCGTTACTTAATACATTCACTGTCGAACCAATACATGGACTGACTGATTGTATGCTGTGGGAACATTCTCGATTACTTTCTGTTATGTGCCCTTTTCATTTACAATTATACTTTTCGAACAAGAAGATTCACACATGTTAATCGCGGCGTTTAATAATTTTATTAATTTTTTCCCTTATAATTCTTATATTTTGTCTTTTAACACGGTTGAAAATACGCGGTATTTTTAGGCAGACTTAGGGAAACGTAATTGCAGCCTTGGCATATCGTAACGTATTTGCTCGAATCTTCGGGTATATCTTAAATACCAGTGAAAGCGTCCGGTGTCTGTCAAACTGATATTTCACCCTATTGTTTTCTGTGCACATAACTACTCTTTGACAGACGTCGAACGCCGACGTCGTCTATTTAAGTTGCAGGCTTATAGGAATTAGTACAAGATTTGTTCCTTAAGGGTATCTCTTAAATACCAATGAATGCGTCCGGCGTCTGTCAAACTCAAATTTCATCCTATTAGGCGTGTTTTCGTTACACCATAAGTGCTTAATTTGTATGGGGAGCTAAGCACTTTTAAGCACTATTAGTTCCCGATGAAGTTTGGTGCTTGTGTTCATGTCTTAATCGAGTATGATGTTACCAGATTGGGCACCCTATATTTAGCAATATGGCATCCCATTTTTGGAGAGATTTTATCAATTATTGTGAATTAACGGGAAGAAGAAGAACAAAAACGGGAAATTATTTTAATATTTGCAAAGAGTGTAAAAATTGAAAATAGAATAGTAAATATATGTTTTATAAATACTTGTCACGAATTTTTTGTCTGTTTCGCACCGTTCTTTCTTCACAACTCATGACACCATTGCTACCAGATAGTGAAAATCCGCCACTTATTGCTTATGTGCCAGTTAGTGGAAGTCAGTTGTTTTCTTTGCAAAGTGCTAAACTAAAAGTGCTAGCTTGTAACGAAAACATGCCTATTGTTTTGTGTGCTTACAACAACACTTTGACAGACGACGGACGCAATTCATTTAAGAGATGCCCTTACTTTTTTAATAGTAAAACTAGCAAAAGAGAAATAATTCAAAATTCTCTCTGAGTAAACATGTTTTAAAAAAGTACGTGAACGGAAATCTGTTAAAAATAGCAAGCACAGAAAAACTTCTTTTCAAATGTGAATATGCACTACCCATGATACAATAATAAAGTCCATATTCACACTTGCAATTTCCCCCCCGCAGAATTGCAGTGTTTGTGGAGAGGGACGAAGTCGGTAATTTTTTTGCAATGCGTTTTCTTTCGCTGTAAAGGTGGGTACTATGTTTTTTCGGCACGAAAAAAATTCGCAAAATGTTATTTCGAGTTGAAAAATGGAACGCTTTTTTACTAAAGTTGCATTGCAGCTTGGAAGTATGTGTGTCAAGGTGTCACTTGTATATGTATGTATGTGTGCATATACATGTGCATTTTTTCTTTTTGCTAACATTCTTGAAAACAAACAAAAGATAAAATTCGAATCAATAAACAATTAATTGGAATAATGCCGACTTAGAAAATAGTTAATTTAAATGTCAGAAAGGAAATATTGTTGGAGATCATTGTGCTAATGTTATACATAAATTATTTATTTTGTGTTGTTGTGGTGGCGATGTTTGTGAGACATGAAAAGCCAGGGTAGTACAATGTTATAAATAACGAAATAATTTACTACTGTTGTACGAATATAAATAAATAAAATGATGTTTTGATTAATCGAAAAATATGTTTTATTATTATATTTAAGGATTTACGTTATATTTGTTGACATATATATTATACTTCCATCCATAAACGGAATATCTTCTTCCAACTTCTACGGCTGGCAAGAACTAACTATGTATGTTCTTTACCACCATTTCCAAATCGAGATCATATGCACTGTCCAATTCCATTGTCCTACTGCTTTAGTAGCGTTAGCCGTCCATAATGTTTCTCCTGGCCTTTGCACACAATTGTTCTAAACGTACAAACATAAATGTACATATCTAATTAAAAGACAAATTCCACATTATTACATTTAGTTACACGTCCTTCCAGTATTTTACACATTTTGTTTGCTTTTGTACTGCAATCCAATTGGTTTATTCCATACACATAGTTATTTTTCCTATCACATCTTTGCATTCTTTTTCTTTATTGCGGAAGATAATTTAATTTATTATTCTTTATTAGGAAATTTTATTTCTAATATTTACAACAGTTGAGTTTCTTGCGGACAAAAATAAATATAAACAAATGTGACCGTGGCGGCATTAAATTTGTTGCGGCGTTCAATTTGTAACGGCGTTAAATTTGTGGTGGCGCAAAATGTTACTTTTTCCCGTTGAAATAAACATAGTACCACAAACGAAAAAATTTCGCAGTTTTTTTCGCGACTTTGTTTTTATATGGGATTTCAACGCGAAAAATGAATATAGTACCACGCTTAAAGTGGTGATTTTTTTCGACATTTCCACATTTCTTTTTATTTAATAACAAATGTTAGTTTGTGCGACATACTTTTTAATGAAATTTACTGAATTTTAATGAACGATGAAAAAAAAATTGTCGAAACTACGTTGTTTGAACGCAAATGCAACTTCAAAAGAGAATTGCATAAAAAAATTGCAAGTGTGACAAAGGAAGTGTACAGCTGATAGAGCTCGCTGCCTCTCTGTTCTACAAACTTTGACAGTTGCTTGGAAAAATTGCTGAGTGTGAATCTGGACTTACATTTGCGTTCAGACAACGTATTCTGTTTCGACAATTTTTTCATCGTTCATTAAAATTTATTAAATTTCATCAAAATGTATGTCACACAAACCGTATGTTGTACCGAGCATAAAACTACGAATATTAAATAAACAGGAATGTGGAAATGTCAAAAAAAATCTAAAGTGGTGATAGCGAAAGAAAACGCATTGCAAAATAATTGCAAGTACGGAAGACTTTTCTCCCCCCTTACCGTCTTCGTGCCTCTTCCACAAACAATGCAATTCTGAGGGGGAAAATTTGCAAGTGTGAATATGAACTATCATAATTTATTCCCCAATCTGGTTTAGGGCCTGTTTCTGTAACTTATTTTCGTTCGTCTACGGCGAACGATCAAAAATCACTCAATTATTCTGAGAAATCTACAAGTCCAGCAGTTTATAATTCGGTGTGTCTATAGAAAAGCACGTAAAGAGCTCGTACCTAAAATATTTTTAACCTGCGTTTTATAGAATTCAAGTAATAGTTGATAGATTTTTGATCGATCTCCGTAAACGAACGAAAATAAGTTACAGAAACAGGCCCTTAATCTGTTTTTTCATTTCGCACATTTCGCTTATTGGATTATGAAGTATAGCTTACGATACGTTTTTCACTAACTTGGCGGTTAATCATTTTTTTAAACATCTGTTTCAGCAAACGTTTTTTGTTTACACAGGTTCTTTGCTGTATTCCCACATCTTTTCTCAGAATATAGTGACCACAAGGGGGTATTGATAGCGAGCGAACAAGATAATAGTACTACAACGAGATACTGGGAGTGAGTGAGGGATTTTTGAAAATTTTCATGACAGTTACGTAGCAGCAACATATTTTTCGGCTACGTTGACATAGCCAAAAAAATCTATTGGTTACGTTGACGTAGCTAAAAAAATGTATTGGCTACGTTGACGTAGCTAAAAAAATGTATTGGCTACGTTATGTCAACAATTTTCAAAACTGTCTGTCATTTGTTCATTAATATAGTGACCAAGAAAAAATAATTTCTGTCCGTCGTCTGAAGATCCTGTTCCTGTGTCCGCTGATTGCTGTCCGTCGTGTGAAGATCCTGCTCCTGCATCCGCTGATTGCTGTCCGTCGTCTGAATTTCCTGCTCCTGTATCCGTTTGCGGCCCCTTCGTCTGAATATCCTGTAATCGCAATTATTTGCAACAAACTCTATGGAAATCAATTAAAACTATGGCCGATGAAGAATATGAACGTTTTGAAATTACCGATTATGATTTGGAAAATGAATTCAATCCGAATCGGTTTAGGAAAAAGCAGACGAAACAGCAGACAATTTATGGTAAGAGTGGCAAGAAAATTCCTTTAAAATCCATTACATTATCTTTATTCTTTTCTCAGGCATTTGGGCCGATGACAGTGACAAAGAGGATGAGGAGAACACTTCCTCCCGACGCCGCAAAGGCCGTGGTGGTGGAGGTGCCGGTGGTAGCCGGAGTAAAGATTACACCGCACCGGTTAGTTTTGTAGCTGGTGGTATACAACAGTCTGGAAAGAAAAATAAAAATAAAAAAGAAGAGGAGCCGGTTGATGACGGTGATGAAGATGATGATGACGAGAATCCCATAACCGATGAAGAAGATGAATTAAATGCTCATCCTGGATTTGGTGCCGGTAGCCGGCCCACTATAATGGATATTGATTCACCGCATAGCAGTGAAGATTCTGAGGAAGAAGAAGAACGTCAAATGCCAGCACCATCACAAAGATCAACGTTTAGCAAACAACACCAGACGGGCCATCTTAAAGTGGGGGCCTGGGAACAACATACCAGAGGCATCGGAGCAAAATTATTGCTTCAGATGGGCTATAAACCGGGCATGGGCTTGGGTAAAGATCTGCAGGGTATCTCACAGCCGGTGGAGGCGCATGTACGCAAAGGTAAATACAAGGAGGGCGCTACGGGAAATACACAGGTTCCGACAACATGGGAACAGTGCTTTTTCTTATATATTTCCAATTTTTTTACTATAATATTATTTTTTCCAGGCCGTGGTGCCATTGGAGCCTATGGTCCCGAAACTGCGGCCAGCGTTGGAGGCAAGGGTGTAAGATGTGAAAAAAACGTTGATAAACAGAATACACTTATCTGAATGTCTTTAAAATTTATTGCAGCATGTGCCTCAAATAGACGAAGATGTGCGTGAGGCCAAAGAATTCAAGGAGAAACTGAATAAATGGAAGAAGGAGGGAGATGGACGACAGGATAAAAATGCCAAACGTTATTACTACAAATCTGTGGAAGAAGTTCTGGAGAAAGGCAAAAAGTCGAATTATATTATTGGCGATAAAATAAGGTAACTTAAAAACACTTACAGGTCACCATTTTTATACCCTCCACCAAAAAATGGGGATATATAGTAGGTTAAGTTAGATACGTTTTAATGTCTCCTGTCCATGGACATGCATATGAGCCAGTGGATCGGCCTGTTGCGCTTAATCGATTGGGATAAAATTTTATATGGCTCCACGTACAAAGGTCCTACCCGATTTAACAAAACCTTAATTTAAGGACGAAATATATATAAATACAAATGAATTCTTTTTATATATTTATTTTTTTATATTCCATTTATTTTTTAAGCAAAAAACTTGGCAATGTCCCCGTCATCGATATGACTGGTCCCGAGAAACGTGTTCTCAGTGGTTATCATGCCATTGGCCAGTCTAAAGTTTTCGAAGAAGATCTCTATGATGCCCTACAGGAGGCACAGGCCAAAAAATCGACCACCACTTTTGCTTTGCCCGAATTAATGCATAATCTCTCGCTGATTGTTAACATGTGTGAACAGGACATTATAGCCTTGGACACAACGCAAAATAATGCCTCGGAAAGATACTCAGCCTTGGAACAGGAGAAAAAACAACTAGAAGAAATTGTCAGCTTAGAAAGAAATCATATAGATACTTTGGATCATGTTTTGGGATTGGTTGACGAATTGACCTCTAAGGATACCGAGTTAAGTTTACCCAGAGCTGAACAGATTTTCTTGGAGTTGCAACACAACTATGCCTCTGAATATAAACAATTTGGGTTGGATGATTTGGCGGCCGGTATCATAGCTCCATTGATAAAACAATTTTTGGCTGAATGGAAACCTTTGGAGGAACCTACCCAATATGTGGATCTTATTAAGAAATGGCGCAATATATTGGATGTACAAAATGAGAACAATGCTGAGAAACGTTCAAATATTTTCGATCCCTATTCGTCGCTTATTTGGGCGGGAGTTATACCGAGTTTTCGTGCGTGTTCGGAGTTTTGGGATCCCAAACATCATCAATCAATGGCTGCGCTATTGGACTGTTGGGCTCCCTTGTTTCCTTCCTGGATATTGGATTCGGTGTTGGAACAATTGGTATTGCCTCGCTTAAACATTGGGGTGCGTCAATGGGATCCTTTGACGGACACCGTACCCATTCACATTTGGATTTTACCTTGGAATACCATTTTAGGACACAAAATGGAAGAGTTTATCTTCCCCACTATACGCGAGAAATTGGGTAATGCTTTAAGAGCCTGGCTGCCACAAGATCGTTCGGCACGTGCTATGCTTACACCCTGGAAGGGGGCATTTGATGAGCATCAAATGCAATTATTCTTGCTGACACACATCATACCCAAACTGCAAATGGTTTTGAATGAGTTCATAATAAATCCTTTGCAACAGGATTTGGGTAAGTATTACAGATTACTTAATCTTAGATTCACCTAATAATTTTTTATTTATTCCCCCTTCCCCTTAGAGCCCTGGAACCAGGTTTGGGAATGGCATGAATTAATACCACCCATGCAAATGGCCACGATCCTGGACAAATTCTTCTTTCCCAAATGGATGCAAGTTTTGGTTATGTGGCTTAATCAGTCACCTGATTATGTTGAAATTTCCCGTTGGTATAGCGGTTGGAAAAGTATGTTATCCGACGAATTACTCAGAGAGCCCAGCATTAAGGAACACTTACGGCGAGCTTTGGAAATGATGCATCGTGCCACAGATCAAGTAGCCTCCTTGCCAGCCAGCGTTAATAATATGTCTGGACCTCATGCGACAACGACCACAAGTACACCGCCGCCACCACAACCACCTCCACCTCCATTGCTGTCTATGGATCTACCGGTGCCAGCTCCGGTACAATTGGAATTCAAAGAATTGGTCTCCCGCAAATGCTCCGAAAGGGGTATATTATTTGCCCCCCTACCCGGCAGGCGAGAAATGGGCAAACAGATTTATCGTGTGGGCAAATTATATTGCTATATTGATCGCAATGTTTGTATGATAACGGATGGTACGTTTAAAAATTGGATACCCACACCATTGCAACCGATGTTGGAACGGGCGGTGACTGGAGTGTTGAATTAAGTAGCGAATTAAGTGGCGAATTAAGTGGCGAACAAACAGACACTATCCTTTTTCAAATGAAATTCGAGGTAAAAATGAATTCATGAATTAAGTGAAAACAACAAACTTATTAGAAGAGAAGTCTACATTTATTCCGAATTAATAATAATGAATAAAAGTTGCAGTTTTCTTAACAAAAATCTATAAGATTAACACTATATAACTACTTGATAATAGTTTGTATGTATGATTCTAACTGGTAGATGGCGTTGTAGTGGATATATGGCTATATACATTTTTTTGATGAAAATACAAGCCACACAACAATAGCAAAAAACTATAGTTCAAGATGACAAGTCGGGTTGGACCTTTGTATGTAGGTCCTATCAAAGTGTGAACTAATTATAATGATTTTTCTACAGAGCGAACCAACCGTAAACCAATGATGCCCATTTTTGGTCTTTTGAATGAGATCTATATTAAAACATAGAGAAGTGGTTTTGGAAAAATTGAACGCAGAACAACAGAAACACCAAATTTAAGCCCGATAAGTTGAAATTGCTAGTATGTACATGGCGTCAGTATATCTGCCCTTCGATGCACCGACATTGCCACCTACGTCGCAATTACAACGTCTGGTGAGGGAATCCAAACATACAAGTAATGAGTTGTAAACTGGTTGTGGTGCTAACTCGCACCATATCGGTTGGGGTAGTGCACTGTAGTAAAATCACGAATAAAGCTGCTCATTTCGAGAAAAGAAATCTAGACGACAAGAAACCCAGGATGGCAGGAGAAATTCGCTCTATTGGGAAGGATGGCCGTTGAACTTACAACAGAGCTCGCAGTAAAAATCAACAGCATATTGGAGTAGAATCTATGAAATACATAGCTATACGAGGAGCTGAGCTGTCAGAAAATTAACAAAAAATTTAGCATTCTATAATATTATAGAGGCAAAAATGATCTAAAGCCAGGAGAATATCCTAACGAAAAATCAATAATTATAATTTCCTCAAATTTCAATGTGGTCTAAAGCCAAGAGAAACAAATCAATTATTATAATTTTCTCATTATTTCCATGTGTAAGACCAAATTGAATCACCCTTTTTATATATAGATTTTCTTATTTAAGATATCAAACTACGTTAGAAAAATTCATGTGTAAGTAATGTTTTTCTTACTGTAATTAAAAAAATGCTTGTGGTTACTTAATATGAATATTAACTTCACTATTGTTCCAAGTCATCATAAAAGAAGAATAAATATTTGCGCGCATGCGGAATATTTGTTCAGTTTTTTTTTTCTAAAATTTGTAAGAGTAGCACGACTTTACAATTCATTACCCAATGGCATGAAAAATTTTAGCATTTCGCTCCCTACACTCTTCAATAGGCTACTTCACCACTTTCAATAACATTTTTATTTGTTGTTATGCAAAATTGCGCTTAATTAAAGCTACGTAAAAAAATCTTTAAATAATGTTTCTATTTTATGGAACACTTTATACATTTTTCCTTATATTAGGATTTTACTTATGTTTGTTTCGCAAACTGAGTAGCTATTTAGTTATCCTAAATACTTTTCTGTATACCCAATCTGTATTTATATTATTTATTCCTTATATATTAATTAGGTTTAAACAAATCAACATATCATTATTTACCAATGAGTAGTTTTTTACCCTTGGTTAAAAAGCTTAGTTATATGCATATTGTAATTTATGTTTAATTGGCCAGACGGCTTTGAATTACAAGTTTGTATGAAATAAATGAAATGAAAAAAAAAATTGATCGCGATCGCAAATTCGTTAGCCAATGAGTCACTCTGGTACATTTTTCGAAACTACTAGATTTCCTATTGCACTCCCAGGTGTAAACTGACAAATATATTGTTAGGAGAAAAATATTCGCAATATGGGGAATATATAAAATAATTAAAAAAGTTGTTTTAACGAAATTGTTGTAGTCTGGGGGTCAATCGTTACTTAATACATTCACTGTCGAACCAATACATGGACTGACTGATTGTATGCTGTGGGAACATTCTCGATTACTTTCTGTTATGTGCCCTTTTCATTTACAATTATACTTTTCGAACAAGAAGATTCACACATGTTAATCGCGGCGTTTAATAATTTTATTAATTTTTTCCCTTATAATTCTTATATTTTGTCTTTTAACACGGTTGAAAATACGCGGTATTTTTAGGCAGACTTAGGGAAACGTAATTGCAGCCTTGGCATATCGTAACGTATTTGCTCGAATCTTCGGGTATATCTTAAATACCAGTGAAAGCGTCCGGTGTCTGTCAAACTGATATTTCACCCTATTGTTTTCTGTGCACATAACTACTCTTTGACAGACGTCGAACGCCGACGTCGTCTATTTAAGTTGCAGGCTTATAGGAATTAGTACAAGATTTGTTCCTTAAGGGTATCTCTTAAATACCAATGAATGCGTCCGGCGTCTGTCAAACTCAAATTTCATCCTATTAGGCGTGTTTTCGTTACACCATAAGTGCTTAATTTGTATGGGGAGCTAAGCACTTTTAAGCACTATTAGTTCCCGATGAAGTTTGGTGCTTGTGTTCATGTCTTAATCGAGTATGATGTTACCAGATTGGGCACCCTATATTTAGCAATATGGCATCCCATTTTTGGAGAGATTTTATCAATTATTGTGAATTAACGGGAAGAAGAAGAACAAAAACGGGAAATTATTTTAATATTTGCAAAGAGTGTAAAAATTGAAAATAGAATAGTAAATATATGTTTTATAAATACTTGTCACGAATTTTTTGTCTGTTTCGCACCGTTCTTTCTTCACAACTCATGACACCATTGCTACCAGATAGTGAAAATCCGCCACTTATTGCTTATGTGCCAGTTAGTGGAAGTCAGTTGTTTTCTTTGCAAAGTGCTAAACTAAAAGTGCTAGCTTGTAACGAAAACATGCCTATTGTTTTGTGTGCTTACAACAACACTTTGACAGACGACGGACGCAATTCATTTAAGAGATGCCCTTACTTTTTTAATAGTAAAACTAGCAAAAGAGAAATAATTCAAAATTCTCTCTGAGTAAACATGTTTTAAAAAAGTACGTGAACGGAAATCTGTTAAAAATAGCAAGCACAGAAAAACTTCTTTTCAAATGTGAATATGCACTACCCATGATACAATAATAAAGTCCATATTCACACTTGCAATTTCCCCCCCGCAGAATTGCAGTGTTTGTGGAGAGGGACGAAGTCGGTAATTTTTTTGCAATGCGTTTTCTTTCGCTGTAAAGGTGGGTACTATGTTTTTTCGGCACGAAAAAAATTCGCAAAATGTTATTTCGAGTTGAAAAATGGAACGCTTTTTTACTAAAGTTGCATTGCAGCTTGGAAGTATGTGTGTCAAGGTGTCACTTGTATATGTATGTATGTGTGCATATACATGTGCATTTTTTCTTTTTGCTAACATTCTTGAAAACAAACAAAAGATAAAATTCGAATCAATAAACAATTAATTGGAATAATGCCGACTTAGAAAATAGTTAATTTAAATGTCAGAAAGGAAATATTGTTGGAGATCATTGTGCTAATGTTATACATAAATTATTTATTTTGTGTTGTTGTGGTGGCGATGTTTGTGAGACATGAAAAGCCAGGGTAGTACAATGTTATAAATAACGAAATAATTTACTACTGTTGTACGAATATAAATAAATAAAATGATGTTTTGATTAATCGAAAAATATGTTTTATTATTATATTTAAGGATTTACGTTATATTTGTTGACATATATATTATACTTCCATCCATAAACGGAATATCTTCTTCCAACTTCTACGGCTGGCAAGAACTAACTATGTATGTTCTTTACCACCATTTCCAAATCGAGATCATATGCACTGTCCAATTCCATTGTCCTACTGCTTTAGTAGCGTTAGCCGTCCATAATGTTTCTCCTGGCCTTTGCACACAATTGTTCTAAACGTACAAACATAAATGTACATATCTAATTAAAAGACAAATTCCACATTATTACATTTAGTTACACGTCCTTCCAGTATTTTACACATTTTGTTTGCTTTTGTACTGCAATCCAATTGGTTTATTCCATACACATAGTTATTTTTCCTATCACATCTTTGCATTCTTTTTCTTTATTGCGGAAGATAATTTAATTTATTATTCTTTATTAGGAAATTTTATTTCTAATATTTACAACAGTTGAGTTTCTTGCGGACAAAAATAAATATAAACAAATGTGACCGTGGCGGCATTAAATTTGTTGCGGCGTTCAATTTGTAACGGCGTTAAATTTGTGGTGGCGCAAAATGTTACTTTTTCCCGTTGAAATAAACATAGTACCACAAACGAAAAAATTTCGCAGTTTTTTTCGCGACTTTGTTTTTATATGGGATTTCAACGCGAAAAATGAATATAGTACCACGCTTAAAGTGGTGATTTTTTTCGACATTTCCACATTTCTTTTTATTTAATAACAAATGTTAGTTTGTGCGACATACTTTTTAATGAAATTTACTGAATTTTAATGAACGATGAAAAAAAAATTGTCGAAACTACGTTGTTTGAACGCAAATGCAACTTCAAAAGAGAATTGCATAAAAAAATTGCAAGTGTGACAAAGGAAGTGTACAGCTGATAGAGCTCGCTGCCTCTCTGTTCTACAAACTTTGACAGTTGCTTGGAAAAATTGCTGAGTGTGAATCTGGACTTACATTTGCGTTCAGACAACGTATTCTGTTTCGACAATTTTTTCATCGTTCATTAAAATTTATTAAATTTCATCAAAATGTATGTCACACAAACCGTATGTTGTACCGAGCATAAAACTACGAATATTAAATAAACAGGAATGTGGAAATGTCAAAAAAAATCTAAAGTGGTGATAGCGAAAGAAAACGCATTGCAAAATAATTGCAAGTACGGAAGACTTTTCTCCCCCCTTACCGTCTTCGTGCCTCTTCCACAAACAATGCAATTCTGAGGGGGAAAATTTGCAAGTGTGAATATGAACTATCATAATTTATTCCCCAATCTGGTTTAGGGCCTGTTTCTGTAACTTATTTTCGTTCGTCTACGGCGAACGATCAAAAATCACTCAATTATTCTGAGAAATCTACAAGTCCAGCAGTTTATAATTCGGTGTGTCTATAGAAAAGCACGTAAAGAGCTCGTACCTAAAATATTTTTAACCTGCGTTTTATAGAATTCAAGTAATAGTTGATAGATTTTTGATCGATCTCCGTAAACGAACGAAAATAAGTTACAGAAACAGGCCCTTAATCTGTTTTTTCATTTCGCACATTTCGCTTATTGGATTATGAAGTATAGCTTACGATACGTTTTTCACTAACTTGGCGGTTAATCATTTTTTTAAACATCTGTTTCAGCAAACGTTTTTTGTTTACACAGGTTCTTTGCTGTATTCCCACATCTTTTCTCAGAATATAGTGACCACAAGGGGGTATTGATAGCGAGCGAACAAGATAATAGTACTACAACGAGATACTGGGAGTGAGTGAGGGATTTTTGAAAATTTTCATGACAGTTACGTAGCAGCAACATATTTTTCGGCTACGTTGACATAGCCAAAAAAATCTATTGGTTACGTTGACGTAGCTAAAAAAATGTATTGGCTACGTTGACGTAGCTAAAAAAATGTATTGGCTACGTTATGTCAACAATTTTCAAAACTGTCTGTCATTTGTTCATTAATATAGTGACCAAGAAAAAATAATTTCTGTCCGTCGTCTGAAGATCCTGTTCCTGTGTCCGCTGATTGCTGTCCGTCGTGTGAAGATCCTGCTCCTGCATCCGCTGATTGCTGTCCGTCGTCTGAATTTCCTGCTCCTGTATCCGTTTGCGGCCCCTTCGTCTGAATATCCTGTAATCGCAATTATTTGCAACAAACTCTATGGAAATCAATTAAAACTATGGCCGATGAAGAATATGAACGTTTTGAAATTACCGATTATGATTTGGAAAATGAATTCAATCCGAATCGGTTTAGGAAAAAGCAGACGAAACAGCAGACAATTTATGGTAAGAGTGGCAAGAAAATTCCTTTAAAATCCATTACATTATCTTTATTCTTTTCTCAGGCATTTGGGCCGATGACAGTGACAAAGAGGATGAGGAGAACACTTCCTCCCGACGCCGCAAAGGCCGTGGTGGTGGAGGTGCCGGTGGTAGCCGGAGTAAAGATTACACCGCACCGGTTAGTTTTGTAGCTGGTGGTATACAACAGTCTGGAAAGAAAAATAAAAATAAAAAAGAAGAGGAGCCGGTTGATGACGGTGATGAAGATGATGATGACGAGAATCCCATAACCGATGAAGAAGATGAATTAAATGCTCATCCTGGATTTGGTGCCGGTAGCCGGCCCACTATAATGGATATTGATTCACCGCATAGCAGTGAAGATTCTGAGGAAGAAGAAGAACGTCAAATGCCAGCACCATCACAAAGATCAACGTTTAGCAAACAACACCAGACGGGCCATCTTAAAGTGGGGGCCTGGGAACAACATACCAGAGGCATCGGAGCAAAATTATTGCTTCAGATGGGCTATAAACCGGGCATGGGCTTGGGTAAAGATCTGCAGGGTATCTCACAGCCGGTGGAGGCGCATGTACGCAAAGGTAAATACAAGGAGGGCGCTACGGGAAATACACAGGTTCCGACAACATGGGAACAGTGCTTTTTCTTATATATTTCCAATTTTTTTACTATAATATTATTTTTTCCAGGCCGTGGTGCCATTGGAGCCTATGGTCCCGAAACTGCGGCCAGCGTTGGAGGCAAGGGTGTAAGATGTGAAAAAAACGTTGATAAACAGAATACACTTATCTGAATGTCTTTAAAATTTATTGCAGCATGTGCCTCAAATAGACGAAGATGTGCGTGAGGCCAAAGAATTCAAGGAGAAACTGAATAAATGGAAGAAGGAGGGAGATGGACGACAGGATAAAAATGCCAAACGTTATTACTACAAATCTGTGGAAGAAGTTCTGGAGAAAGGCAAAAAGTCGAATTATATTATTGGCGATAAAATAAGGTAACTTAAAAACACTTACAGGTCACCATTTTTATACCCTCCACCAAAAAATGGGGATATATAGTAGGTTAAGTTAGATACGTTTTAATGTCTCCTGTCCATGGACATGCATATGAGCCAGTGGATCGGCCTGTTGCGCTTAATCGATTGGGATAAAATTTTATATGGCTCCACGTACAAAGGTCCTACCCGATTTAACAAAACCTTAATTTAAGGACGAAATATATATAAATACAAATGAATTCTTTTTATATATTTATTTTTTTATATTCCATTTATTTTTTAAGCAAAAAACTTGGCAATGTCCCCGTCATCGATATGACTGGTCCCGAGAAACGTGTTCTCAGTGGTTATCATGCCATTGGCCAGTCTAAAGTTTTCGAAGAAGATCTCTATGATGCCCTACAGGAGGCACAGGCCAAAAAATCGACCACCACTTTTGCTTTGCCCGAATTAATGCATAATCTCTCGCTGATTGTTAACATGTGTGAACAGGACATTATAGCCTTGGACACAACGCAAAATAATGCCTCGGAAAGATACTCAGCCTTGGAACAGGAGAAAAAACAACTAGAAGAAATTGTCAGCTTAGAAAGAAATCATATAGATACTTTGGATCATGTTTTGGGATTGGTTGACGAATTGACCTCTAAGGATACCGAGTTAAGTTTACCCAGAGCTGAACAGATTTTCTTGGAGTTGCAACACAACTATGCCTCTGAATATAAACAATTTGGGTTGGATGATTTGGCGGCCGGTATCATAGCTCCATTGATAAAACAATTTTTGGCTGAATGGAAACCTTTGGAGGAACCTACCCAATATGTGGATCTTATTAAGAAATGGCGCAATATATTGGATGTACAAAATGAGAACAATGCTGAGAAACGTTCAAATATTTTCGATCCCTATTCGTCGCTTATTTGGGCGGGAGTTATACCGAGTTTTCGTGCGTGTTCGGAGTTTTGGGATCCCAAACATCATCAATCAATGGCTGCGCTATTGGACTGTTGGGCTCCCTTGTTTCCTTCCTGGATATTGGATTCGGTGTTGGAACAATTGGTATTGCCTCGCTTAAACATTGGGGTGCGTCAATGGGATCCTTTGACGGACACCGTACCCATTCACATTTGGATTTTACCTTGGAATACCATTTTAGGACACAAAATGGAAGAGTTTATCTTCCCCACTATACGCGAGAAATTGGGTAATGCTTTAAGAGCCTGGCTGCCACAAGATCGTTCGGCACGTGCTATGCTTACACCCTGGAAGGGGGCATTTGATGAGCATCAAATGCAATTATTCTTGCTGACACACATCATACCCAAACTGCAAATGGTTTTGAATGAGTTCATAATAAATCCTTTGCAACAGGATTTGGGTAAGTATTACAGATTACTTAATCTTAGATTCACCTAATAATTTTTTATTTATTCCCCCTTCCCCTTAGAGCCCTGGAACCAGGTTTGGGAATGGCATGAATTAATACCACCCATGCAAATGGCCACGATCCTGGACAAATTCTTCTTTCCCAAATGGATGCAAGTTTTGGTTATGTGGCTTAATCAGTCACCTGATTATGTTGAAATTTCCCGTTGGTATAGCGGTTGGAAAAGTATGTTATCCGACGAATTACTCAGAGAGCCCAGCATTAAGGAACACTTACGGCGAGCTTTGGAAATGATGCATCGTGCCACAGATCAAGTAGCCTCCTTGCCAGCCAGCGTTAATAATATGTCTGGACCTCATGCGACAACGACCACAAGTACACCGCCGCCACCACAACCACCTCCACCTCCATTGCTGTCTATGGATCTACCGGTGCCAGCTCCGGTACAATTGGAATTCAAAGAATTGGTCTCCCGCAAATGCTCCGAAAGGGGTATATTATTTGCCCCCCTACCCGGCAGGCGAGAAATGGGCAAACAGATTTATCGTGTGGGCAAATTATATTGCTATATTGATCGCAATGTTTGTATGATAACGGATGGTACGTTTAAAAATTGGATACCCACACCATTGCAACCGATGTTGGAACGGGCGGTGACTGGAGTGTTGAATTAAGTAGCGAATTAAGTGGCGAATTAAGTGGCGAACAAACAGACACTATCCTTTTTCAAATGAAATTCGAGGTAAAAATGAATTCATGAATTAAGTGAAAACAACAAACTTATTAGAAGAGAAGTCTACATTTATTCCGAATTAATAATAATGAATAAAAGTTGCAGTTTTCTTAACAAAAATCTATAAGATTAACACTATATAACTACTTGATAATAGTTTGTATGTATGATTCTAACTGGTAGATGGCGTTGTAGTGGATATATGGCTATATACATTTTTTTGATGAAAATACAAGCCACACAACAATAGCAAAAAACTATAGTTCAAGATGACAAGTCGGGTTGGACCTTTGTATGTAGGTCCTATCAAAGTGTGAACTAATTATAATGATTTTTCTACAGAGCGAACCAACCGTAAACCAATGATGCCCATTTTTGGTCTTTTGAATGAGATCTATATTAAAACATAGAGAAGTGGTTTTGGAAAAATTGAACGCAGAACAACAGAAACACCAAATTTAAGCCCGATAAGTTGAAATTGCTAGTATGTACATGGCGTCAGTATATCTGCCCTTCGATGCACCGACATTGCCACCTACGTCGCAATTACAACGTCTGGTGAGGGAATCCAAACATACAAGTAATGAGTTGTAAACTGGTTGTGGTGCTAACTCGCACCATATCGGTTGGGGTAGTGCACTGTAGTAAAATCACGAATAAAGCTGCTCATTTCGAGAAAAGAAATCTAGACGACAAGAAACCCAGGATGGCAGGAGAAATTCGCTCTATTGGGAAGGATGGCCGTTGAACTTACAACAGAGCTCGCAGTAAAAATCAACAGCATATTGGAGTAGAATCTATGAAATACATAGCTATACGAGGAGCTGAGCTGTCAGAAAATTAACAAAAAATTTAGCATTCTATAATATTATAGAGGCAAAAATGATCTAAAGCCAGGAGAATATCCTAACGAAAAATCAATAATTATAATTTCCTCAAATTTCAATGTGGTCTAAAGCCAAGAGAAACAAATCAATTATTATAATTTTCTCATTATTTCCATGTGTAAGACCAAATTGAATCACCCTTTTTATATATAGATTTTCTTATTTAAGATATCAAACTACGTTAGAAAAATTCATGTGTAAGTAATGTTTTTCTTACTGTAATTAAAAAAATGCTTGTGGTTACTTAATATGAATATTAACTTCACTATTGTTCCAAGTCATCATAAAAGAAGAATAAATATTTGCGCGCATGCGCATGTTAATTTCAGTAACCACAGAAGGACAGACAGACAGACAATTGATATCTCCATCAATTGGGAGTAATGGCCCTTTTCTTTAAGATGCATTTATGCTACTACGTTGGTCTTTACAGTTGTTTATGCATTTTACAATGAATTGCACAATGAGTTTTTTTCTTCTATTTTTTTTTGTTCATGAGGAACAAATGGCCTTGTCTTACTGAATATAATTGCCTGTTATTTGTCAATTCACCAACATTGTTTTCGTATGCCACTTTTTTGTTTGTTGTTTGTACCCTTACTGGTCTTTTAATATCTGTGAGTTGTGACCTCCATTCACGTAGTGAAAATGTAAAGGTGTATGATGAGATTGTCATGTTGATTGCAAAATAGTTAACCGTGTCCTAAAAGAGTGTTATTTTACAACACCACCGAATAGAAAAAATGCTCTAATTTTTTGGAAACTATCTTTTTGAAAAATTGAAAGTATCAAAAAATAAGTATTTTCCAGGATTACCTGGTTAAATGGGGAAATCTTTATTTTGGTCTCGAAAAACAATCTAATTTTATTTACATTGAATAATTTTTTGTGGAAAAATATGGAAAATTATATGAGGAATTCTAATTTTTGTCTCGTGAAATTGAAAAAATCATATTTCTTTTAGATTTTTGCGAAAAAATTTGAAAAATTAAAAATATGCGTATCTTCTTTGGAGTAAACAATTAAATGAGTAGAACATGTAATGGACTCATATAGTTTAGGGCCTGTTTCTGCAACTTATTTTCGTTCGTTTTATAGAATTCAAATAATAGTTGATAGATTTTTGATCGTTCGGGTAGACGAACGAAAATTAGTTACCGAAGCAGGCCCCTATTGTTGTAATAAATTCTTTTAAAAATAAAAGTGGAGCTATGGCTTAACCAAAGATATTTATTATAAATAAAACAAAATAACCATAAGATTTCGAGAAATAGATAGGAGAAATAGATTGGAACATATGGTCTATATGGCATAAAGAAGCAAATTTGCAAAACGTTGATCGATTTGGTTCTGTTGAGTTGAGAATAACACTGTCCAACAAATTAGGACTTTTGATTGGAACAGAATAGTGAGCCTATAATTCTGAAAAGGCATGTTGAGTAGATCATTATACCCTCACTTTAGTGTGACGAGGGTATATATCATTTGCTACGGAAAAAAGTGTAACACATCGAAGGAGTGACCTAAGACTCCAAGTATGTTCGGCGGAAATCCGTTTTGGGTCATTTTAAGTCGAATGAGCAATGTCCGTCCGTCTGTCTGTCTGTCTGTGTGTCTGTCTGTCTGCTGGCTGGTGCGCACGATAACTCTCGAAAGGAGTAACCGATTGACTTCAAATTTCGTATGTGGTAATATTTTTTTCTATCTCCGGCTAAGTTCGAAGATGGGCCATATTGGTCCACCCCTTCTGGTACCTCCCCCACAAAGGGTTAAAATGTTGTGAAATATTGATTCTTTAATAACTGCTATACTACTTATTCGAATCTTCTGAAATTTCACACATAGTATTAGTTTATTAGTCACTATCAACTCGAGAAAAATGGGCGAAGTTGCCACGGCCCTTTTGGTACCTCCCACACAAATACACCGTTTTGCACCAAAACTTAACAGCTTATAACATTAATAACAGTGTATAAAAATACTTGAAATTTTGTACAGTCTTATGCTTTTATATTGCCTACAGTCCAGGGAAAAATTGGCGTTGTGGCCACGCCCCTTTTGGCACCTCCCACACAAAGGTACCATTTTGCACCAAAAGTTAACAGCTTATAACTTTAATACCAGTGTATAAAAATACTTGAAATTTTGTACAGTGTAATGTTTTTATAGTGCCTATTGCCCTGTGAAAAATGGGCGTTACCGCCACGCCCCTTTTTGTACCTCCCACACAAAATGGCAAAATCATACCACAATTTAATATCTCATAACGTTTAATCCAGTGAACATAATCGCTTATAATTCGAATTTAAAGTATCTAATGTTCAGCGAAAAATAGGTGTATTTGTTAAACCCCTTCTAGTACCTCCCACAGAAATTGACAGAATAATTCGTGTAATATTGAATTACATTAGTCACAAAGTGGGGGTATACCTTAGTCGGTTTACCCGACTGAAACTTTCTTACTTGTTTTTGTAGAATAAACTTATAGTCCAGCTGGTCTGAGTTTGTTTTTACCGTGGGTCAAAGTTTTAATTTTTTGGTTGAAGGCAGAATTATACTAAATGAAAAAAATTTAGTAAGTTCATGTCTGAACGATTTTTCATTCTCAGAGTTACACAGTGGAATTTTACGAGTATCATTTTTGTGGAAGATCTTAACTCTCTAGCTCCCCCCTTAAAGGGCCAATTTGGCCCTTTTTCGAAAAAGTTAAAAAAAATCCTTTCAAAAAGGCAAATTTTCCGGCAAACATTTTCGTATAATATTTTAATCCTTAAATGTCCTTTTTGAAAGGACTTTCTTGACTTTTTTCGAAAAAAGGGCCAAATTGGCCCTTTAAGAGGGTAGCTAGAGAGTTAAGATCTTCCACAAAAATTAAACTCATAAAATTTCCCTATGTAACTATGACAATGAAAAATCTTTCAGATATTAACTTACTTAATATTTTTTTCATTAAGTATTATGCTCTCTTCGACCAAAAAATGAAAACTTTGACCCACTGCAAAAAAAAAACTCAGACCAGCTGGACCTTAAGTTTATTCTACAATGATCTACTCAACATGCCCTTTCAGAATTATACGGTCGCTATTCTGTTCCAAAAATGCTGTTGGACAGTGTAATTATTGTCTCAATAAATTATAAAATGTATAATGCCCAGTTTCGGCTTAGATAAATATAATTAAGAGCGACCTCTGTAGGAGAGCTACTATATCAAAACAATTTATGTAAATATGGCAACACAAACTACAAAACTTTTATAATTTCGTTCCCACGATGATCGGATCTACGCTCCGGAACGACCCGAGTTTGTCTCGTCAAAGGATCTCAACCAATCGATTGTTCCGTGTGTCACCGGTGCATTACGCATAACTCCACCTCCAAGCTGATGTAATGCACATCCAACAAACACCACCACGTCTCCTTCACAACGAGAACTATCACTCTTTCTCCGCCTTATGATCAACTCTGAGCTATGCCCCCAAAGGGGCACATTCAGCTGCCAAATTCTCTTTGCCAAGATTGCAAAGGCAATCTTCTCAGCGGCTTCAGAATTCTTCTGATTTCCACCCTTCGTTTCAGATCATGCAATTCAATTGTAATGGATTAAGGAACAAAGTGGTGGAAATCACAAAATCCATGCAGGGAATTTCAAGATCCTACGGCGGATCGAGGAGGATTGATTGACGGCGGACTCGCGTTCATCCAGCAAGATATCAGATACAGACTGACAGCGCCTCCGATCCCTTCCACACCTGAACCATTCCTAGATGTCATGAGCATTTCAGCGAATTCTGGAGACACTGAACTTGAGATCGTCAAACTATACATTCCGCCCGTTAGCAGCATAGGGGCAAGTTATCACCCATTTATATTCCATCTTCTGCAAGGTGATAACAAGATTATACTTGTCGATTTCAATGCTCATTACGACATCTTTCCAAGATTTGACCTGAAAAGGTCAAAATATCTCCTCGCACTAGATAGGAGAAAGATTGTCTACGTTAGTGTAAGCTCTAACGGAACACTGCCTGATCGGCGAACACGCCAGTAGGTTGGGTATTGACTCCATTGACTTCTGCAGAAGCTGAGAAGATGAGGAAGAAGTGGAGAGCATTGAGCACCTGCTTTTCTACTGTCCCTCATTAAGTAAACGACGTCTGGATATATTGGGGTTGGTTTTTCTACGAAATCTAACAGATTTTTCCGGTATCGATATTCGTCTTATTGATAACTTTGTATGTATTTCAAACTGGTTGTTTCCGTTAAGAGGCATCTGAGCTTGTGGTAACACTAGTGACAAAAATTGGTTTATGTAAGCTGGTAACTACGGCTGCCCTCCTAACCTAAACCTAAACCTACAAATCAAATTTAATGCTTGTAAGATAAATACATATTACCTACTTACTTGTTCCCTCCGAATTTTTGACAAAATTGGTGATACGAACTCGAGTAGCATTAATAATAAATTTCGTTCCCCTTTGATCAAGCGTTTTCGAGATATTTTTTCATTAAATAATGCTACGGCCACATTACTAGTATTGACTCCATTAACTTTAAAAATTTTTTTTTCTGCCGCAAATTAGTTTTCGAGATTTTAAAAATTGTCACTCCCACTTATTCCATTCCGGTTTTTGGTGAAATTACTAGTATTGACTGCAATCCAATCGTCCAAACTAAATGTCGTTCTCATACAGTTAATTGCTTCCGAGATAATATTTTTTTAAGTAATGCTAAGCCCACATTTGGTATACCCAGTGATCCGGTCCCGCCCATATTTGCTGAAGTTTCAGATATTAACTCCACTAACGTGTGTTCCAAATTTCCTTATTCTAAGATCAACACATTATGAGATATTCGATTTTTTAAATGTCACGCCCTTTTTTGCACAGCCCACTTTTTAATTTAAAAACCTTCTGAACATTTTCACTAAAGTGAGTGTATAAGAAACATATAAACATTCTTAATCACCAGGTGTTATTAGAATGTTTACCTAGTACTTTGGTTTCTAGTGGTGGCACAAAACTCTAATGCTAACAAATTAAAAGTTATGAAATTTTTGACAAGTTCAAGTTCTGCAATTGATAAAACTACGAGAATGATGTATAAACTTGTGACGCTGCTGATACCATGGAATTCCAATTAATGTATGTCAATAATCGCCTCTGATCTGACAGCATGCTTACGTTTTAATTAAAAAAGTTCTCAGAAAATAATCTGTGATTTTCTGAGATTGCCGTACACTCAAAGAAATACATTAGAAGAGTCAACAAAAAAGTATGATATAGCAGAAGACGTTTGCCTGCAAAAAGCTACGGTTATACAAATTTTTAGTTTTTATTATTCTATTAGAACTACTCGATTGATAAATAGCTATAAAAATTCAAATTAAATTGTTATCATTCTGTCTACCCTTATCAGACGATGTCTATCTTAATAGGTTCAAAGATAAGCCACCACTAGTTGACGCTTACTATCACACTTGTAAATACTTTTAGTTTATATACCAACAATTAGATTATATGTAATAATTATAATACCTTTTAACACTGAAAATTAGTTTTATAAATAGGGACCATAATTTATACTCTAAACTGTAGGTGATGCGAAAAACCTGGAAAAAAACTCTTCAAAAATGCCAAATTAACTATTTACAGGACAAGAAGGAACTTAGGAAGCCCAGATACTCATTTGATGTATATAACAGGTGGCGCAAAAGTAACCTTTCGATGTTATGTTAGACGCGATTGGCGGTCAGCAGCTAACAGCTGATGCACCGTCTGGACTTTGTACGGAAACATCTTCAAATCTTGTACCAAAATTCGCTGTAGAGACCGTCGACTGATACCCATTCGTAACATTGTTTATTAACGTGTATTTCGCATGTGTTTACTACACAAATGTCAAAACAGAACTGACATTAGGTTCCAATCGCAAAATTTATAGCATTTTCTGATAGGAGGATTACTTTTGCGCCACCTTGTACTTAGCACAGACAACTTTTAAACTCCCATGGTGGTAGGTTGTGATAAACAAATGTACTGGGGGAAATCAAAAACACTATGGTGAACCGCCGAACAAGAGATAAAGATAATAACCTGCAGAACCCTCTTCAACCAAGCCAAGAGCACCATGCCCAGTATTCAGCGGAATACTCGCAACGACCAAGTAAGAAGAACGGCGCAAAGATGCTACATTTCTTCTATGGATAGGTGGACATTTTTTGAACCACCTCTCCTCTACACCGTATAAGCTTGATTATCTGCAACTGAATATGTCTATCTACGAATGAACTAATTGAGGTAGAAGAAGAAACGGGGGGGAAAATTAAAAACTACTACAGTGAACCTCTGAACTAAAGGTATTAGGGGAAAGCTGCAGGAAATTCTCCAACAAGGCCAAGTGTTCCAGGGCCACTACTGGCTGGGATGCTCACAGAGAACATCTCGAAAATACAGAAGGAACTACAAAGGCACAGATACTACTTTGGTATGCAGACTTAGTGTAGACACATTTTCAAACCCCTAACTACATGTAATGAGAATAAGGTGCAGAACTTCTTCAGCCAGGCCAACTGCAAAACCAGATCCTGTATTGAGCAGAATACTTACAACGACCTACTCAGGCCATACAAGAAGAATTTAAGAAGGGCGCACAGACGCTCTTGGTACACCTTATATGGATACATGGAAAAATTTTCAGACCTTTTCATCTCGACAAATTGTTGATTATCTGCAACTAAAAAGTTCTGCAGCTCAAAATGTCTAATCTATGGTTAAACTAGTTGAGATATCTTGCTCTAAACCAAAAAACGGAAACCACTACGGTGGACCTGCGAACTGAAGGACAAGTTTACAAGAATTCTACTGACTGGTATACTGACAGAAAACTGTGACCCAGGCGACCTTCAAAACATCCCTACAGGTGGATTGTACTTAACCAGGGCATATTGCAAAATTAAAACCATCATGTTCGACGTCCGAACTACAGGTAATGTGAAAAACCAGCAGATAGCTCTTCAACAAGTTTAAGTGTTCCAAGGCAAGTATTAAATGGAATGCACATTACGAATAAAACTCAGAACATTAGGTTTAGAGTTTCAGCCTGTATGTCAGGCTCACCTGGACTATCTACATTGTGCTGCCTCAGATTAATTATGATGTTTGTCAACATCAGCCAAGTTATCCAACTCCACCAAGAAATGTTAGTAGCCTTCTAGACAGGGAGAGAGCGAGTCACAGAAACACAAGGTTTCCTATTGTTTCTCCTCATCTTCGTTACCACAGCTTCTACACAACTCATTTCATTTCGTCCGCTAACTATAACGACAGAAGGACGTTGGTGTGTTTGGAGTTTAAGCAGGCCCACATTTGATTGGAATATGTTACCAGAAGGATATTACCTCTCAAGTTCTCTCGAGACATGTCTACTACCTATTTCAATTCCCCAGGACTATATAGGTTTTAGGTTTAGTTTAAGAGTGTCAGACGGTATGTTAGGCTCACATGGACTATGTAGTCCATTGTGCTACCATAGGGTGATGCCGCAGGGATGTAAGCTCCTCCCGTTTAACTAATTTGATAGAAAGCTCAAATGTACGCAGATTTAAACATTATCCAAGCATGGTAACTTCCGAAAGCAATGAGAACCTAGGATACCTTGCCGCCTTTAAAGTTTGATTGATTCCTCCTCCTCTTCGTCACCGCAACTTTTACAAAACTCTTTTCACACGTCTTTCAGTCTCTCTGCGTGCCGTCCATTAAGACAGTGAGCCGCCATGACAGACATGATACGTGAGACGTCCGGTCTCGATAAAGACTGCAGGGCGTTGATATGTTTGAAGTTTAGGTAGGTTCACATTAGCGTCCAATGTGTACCCTGCCTATTTGCTACCAGAATGACACTAACTCCCAAAAAAGAGCTTGCAGGTCTCTCGATGCATGTCAACATATTCGAAGTCCCCTGGAGTATATACCTTTTATGTTTATGTTAAGAGTGTCAGACTTACTATGAGTAACGTAAAGAAAATGATAAATTTTCCTAGTCTAATTTCATTTCTCTTAATAGTTGGCGGATTTAAACCTGCTAACTGCCCAAAGAAACGAGACCCCTGCAGCCTTCCAGAGAGAGCGAGTTTCTATTGATTCATCCTTCTCTTCTTTACCGCAGTGTCTACAAAACTCATTTCGCAAGATCTGTAGTCTATCTGCGTACAGTGCAGTCCGGTCTCGAGAACGACAGCAGGACGTTGGTGTGTTTGTAGTTTAGGAAGGGTCACATTAGCCTAGAATGTGTGCAGTTCCTGACTAGTGACCGCCTGTCATTTGTTGCCATAAAGGCACTATATCTCAAGAAGATTTTGAAGATCGTTACAGGAAAACACATATATTACATATCACATGGAGCATACTCGTATACGTTAGTTAAGTTCATCTGCTTTACAGTTCTCTGGTAAGTCAAAATGAACTTGCAGGTCGCTCGAGGTATGCCCACAAATTCCAGAACCCCCCGATCATGAATGGTAGTTCCTAGTATTGCAAGTTCATCTGATTTGCAGTTACCAAGAAGATATTGCGGGTTGCTAGAGACATGAGAATTCCCTTGGGTAATTTCTTGTCTTCACTTTCGTCTGCTTTGCTGTTCTCTGGTATGTTCATGTGGCCTGACACCTAATTCAAGTAGATATTAAACTGTTCACCAATCTCGTTATTAGATCAGCTATAGTTGAGGGCAGTTCTTGAATCCGGGAAGATAATTTCCAAACACTTCATAGCTACTTGTTATTCAGAGATAAAATATTGATACCGACTATAGTCAGAACATTAATTCTCTGTCATTCTGCTTACTCTCTTTTAGCAATGGATGCTCAAGTTCCTTAGAAAAGATATCAAAGCCCTCTTGGCTGTTAAGATGGGAACAGTATAGAAATTCTCAAATTACCTGTGGTCAGGGATGATGCCAATCCATTCTGATCTATTAGGTGTAAGAACGAGATACTTTAATCAAAAAAATGTTCAGTCATAGCGTAATCACCAATACCTGGAAGTTCAGGAATAATGTCCACAATAATTCTATGTTCTAACCATTTCCTGGACAGAGTGAAAGTTCCCTCATTCTAATAGCAGTAGCTGCGGCATATTTCTCTGATCTTTACGTCTATCAGCATTAAATGTATAACATATAGTACCTCAATCAGTGTCGTTCTCAAGGCACCAGTAATACACACACCAGGCATTCACAGAACTTCATTTAGTATAGCGCAGAAGGTGGATATCTGTGGAATCGTCCACTAGACGGCAATACCCTGCAGGAATATTGATCTAACTACTATCGTATACAACCAGTAAACCATTCGTGCCAATTGCTGAACTTTATGTTGTATTGCCCAGAAGGTGGATTTCTGCAGAGCCGTCCACCAGACGACAATACCATTACAACATGATTAGTCTAACTGCCCTGCAAACATTTTCGATCGTGAATAACTCAGCCGCGATCCGCGGGGAAGATAGATTTAAACGCGGAAGACGGTCATCTGGGAAGCCCTCACAATAAAGTAGTTGTGCCCTCAAAGCGATTCGCATGGAAGAGTAGTTAATGAATCGCGGAGATGGATCTTCTAAATATCGCGTGTGTTAACGTTTCAAGAGTTTTTTTACTCTTTGTGAAGGGTAATTAAGACGTCGCGAAGAAGATTCGCAATCAAATCCCGTATAAGAGTAAAACGCAGGTTGCACAGAAGAGTCACGTACGACTTGCGCAGAAGGGTCCCAAATGAATTTCATAGAAATGATTTCCTAAAGCTCTGGCAGATAACATTATAAAAGACTTATCTTTTTTCGGGACACTCACTTTGAATTCAGGAACTTAATGACAAACTTGCATTTTTTCAATTCCAATAGAATTTCTTACCGTTATCCGTTATTGTTTCTACTTCTCCGACAAATGTTTTTTTTAGCATTTTCTACTTACCGGCACATGTTTATCTCTACGATCATCGAACAATCGCGTGTGTGGTCACTTCACGAGTTTTTTGCTCTCCGTGTTAATTTCTCCATCACATTTTACAAACAAACATAAAGAAAATACGGAGAAAACCACTTTACTGAAAACGTCATACAGCTACCGAGAAGATTCGCGAGTTATTAATGTACACGGTTGAAAGAAAATTATCTTCCAACAATCGTCTAAAAGAGTCGCAGAATAGTCTTCTAGACCAACAATCTTTCCAAATTGTCAAAAATGTTTGCAGGTGCATTCATATACTCGTAAAACCTACAACTTATATACGTGATCAGACCACAGCGTTTTGCTATTACCTTTATACATGTATATATAAGTAGATATACCACAGTGTTTTTTTTGCTCGTTCCAGAATGTTGGGTTTAGAGTTTAACTTCCTGCCTAGTAAAATACGCAAATATTTTGCGCTTTCGGAGAAGGAAGTCTCAATACCCACAAGGAGACACGCACAACATTTTGCGTGTTATACTCGTATCTCCTGCTGCAAATAACTAATTCTGTATTGCCGGGCTTAACAACATCATCGGAAGCCCATCATGCAGTAATGTTTGTTGTGGGATGTCTCTAAGAGTACTTGGAAACTTTCCTCTAACCGCTACTATCATGCATCTGTATAGGCAGTACCTTAACGTCCATAGTCTGCAGAGAAAGCAGAATATTGTTCATGGAGATATTTTCACCTCTGCTCAGCAGAAAGAAAAAGGAAATACAAAATATGGCTGTTGGTACGGAACCTATATCGAAAGCCCATCTTGCGGTGGTATTAAGGACCTGTAGTAGAACTTAACTAAGAGTACTCGGAAACTTCCCTCTAACTGCTACTGCTACGTCATCTGCATAGAATGTAACTTGATCATCTATATTCCCCAGAGAAAGCAACATAATGTCCATGGAAAGATTCCATAGCAAAGCAAACAGATCACTTCATTGAGGCAATCCACTGTTGACAAATTCTGAAATGCGTCTCTTAATGAGGAGGTTAGGAATAAACTTTCGTACATATATTGTTATCGACGCCAAGGATGCCAGAGCCAAATCTATAGAGCTCATTTGACCGACCCTAAACTACCTGAAATGCTGCATCTCTAATACCAAGGGTTATTGGTTATTAATGAATCTTTGTATATTGTCGCTCGCATCAATCCCCAGGGTTGCCAAAGCCGTAACTATTTCGGCTGGATTTACCTTATAAGGCCCCCCTATGAAAGCTACAGTTGTACATACTTTATATTCATTAACAAGGAAAGAAGGAGATATCTTTCAATAAAGCTGACTAGATCATGCTGGACAGTTTCGGTGGTTTTGCCCTTGGTGGTTTTGCCCTTCCGTGGTTTTGCCCTTGGTGTTAGTTGGAAAATAGTCTGTGATACATTTCAGTTCAAAGATAACTATCCATTAATCTTTCCAAGGTTTTAACTATAAAAGGCGATCGACTAAGCGGCTGGAAATCCTTAGGTTTGATATAACAAGTATTGAGCTCCCTGTTCCAGAAATTGTCTGGCCCTGGCGACATAAAAGTTTTTAAACCTTTTATTTTTATTTTCTATAGCCCAAAAATTTTATTCAACTAAATCCGCAACTGAAGTATTCAATTCATTTTCAGTTCTGCCTGATGCCCCGCCGACGAGACGTTGTCTGGCCCTGGTGACATGTAAGGTTAAAAGCATGGTTGCTCAAAGAATTCTAGATTCTCGCTGGCATCCACTGATGTTTGTATTTCAACGAAATCCCCAACTCAATTATCAAATCCCTTTTCTGACAACTATCATCTTTATTCCTGTACCCAAGAGCGTAAGGTGTGCTAACATTTTCCCTAGCCTTAAGGCTTCGGATGCGTGTTCTATGCCGTTGCAGAAATCTATCCAGAATTTGCTCAGCCCTTTTCAACTCTTTTCTATACTGTTTGAGTTCTTCCTTGTAGCTATCCCAGTTCTGAGGAGCCTTCGTGGACTATGTCTTATTATTAGAGCTTCCTGCAGAACTCCTCTTCAGCATACATAAATAGTTCTGACCAGCAACCACGAGGGCGGCTATTGTTGATCTCTTGGTTTACCTTTGTTACGTGCGGCTTGTAAAAAGTAGTTCAAGGTTGGCGTAACTCACTACACAGTTTTATCTACATTCGCTTTAATTTCAGACCAACAAATTTTTTTCACCCCTCAAAATTTGTTGTCATTTTGAAAAAAAAATTAATATCAAACAATATAACAAAAAATGTTTTGCTACTTGTACATGATAAGAAATTATAGAATAGTGATTTTAAAACAATGCTCATATTATTATTTTAATATATATATGTGCTTGTGGTTTAAAATTCGGATATGTACAGAGGAAATTGGGATTTTTTTAATCGGAAACCTCATTGTGTGACTACTGGCATCTTTGTGTTATGAACCCTATGCGGTAATTTCGGCGTTATCACATCTACATTTGGGGTTTGTTGAGCACCAAGCGAGGCATAACGACATACATATCTCGTAGTGATGACGGGAAGGAGATTCAAATTAATTTGGAATTTAGTGTTTAATGGAATTTTGCGGGACTTTTGAGATAAATGATCGGATGTTTATTTCATAATGAAGAGGAAGGTATGCCGTTAATAATCAACAACATCAGCCAAATGGCCACCACGCCCACGCTTACAGGACCATATCCTTTTCATGAAATTTTCCATAACCAAATCGCAAAGTGGCCGCCCTATGTCCTCGATAGCCTCACTAATTCTATCTTTGGGGTCTTGAATCGACGCTGGGCTGTTGGCGTAGACCTTATCTTTCACGTGGCCCCAAAGGAAGAAGTCACAAGGTGTTAAATCACAAGATCTCGGTGGCCAATTGTGATCACCTCTTCGAGAGATAACACGGTCCGGAAACTTTCCGTAATGGTTAGCAATGGTTACGTTGCTTGTGTGGCCCGTAGCGCCGTCTTGTTGAAAGTAAACGTTGTCCAGATCAATACCATCCAACTCCGACCATAAAAAATCATTAATCATCTCTCGATAGCGCAATCCATTCAGCGTAACTGTTGATCCAACCTCATTTTCGAAAAAGTAAGGTCCAATGAACCCGCCGGACCATAAACCGTACCAAAAAGTCACACGTTGAGGATGGTGAGGCTCGTCTAACTCCTGGGTTTTCCGAGCCCCAGATGCGACAATTTTGCTTGTTGACCTAGCCACCGAGGTGGAAATGGGCCTCATCAGTCAAGATGATTTTTCGATGGAATTCCGGATCATATTCATGCATTTCAAGGACCCACTCAGCAAATACACGACGTTGTTGATGATCGGCTGGCTTGAGTTCTTATGTTAACTGAACTTTATAAGCCTTAAGACCCAAGTCTTTATGCAGGATACGGTGTAATGACGTTTTGTTGAATGCCCAATTCCAAAGAACAACGAGGAATGGACAAACCTGGGTTTTCTTCAACACTTTGGGCTACAGCAGCAATATTATCAGTTGTTCTTGAGCGACGTGCACGGGTTTTATTCTTCACATCACTAACTTGTCCCAACAGCTCGAATTTTTCCACCAATTTCTGTACTGCGGTTCGACAAGGTGCTTCACGACGACCCAAAAATGTTTTAGTTTTGCGAACTGTGACTGCAAGATTTTCACCATAGTGAATTTTAATAATTTCAATGCGTTCGTTCGTTCCATTTTTAGTAATGGCGTAGTTTCTACTTGTCAAATGTCAAAGAATAAAAGCTTCAAAAGTGATATCTACCGAAATACCATGTGATTCAAAATAACACCTCATGTTGGAAAACCCTGTACATATAAAACACAAACTGAAAAATTCCAAACAAATTGACTGGAAAATCTGGTTTTTAGGGCATAAAGAAGCAAATTTGTTGTTGGCTATGCCAAAACATGCAAAGACAAATAGAATATAAGAAGACATTCCTTCAGGCCGAAACGTCAAAATCTATCAGTTACGAACGAATAGGAATGAACTGTCACACGCGAAAAAACAGTATTCCGCGAACATTGATTGAACTTTTTTTGCACTTATCGATTAATATTAATTTTTTAATTGTGACAATTACAAAAAATTCGGGAAAAACGGTCTGAAAATCCGCGAAAAACCTTACTCGTTGGAATCAAATTCCTATTCGTTCGTAACTGACAATTACTCGCTCGCTATAGGAAGGAATGTCTTCTTATATTCTATTTGTCTTTGAAAACATGGATTGATGTGGTTTCATTTTGTTGTGGAGAATTATTGTCAAAGTTAGTAGTTATGAAAACAAACAGCAACATTTCAGCATAATCGTCGGGAAAATGGGGAAACTGATTTGGGTTATAATTTGTAGTACTGAACTGCAAAGTTTCAACTAAATTGCATACAAAATTCGGTCGTTATGGTTTAAACATATTTGAGAGCGACAGCTGTATAAACACATTCAACGAACAGATTTTTCAATCCCGATCAGAAACGTTACATACCAATCAGCCCTATTACTATGGAGTGTAGTGTGGTTACACCAGACAGGCAGGCCGACGGAAAATGCTAAAATGTTATCACAATCAACAAGCATATGAGATCAATATTTCATGGTGTTGCAAACAGAATGACAAGCTTACTGTACCCCCATACTACGAGTATGGCGGTGTTTATATAGATGACTCAGGACAAGATAGTTGTCTTTGTTAGTGATCCTCTATTTTTTGTAACTGTACTCGAATCTGATAAAAAAAGGGATAAGTTCATACTCAGTTTGCTCTACCATCATTTGCCAAGCAATACTTGTACCTTCCCTGCAGCTAAAATCATTTCTAGTTGCGTATTGAACCAGTCATAAGCTATTTGCAATGTGACCTATGCAAACCCATTCGCATCTCTCTCAGCAAAAACGATTATCTGAGCTGCTTTACAGTACTTGCATGGTACCTACATGGTGGTTGCAGATCGACACGTTCGAATCTCTGCGGCCAGCAGCAGATAAATAAGCAAAAACGATTTCTGCTTTACGAGCAAGTACTCGCTTGGTGTGGCAGAGTAAATGTGTCTCTCTCGCGCCACCATTCTCTTGTACTCTCTTATTCTCAAATATAGTAATAACTGAACTAGGTATTAACTAGTGCTGAATTGTAAACAAATGATCTAGTTACGTGCCTATGACAAGCCAATGTTAAAATCGATAGTTCGTTATATGAAAAAAGGACAGATATGTTACTAGTTTGAAGTAAAAAGCAACTAGTATATTTCTATATACAAACTAGTCATTTTGGCTGCAGGGTTACTACTAGATAAATATGATGTCACTACCAGCGTTGCCGTTTTGGTCATTTCCGACCAAATTTGGTCGGATGGAATTAAAATTTTCCTATTTGGTCGGATGGTCGGACCAACTTAATTTTGGTCGGTTTTATTCTAGAATATTTGAAATCCATTATAATACAGAATAATTTGAAGATTAACGTCTAAGAATATTACTGAAAGTAAAAGCTTTTCACCGTTTGGAATACATTGAAATGTCGATTATGAATCCCAATATATTTGATGATCGCTGGAAGCAGTAGCAGTCGAAATTGTAGACAAATACATTGTAATAAAAATTTATTTGAAAATAATTATTTCAGGTTCCACAAAGGAAATTTCGTTAAGCAGAAATATGGTTTGTAATTAATTGTCTCCAACATCAGCCCTTGGGAAAGAATTGTTGTTTTCACTCCTGTTCTGTATTCCAAGAGCGGATTAAAACCGAAATTTTTGTGCAATCTACGACTTATAGGCTTTAGTTATAAATGATGGAAGTTTTAAATTGTATTTTAACCTTGAATTGATATCGCAGAATTGAAATTAAATAAAAACTTAATACAAAGTCCCAAAGACAAGTTAAAATTTATATTGAAAGTTGTAAAAAAATGGACTCTGTAATTTTCAGTACTTCTAAATATTGTCTACATATACTTTTATTTCCTACTATAACTGGCATATTTTTTATGTTAATTAATTTTTGCAAACTTTCCAAGTTTCATAAAAATCTGAAAATGTTGTCACAAAACTTTATCAAATATAAACAACCTCGCTGAATGATCGGAGTAAACAACCTTAATTTTATAGATTTGGTCGGCTACAACCGATTTTGGTCGGTTTCAGGAAAAATTATGGTCGGAAAAAAAATTCTCTTGTGGCAACACTGGTCACTACTTTCAGTTAGAACGTTTGCTTAAATTTATTATCTAGCCAAATCCGAAGGAATCGTAATGTGAGGGTTAAAATTAAAACCTATACTGAAAAAAAAATTGTCATAAAATTAAAGAAATGCTCCAAAGACGTCTTTAGTCTTCAAAATAAGTACATTTTGTAATTAAAATATAGATAATTTCATTAATATTAAGTAATTTACTTAATTGTATGTACATTTTCTTAAATTTAAGTACAAAATGTACTTATATTGAAGACTAAAGACGTCTTTGGAGCATTTCTTTAATTTTATGACAATTTTTTTTCAGTGTAGGGGTGGGAAAATCACTGCATTCGATTTCGAGTACTTTACGACCCGTATAATCTACTTGAGATTGTTTAAATAATTTATTACGCAGTTTATCAGAATAGTTTATAATTTGCTCCAATGTTTACTTTTTCTTATAAACAACAATTATAAAGGCTTTTCGATCGAAATATTGTCGATGTCGAATGTCGTGATTTGACCCCTGTACTTGAATAGATATTTCCAATTTTTACTAAGAACGAGATTTGGCAATATGACATATAAATGCTTAAATTTCAGTCGGATTGATTTAAAAATGATTTCTCTATAGCCTCAAGAATTCTAAAGGGAAGTTTCTCAAGAACAAAGAAAATCTTCTTTGAAACAAAATTTTTTGTGCTTTAGTCTAAAAATGATCCCTTCGTTCCAGTGTGAAACATAGGTCCATAAAAATGGTATTAAGTAAATACTGCCATATACATACATAGTTTCCAAAAAAATGTTATGGAATATTTTACAATTTGATGACGACTTGTTATTAGTTATTGTTTTCATACTACAAACTAATCTAATCTTTTAACAAAGTGCACAACACCTTTGTCTATTTTGAAGTAGTCAGCGACAATGACTTAAAAATCACAATATCAGTTATTTGGATCCATTCAGAGTTTGCGTATCATACCTGTATTTGTTTCACAAATACAATGTAAACTTGTGACATGAGACGCCAGATGTGAAGGTTCTATTTCAAGCACTATTTTTTGAACATATTGAATATGGCTTAATTTACTTCTAAAAATTATCAAAATTTTTTTTTAAAAAATATATTTCAGTTGCTCGATAGTAACTAGTATTGAAAAATAGCATGAACTTAGAATTCTTTGGATGAGGTCAACGCTGTCTTGCTCAGAGAGCTCTATACTTGTTGTATGAATCAGGCATATGTAGCTACAAAATGGGGAGAAACCATGGTTATATTCATTCCAAAAGCGGGAAAGGCATCCTATACAAGACTAAAGGATTTTTCGGCCGATTAGTCTATAGTCATTGCTCCTGAAAACCCGTAAGAGGTTAATCGATAGTTACCTTAGTACTAAAATTGATTGCAGGCTGCTGTTCAATCAACAGCATGCCCCAAGGGCAGTCACTATAGTTACGATACTAGTAACCCTAGGTGTTTCTGGCAGTATACGAAAGTTCATTCATAACCATCTGACATATTTCGTATAGCGTAGGGTCTACTGACCTCCATGTATTTGCAGCAGCGGCACGTCTGTCTCCTTCGATATGGAACCTCTCCATGAACAATATTCTGATTTCTATGGAGAAAATGAGCGTTAAGGTTATTGCCTTTACGGATGACGTGACAATAGTGGTTAAAGAGAAGTTTCCGAATACTCTTGTTGTTAACTCGTCCAAGATAGAACTAGTTCTATTCAGCAGGATATATAAGATAACAAAGACTCACCGCGTATCTTCCTGTCAGATGGTGTCCTATTATGACGGGACATTTGGTATTAACAACCGTTCTTGGGTTCAGGAAGCCTGAATCTATGGGTTTTACTGTAGAATGATTATGGCATAACATGCACACAGAATACAGTTTGGTTGCCTCAACCGAATTTTGGTAGTTCTGTCTACTATCATGCGATTCCATCAGGACAACCAGCATTTTGGTTGTGGTATACTTCTGCTTCCATGTTGACAACAATCATATTTGTTTGCGCCAACTAATCATCTTGACTGATGAGTCCACCTCGGTGGCTACGTCAGGAAAACCCAAGAGTTATTGTTGAGAAGCCTCTCCAACCTCAACGTGTGACTGTTTGGTGCGGTTTATTGTCCGGCGGGGTCATTGGGTCTTACTTTTTCGAAAATGAGGTTGGACAACAGTGACGGTGAATGGATTGCGCTATCGAGAGATGATTAATGATTTTTTATGGTCGGAGTTTTAATGGTATTGATCTGGACAACGTTTACTTTCAACAAGACGGCGCTACGTGCCACAAAAGCAACGAAACCATTGCTCTGTTACGGGAAAAGTTTCCGGACCGTGTTATCTCTCGAATAGGTGATCACAATTGGCCACCGAGATCTTGTGATTTAACACCTTGCGACTTCTTCCTTTGGGGCCACGTGAAAGATAAGGTCTACGCCAACAGCCCAGCGTCGATTCAAGACCTCAGAGATAGAATTCGTGAGGCTATCGAGGACTTAGGGCAGCCACTTTTCGATTTGGTTATGGAAAATTTCATGAAAAGGATATGGTCCAGTAAGCGTGGTCGTGGTGGCCATTTGGCTGATGTTGTTTTTCATTATTAACGGCATACCTTCCTCTTTATTATGAAATAAACATCCGATCATTTATCTCAAAAAATGACATTTTTCTTTGAATACCAAAATAACACCTCTTGTTGGAAAACCCTTATTATCTTTACGTGCATTTCGTTTAAGTGCAAAATTCAGTTCTTTGGTCAGTATAGCATTTTTCGGGTAGCTGCATTTCATTTAAGTGCCCTTTATACTCACAGGGGTTTTCAACAGGGACGCTACAAAAGTAGACCGACAGGGACAGCAAACGACACCATATTTTTTGCCGCTCTTTTGACATTTCTCTTCAGTAAGGTTTGCCATTTCATGATGGAAAGATTAAAGATTAAGATTATTAAAATTTACTACCGAAATTCGGAGTCAGTGGCCTCAACGTTAAGAGCGCTACGTCCAATTTATGGTCGGTGAGCGGTGAGGCTCATTTCTGGCTGAATGGCTTCGTCAATAAACAAAATATGCGTTATTGGTCAGACAGCAATGCACACGTACTCCATGAGTCATTATTGCATCCCGAAAAAATTACGGTTTGGTGCGGTTTATGGGCCGGCGGCGTCATTGGGCCGTACTTCTTCCGTGATGATCATAATATTTTCGGCCCCAATTGGATGATATGGACTTGGAGGACATGGGTTCCAACAGGACGGCGCCACATGCCACACAGCGAATGCCACAATCAATTTATTGGAAACCAAGTTTGGAGAAAGTGTTATCTCACGAAATGGTCCAGTCGATTGGCCGCCTCGGTCGTGTGATTTGCCGCCGTTAGACTATTTCCTGTGGGGCTGCGTCAAGTCTATGGTCTATGCCAACAAGCCAGCGACGATTGATGAACTTCGTACGAATATCAAACGTGAAATTGCAGCAGTATCGGCCGATTTATGCTTGAAACCCGTCGAAAATTGGGTTCAGCGTCTGGACTTCTGCAAGCGTGCCCGTGGTGGCCATGCAAAAGAAATCGAGTTCCATACATAATGGCATCGAACGTACTTTCACGGGAATAAAGAATTTCATTGATATCCAAAACCGTTTTTGTTTTATTTAAAAAAAAACTTTTGTAGCGCTCTTATTGAAAAACCCTTTATTTTAAACATTACTTCGCTTATATTAGAACATATTATGTCTATGTGCATTTCGTTTAAGTGCACAATTCAGTCAATACCATTATTTTTCAATCACTTACGGGCACTATATGAACCATTTACATAGCTGATTTTAAGAAAAATATGTATCTCTTTGTTTGTTTTTTCGTGTTTAAAGTTTTGAGAGAGTAAGTACTTGGGAGAAAATTTTGCCCACAACTATGTGATAGCAATTTACAAAAAAAACGCATTCAATATATGTAAGAGCAAGATACGTGGTTCACACCTTGTGTTTTTTGTATTCGCCCTCATTAATTGAACGTATATTTTAGTCGGTTGACTCAACTGAACTTTTCTTAGTTCTTACTTATTGTATTGCAACAACAGTTTAATTGATTTGGCCATTTTAATCAAAATTTCGACATTTTATGACTGCAATCGTAAACAAGTTAATTATGTTTACTTAGAAATTAATTTTTTTTCAATTGGTTCTCTTTAAAAGAGTTGTAAATTATTTGAGATTCCAAGAATTTTTATCGGAATTATTTATAAACTCATCATATATTTGTTTTCCAATAATTCTTTTCGTAGAAACTATAAAGCAATACTTCTTCAAAAATTGTCAATCGCACTTTAAAACACTTGAAGACGCATTTTCATCTTATTGTGCTAGTTTAAAAATACCCTTAACGATACGGTTATCAATATTATGATAAGGATCGAACTTACCTCTAATTCTGTCTACGTTGCAAATTGGCTCGATACGAATATAACCTGATAACAGAGGACAATATTTAAGATGATATTACGATGCACAGTGTTTCATACTCACATAAAGAAAACAATACACTGACATTCATTTCACTGCTTAAAAAAGTTTTTAAAAAATATTTGCTCCTAAGACATCGATACCTTCATTCCAAACTATGCTAAGTTGACAAACAGTGTTTTAAGGGACACCGGTTATTTAATTTATATTTTCGATCTGCACAACCGAACCTGCCGAAATTTAGAAGTTTATGTTTTAGTATTCCCATAACTGTTCCTGGAAAAAATGTGGCGAGTCAGTCCACGTTTGCAATCAAGCCGTATCGGTTAATATTTTGATATAGTTCCGCTATAAAGTTCGCTTCCAAATATGTTTAATTAATTTATAAAAACCTCATTTTCTAGGAATTTGGCTGACAATTCCAATTTGTATTCTATTCAGAGAAGAACTCGTCACGAAAAAAATTGGTTGGAACTATGCAATTTGAAATTTTAGGTTAACAAGAATTCTCCACAACAACAGAGAACCACATTGATCCATATTTTTATATAATCCACATATAATCCACCATTTTTATATAATCCACAATAATCAAACGTTGTTCATTTAGACAATATTTTGCAGTCGATTTGTCTGAAATTTTGCAGTTTGTGTTATATTTATACTAATACCGTGCAGAATTTACCATATAGGTCTATGGTTTAATATAGTTATCTCTTCACTCTTCAATATCTTTTTATACAGCTATTGATGCCACATTTTCTAAACAATTTGTCGGCAACTTTCGTTTTAGTTTTAAAATAAATTGCTTTTTTTTCCAATACAAAGGGTTTTCCGGTTATAGAATTGAATGCAATCCATGGTATATATACAATTCGGTCCAGCCGATCTTTCTACTGTTTTTACTTGTTATACCCCCACTTGGAGAAGGGTGTATAGCATTTGCTACGAAAAAGTGTAACACATCAAAGGAGTGACTTAAGAACATATTTATGTTTGGCGGAAATACGTTTCAGGATAAGTCATTTAAGTTAATTTTGAATATAAATTTAGTTATTCGAAAAATTCGTCCTTTTAACCCTACGGATTTATTTAAGGAATTACAACCATTTTAAGTTTTGCTATGCAAATTATAAATTTTGTTTTGTGGAAATACGTTTCAGGATAAGTCATTAAGGTTATGCCCGTTGGACCGTCCGTCTGTCTATCTGGCTGGTGAGCACGAGATCTCCGGAAAACTGTGACCGATTATCATAAAATTGTGTATGTGGTGATATTTTTGTCAGTCACAGGCAAAGATTGAAGATGAGCCATATTGATCAACTTATTCTGGTACCTCCACTATGAACAGTTAATATTTATTGAAATATTTTAATCATTTATAAATTCTATACTACTCTCCCGAATTTTCCGCAATTTCACACATAGTAAAGGTTGTGTGGCACATACTACATTTTATGCCGCTAAAAATTACATTGATTTTAAATTTTTCAAAGGAAATTCAAAATTTTGAATAAAAATTTAGTGATTTGAAAATTTCGTACTTTTCACCCTATTTAAAGAATTACAACCATTTTAAGTTTTGCTATGGAAATTCAAAATTTAGACATTCGAAAATTCCATTTTCTTCGCTCTACGGAGTTATTTAAGGAATTACAGCCATTTTAAGTTTTTAATTAGTGATTCGAAAATTCCGTCCCTATGATTAGGATTACTATCTGTTTATGGAATTAAATACAGGTTGCAATTGAGAGATAGTGCATTTACGGCAATAAATGAAAGTTCAAATAAAGTTCTGGAAAAATACATGATTATTAAAATTTTAATACGAATCATTTACCAGTCGATTGTAATCACCGAAAACAATTTTATGAAGTAAATTTTGCCACATTTTGGCTATACACATAGTCGGTATGCCACATATAAGCAAAAAAAGGTTTGAATTTATCTTTCATAAAATATTAAGTTCTGGAAAAAACACATAATATGCCTTTCCATAGGTTTAAGGTAGACATTAAGGTTTTGTTTGAAACGAACTCAATTGGTTAAAAATTATGGGAATTTTTCTGAGACGTAGTATCATCGGTCCATTTCCCTACTAGTTTTATTTAAGGAATTGCAACCATTTTAAGTTTTGCTATGGAAATTCAAAATTTAGTCATTAAAAAAATCCGTCCTTTTCGCTCTACGAAGGTTAATAAAGGAATTGTAGCCATTTTAAGTTTTGCTGAGGAAATTCTAAATTGTCCCCATAAAATTAGTGATTCGAAAATTTCGTCCTGTTTTGTCCCTACGAGGGATTACTACTTATTTAAGGAATTAAAGCCAGGTTGCAATTGAAAGATAGTGCCTTTACGGCAACAAATGATAGGTGATCACCCTGCTCATAGCACTGCTGTCATTGTTGCGGACGAGACCTGACCTCTCACTTATCGTGACTATTAAGACGGGTCACTGTCTTATTGGACGGCACGCACAGAGTTTGAAGGTCTAGCGAAATGTGGAGACGAAGAGGAGGAGGTATATATAGAACAACTTCTGTGTCTGCTACCATAAACCATAAAATCATTAAAATCCCGGACCAAAAATGTTCGTTAATTTTTACAAAAAAAAATAAATTTCAAAACTAATTACGTTGGAAATTTTAATACGAATCATTTACCAGACAGTTCTACTCACCGAAAAAAAATTAAATAAAAATTTAATGAAGTAGATATTGCCCACATTTTGGCTCAAAAAAAGGTTTGAATTTATCTTTCATAAAATATTAAGTTCTGGAAAAAATACATAATATGCCTTTTCATAGGTTTAAGGTAGACATTAAGCCCTTTCATTTAAGGTTTTGTTTGTAACGAATCTCAATTAGTTAAAAACTTATGGACCCTTTTCTGAGACTTGCCTCCGGTACATTTCCCAATTTCATCAAAAAAGTCTAGAAATACCAGGCTCGCAGAGTCCCTAGCGAGCAGTTGCAATCTGTGGATCTCTTTATAAACACTGCAACTAATGGGCATTTTTCTAAGACGCATTGTGCAAGATTAAGCGGAAAACCCCAGATCTTTCATGTAAGATATTATTTGTAATGATATCTCGATTAGTTTAAAAGTTACAGAAATTTAACTGTGAAGTACATCCTGTTCATTGGAAAAACGTCAGCAAAAATGATTTTTTTTTATTTATTATTCATTAAATTTTCGATTTTGGATGGAAATTCGTAATACTTCCTTTCATAGGCTTAAAGTAGACGTTAAGACCTTTCACTTAAGGTAACGCTTGTAACGCTTGTAACGATATCTCCATTAGTTTCGCATGACTCCTATGCGAACAGCAGCTGATTTGCGACCTACAGCAAAGCATCAGAATGATACAGCGAATGAAAACATACTGTCCGTTGCCTGTTAGTTGGTCGCAAATCACCTGTTGCTCGCTAAGAAGTCATGCGAACATTAACGTCCGACATCTTGGGCCAGGCGGTAAAACTTATGGGCATTTTTCCGCATTGCTCAAAATCAAGCTGAAATATTACATATTTTTAAAATGATTTTTTTCTGTGAATCAGCATAACGTCAGCTATAATAAAATCATTAAAATTCAGGACCAAAAATTTGCATCTATTTTCGCAAAAACGTAAAGGTTAACACTTTGGTGAAATATTGATTCTTTAAAAACTTTTTATTCTACTTATCAGAATCTTCAGGAATTCCACGCATAGTAATAGTTAATCCATGGCTGTCAGCTTGAGTAAAATTATCGAAGTGGCTCCGACCCCATTTGGTACCTTCCACACAAAGGGAACATTTTGCACAAAAAGTTAACTGCTAATAACTTTAATACCAGTGCATATAAATAATTGAAATTTTGTGCAGTATAATGCTTCTATAGTGCCTTCAGTCCGGTAAAAAATCGGCATTATTGCCACGCCCCTTTTGGTACCTCCTACACAAATGAACTAAATCCTAACAAAATTGAATAGCTCATTAAAGCTAATACCGGGTCACATAAATACTTTAAATTCGGTACGATGCAATATTTCTGAATTATCAACTCTTGAGCATAAAATTAAGGTATTTGTCAAGCGCCTTCTGGTACCTCATATGACAATAATTTGTCCATAATTTCGGCAGCAATCATCTGAATGATTTTATATTCTGTACTTTAGAAAACTTTTGCAATGACTATACACTGTCTAAGAATAAAGATTTTGTTTTGCAAGGTTCTGGCGTATACTTATACTTACCTATGGTTCAGTGGTATGGTGGAAGGCGACACAAGTTAAATATCAGCTTAAAAAGTTAGAGAAAGTACAAAGAGCGGCATCATTATTTATATCCGGTGCGAGAAAGAGCACACCGCAAGCGGCACTCGACATGGTATTGAACCTAGGTTGTAGGTTTTTTGTTAAGTGCAGTGCTACAAAATGCGCTCTCAGACACCGAGAAGCTCGTATGTGGCGTAACGCGGATTGGAGCCACTCGGCCATTCTCATTGAGGCATCAAAAATGTTTCAAAATTCTCCTCAAATCTCGACATAATGTTTCCCTCAAAGAACAGACTGGTCATGTGGCAACCCTCCTTTGGAGGGCCATGCAATATACACTGGCATAAATATTTCCTACAGGTTAGCCGACACCTGCAGCGTTTTCCAGGCGGAGATCTTTTCTATAATCTTGATAAATCGACGAAAACTCGGGCAAAATGATCACATAACAGTCTATGTTAATAGTCAGGCAGCTCTGAAGGCACTGAAGTCAACCACTATTAAGTCAAAGGTGTTAATGAGTGACGTATGAAACTACAGCAATTGGCAGACATAATTAGACTGTGCTGGGTCCCCGGACACTGTGATATCGCGGGAAACGAGAAGGCTGACGAACTCGCACGAAATGGATCAGCAATGGACGCTGCAAGGGTTGAGCCATTCACTATATCCCCCTTATGCTAATTTTTCAGTAACATAGATTGTTTCTACAAAGACCTGGCAAACCAGAAATGGTCGAGCAGATCTGACTGTAAAATCACTAAATCTCGAAATCTAGGATCAAAGATCTTCTTAACCTCACAAAGAGGGACATTCGTTTAATGATAGACACGTTGACTGGCCACTGTAATGTTAGATCTTTAACATCAAAGTGGCAGAGTGATTCTGCCGACTACTGTCGACTCTGTGAGGATGATGTAGAACTGGAAACAATCGAACACCTTCTCTGTCAATGTCATACTCTATCAAGACGAAAACATCGATACCTAGGTGATTACACGATACAAAATCTGGAATCTCTATCATCCCACGACTTTAATAGAATCATGGGCTTCATAGGTTGCTTGAGATGGATGGTTTGACATCAACTCATCTAAACATCTCCTATAAAGCCATCTCTTATCTGTACTCATCAACTTCTACATCTTCTTCGACCTCTTCCTATTCTTTTACTCTCCTTCTCAGGACGAACACAATGGACAAAATGGTCTCCGAGTGAAGTGGTGCACGCCAGCAATGGTTGTGTGCCGCGCGTCTTTAGCCTAACCTAACCTAAGGTTCTGGCATATAATGTCTGTATACCGAGAAAAGAAATATAGCAAAAGTGCTAAAAATTCACAACGAGCAAAAAAATCGTAGGCCAATATATTATTAATTATGCCAACTTGACTTAACTAATGATGCAGAAGTTCTAATTTTTGGGGCTAGTTTTACGTCTAATTCTCAGAATTGTGTCCCAAATCAATGAACTGTACTGTGTAATCTAAACAGATTTTCATCAAATTGGATCAAAAGCCTAATTTCTGCCATATTATATAAAGGTTTGACGTAAAATACAGATTGAATAGCGCTTAAATACTAAATAGGCAGGAACAGTTACATATATGTGGCTAAAAAGAAACCTTTTTCTGCCAAATTTTGTACTGATCGGATATAGCATAGAGTTTCTACAGCGCTTACATATCAAATCAGGGGTAACATATATATGGGGGCTATATCTAAGTCTGAACCGATTTTCCCCAAATTTGACAGTGTTCCAATTTTCCCCAAACTTGGCATTGTTCCTTCATGTAATAAGAAAACTTTTTTTTGCCGAATTTCGTACTGATCGGATATAAAATACAGTTTCTATAGCGATTACATATCAAATCGGTAGTATCATATGGGGAATTCCACGACAAATCGACGGTTTCGATATAAGATATATTAATAAAAATCGTTGAATTGCCTAAAAATTGTATTGTGGGTACCTACAAGGTGGCGCAAAAGTAACCTTTCGATGTTTTTTGGCTGTAATTTAAAAAAAAAAATGAAAAACTTTGATTCTTCTTGTGGATTATTTTTATTTGGTCTTTTAATTTTTTTTACATCAAGTCGAGAATATGATGTCATGTAAATGGCCGCCGCCACAGTTGATTGTCATTTGAGCCCTTTTTTTGGCATTTTCCATCACTTTGGCCAAAACTTCCGGCGATAGGTCCTCACATTCTTGACGGATATTGTCTTTAAGAGCTGCAAGAGTCTGAGGCTTGTTGACATAAACCCGCGACTTCAAAAAGCCCCACAAAAAGAAGAGTCTGAGGCTTGTTGACATAAACCCGCGACTTCAAAAAGCCCCACAAAAAGAAGTCTGGAGCGGTCAAATCAGGCGATCTTGCTGGCCAGTGCAAATCGCCAAAACGGGAGATTAGGCGCCCGGGAAATGCATCCTTCAGCATATCGGTTGTGGCACGTGCAGTGTGTGCCGTTGCACCGTCCTGTTGGAACCACATGTTTTCCAATCCCAATTCATCAAGTTGCGGCAAAAAGAACTCGTTGATCATTGCTCTGTAGCGCTCACCATTCACAGTAACCGTCTGGCCCGCGACGTCTTCGAAGAAAAAGGTCCGATGACTCCTCCAGCGAAAACAGCACACCATGCAGTGACTTTGAGCGGGTGTAATGGCTCTTCGTGGGTTACACGCGGATTTTCAGTGCCCCAGAAGCGTAAATTTAGCTTATTTACGTACCCGCTAAGATGGAAATGGGCCTCGTCACTCATGATTATTTTTGATGAAAAATCATCTTCCTCTTGGTGGTGATTAAGGATGGCTTGAGCGTATGTTAGACGCGATTGGCGGTCAGCAGCTAACAGCTGATGCACCGTCTGGACTTTGTACGGAAACATCTTCAAATCTTGTACCAAAATTCGCTGTAGAGACCGTCGACTGATACCCATTTGCGTGGCACGTCGTCTGGTCGATGTCGACGGCGCTTCCATGAAATCCTCGTCTACAGCAGCAATATTCTCTGCAGAACGGCTACTCCGGGGTCTGCCACGCCTGGCAGCATCTCGTGTTGTGCCAGTCTCTTCGAGGCGAGCGGCTAAATGGCGCAGTGTTTCACCAGTAGGCGTTGGACGGCCAGGAAACCTGCGACGTTGGTACGTTGTGCCAAAGTCACCGACCGATTATTGGTCAAATAAATAGTCAGCAATATTCCGCGTTCTGGAGCAGTGTAGGGTAACATTGTTTATTAACGTGTATTTCGCATGTGTTTACTACACAAATGTCAAAACAGAACTGACATTAAGGGCCAATCGCAAAATTTATAGCATTTTCTGATAGGAGGATTACTTTGGCGCCACCTGTTATATAGATTTTTTATAAGGAATCTTTTTGATATACAGTTATTTTGTAGGGAGATTATCAGGGGTAAGTGGATCAGCGGGGGTGGTGTTTGTTTTGGAAGAAATAAAATCGCAAAAATCGGAGAATACAAACAATTTAGAAAATGACATTTAAAATGTATAACTTAAAAATCGCACATTAAAAAAATTTAAAACTTTTTTTAGAAAAAACATTTCTATAAAGTACCGAAAAATACCAACATTTAAAAAAATATTTTTCAAATCGGACCATAACTTAAGAAGTTATCACCAAAAACACAACACAATATCGATAACTTCGATATGCAGATCGGTTAAAAAATGTTGTGCATTTATGTCAAATCGGGGGTACATATTGGGTTTTCCAATAAGAGTGATATGATTTCTTTGAAAAAAAAACACACCTTCTGTTAAGGAAATTCAAAAGTATTTATTTTGTTTAATGCGAAGTACAATCGATACAATTAAGTTATAAATAAAACGTTATTCAAATGGCCTCCACGACTTCTTCTGCAGGAACGAATTCGATGAACCCAATTTTTTGGAGAATGGCACGTTCAATATTGAGCTTGAAGAGAGTCTGGTTTATTTCGAAAGACCAATGACTTCAAATAACCCCACAAGACATGGTCTAATGGTGTTAAATCACAACTTCTTGGAGGCCATTCAATATCACAATTTCTTGAAAAAAAACGAATCTCCAAACCATTCTCGCAACAATTCAATTGTTTCACTAGCTGTGTGGTACGTAGCCACAATGGGTCAATGGCAAAAAGATAGCTCTTAACGAGAGCTAAAATATTGCTCATGGGTGTCAAGGTCGTACGTCGACTGGAAAGTGTTTTTTTTTGGATTTAAACATAATGGACTTAGCATCATTTTCAAATGTGAACGGAAAGTTTTTTTATTGCTCTAGCTCTTTAACGGTTCGTCGGATCGGGAATCGGTCAATGGCAAAAGGATAGCTAAAACTAATTTGAACCGATTTTAACCAAATTCAATAGGGAGCGTCCTTGGGCCAAAATAAAGATGTGTACGAAGTTTCGTTGAGATCGATCTATAATTGCGACCAGTACTTTAATCACAAGAATATATGGACGAAAGGACGGACGGACAGATGGACGAACGGACGGACAGACATGGCTAAATCGCCTCAAAAAGTGATTCTTTGTCGGTCGGTATAATAAACTATGGGTCTATCTCTTCTGTTTGTGGGTGTTACAAAGAAATGCACAAAGTCATAATACCCTGTACCATAATAAAAAACGCTTATCGAATGCACGTAGCCTGAGAAATTTCAAAATTCACCTTTTCTATTGAACAGACATTTTTCTCTGTGTATTTGATTGGACGTAGTTAAATTGGCGGGAAAATTTGAAAATAAATTCAAAATTAATATTCAAATGAAACTCAATATATTGACCTTTTGGCAAATTTCCATTCCACAAATGCAATTGCAGATGAATGACGTTATTTTTTTCTGTTTTTTTTTGGTCAGAAAATGCAAAAATATTTAGTGTCACTACATATTAATTGTTAACTAAATGAGTGAGTGTCTACCATCGCGACAATATTGATACTATTTCTCCTATTGAGATAGTGCAAAAATGTATGTGAGAAGTACTTTTCGTTTCCATCTTATCGCGCCTTCATACATTAACGATGCCGAATTTCCGCCAAACGAACCATCATCGCTCACTCACTGATACTGCATATTCGCGCTCTGATGTGGGGATACTAAGTATCGAGAATCAGTCGGCGTCATTGTCTTAGTCGGTGGTCGACGGCCGGCCGGCCGTGCCTTGCCGTCGAAAGAGGGGAAAAATCTATTGGATCCATTGAAACAATTTAGTCTAATGTGATCGGTGGCGGTGTAAAGAACAAACAAATAAATGCGAGCGATGGGCAATTGAAGAAAATTCGAAAAATCGATAAGTGAACAAATTAAACACACTTATGGAAAATTTTCAATAAATTGTGTAAATAAATAAAAATTACAAAAAAAACATAAAGTAAACACCTGTTTAATTAGAAGAAAAAGAAAACACACTCGTACCCGTACAGCAGAGGCAATTTTCCATCAAAACAAACCACACAAGATATCAAAATTGTTTATTTTGTTCAAATGTTTTCATTTTGTAATTTTCCGTTCATAAATAACCAATCCAAACAAAAATCTGTGCATATGAATTAAAAAATATTCAAAACGAAAAAAAAACAAGAAAATGTTCAAACGTCATCCCTGTGCGTTTCGCAAAAATTTAGAAATTCTTCTCTTGATATGTTTAATGACAATCTCTTGCGTCCTGATTGCGCATCATATGCGCCGCTCTATTGGCGACGTGAAGAACAATCTGCGCATGCGTGCGCATAAGCAATTATTGGATAAGCGTCAAGTGCGCAATGCTCAATTGAAATCGCAGCTACAGTGCCATGATCGTCCTTTGCAATTGGAACGTTTGCAATACGGTCATTATTGGCTATTGAGGAATTTAATACGAGGCCGTCTTAGCATCGATATGGGTTGTGCCCAGTCCATTACTTACACCACAAATGGGGATTATACATTTATAGAGAATTTGGGAATGGTGACTACGCGGTAAGTTGAAAATTTCAGAGAACAAAAAATAAAAATAAAAATTAAATTGACAGGTGAAATTAAAAACAAGTAAAGACAGGTTAAGTTTAGCCAGGCCGAATCTTATAAGTATGTATATACCCTCCAACATAGATCGAATGTAAATGGTTTCGGGTACAAATAAACTCATTATAACAAATTTTAGCCCAATTCGTTTAAATTTGAGATTTTTGTGGCGTTACGAAGTCAAATCTAAGGGGACCTTTGTATGGGGGGCTATATCAAAACATGGACCTATGACTACCGTTGCTCGAGCGAAGGAAGTGTTTCAGCCCGATCCGTTGACATTTGTGGTCTCTATGACGTTAAGAAGTCAAATCGGAGAGATGCTATATGTGGGGAATATATTGAAAAATAGACTGATATTGCCCATTTTCAATCACAACATACCTGCATATATAAGAAGTATGTACGAGTATATGTACCAAATTTCAGCCACCTAGCTCAAGTATTATAGATTGTAGCGTTATTGCAAAAGACGGACGGACAGACGGACATGGATAAATCGTCTTAGAATTTTACGACGATTAATAAAATATATACTTTATGGGGTCTCAGATCAATATTTATTAGTGTTACAAATGGAGTGACAAAATGAATATACCCCCATACTATGATGGAGGGTATAAAAAAACCGTTGACATCTTTTATACATATCCAATATCCATCGATTTTATTTACATTGATAAAGTCTATATATACTTCCTACATATTTGCATATTATGGCAACGCTGTTGGTGAATATTGCGGTATATACTTGTATTGAAAAGGCTCATTTAAATAAAACCAATGAGAAAATTTAAGTCGTGTAAACCGATTAAGGTATACCATCACTTTGTGAGTATTGTAATATGGGTAATACGTTTAGAAGAAGCCAGAATGTTCGGCTTTGAAACTATGTGTTCCTTCCGTGTAGATAACATAAGGGCCAATATTTTTGTAGAACATATCAACTCTCTAGCTTCCCACATAACGGTAATTTTTGGAAAAATCGTAAATTTTTTTAGAAAATCGGGAGGAGGTTGTTGAAATGTTCTACAAAAATGTTGCCCATAAAATTTTACTATATATGTCAGAACACAACAAAGCCCTAAATTTAACACAAACAATAAAAACAAATTCAAATTGAAGTTAAATCCCTCTTTACTTGTATATTTATTGGTTCGACCACTGGGGCGTATGAAAAATATTGCTGCATGAATATTCGACCTGAATAAATATGATACATACAATAAAACCAGTAAGGAAAGGCTAAAGTCTCTTAATATTGATTAACTCTGATATATAAATTTTGTAATTCATGTATAAATTGTTTACATAAATTTACTTTTGGGACATTTTATACTTAAATAATACCCTGTACCACAGTGTGGTGTAAGGTAAAAAAACGATTGGATCTAAAGAGCCAAATCGGATGAAACATATATATGGGAGCTATAGCTAAATCTTAACCGATTTTCTTCAAATTCGGCAATGTTTGTTCATGGATCAAGAAACTTTACCATTTTAAATTTCAAAACGATTGGATGTAAAATATAGCTTCTGTAGAACAAAAGGGCCAAATCGGACGAAACATATATATGGGAGCTACAGCTAAATCTTAACCGATTTTCTTCAGTTGGTGTTGGTTCGTGGATCAAGAAACTCTACCATTCAAAATTTCAAAATGATTGGATGTAAAATACAGCTTCTACAGGACTAAAGATCAAAATCGGACGAAACATATATAAGGGAGCTATAGCTAAATCTTAACCGATTTTCTTCAAATTCGGCAGTGTTGGTTCATGGATCAACAAACTCTTCCATTCTAAATTTCAAAACGATTGGATGTAAAATACAGCTTCTATAGAACTAAAGGGCAAAATCGGACAAAACATATATATGGGAGCTATAGCTAAATTTTAACCGTTTTTCTTCAAATTCGGTAGTGTTGGTTCAAGGATCAAGAAACTCTACCATTCTAAATTTCAAAATGATTGGATGTAAAATACAGCTTATTCAGGACTAAAGAGCAAAATCGGACGAAACATATATATGGGAGCTATAGCTAAATCTTAACCGATTTTCTTCAAATTCGGTAGTGTTGGTTCATGAATAAAGAAACTCTACCATTATAAATTTCAAAATGATTGGATGTAAAATACAGCTTCTACAGGACTAAAGGGCCAAATCGGACGAAACATGTATATGGGAGCTATAGCTAAATCTTAACCGATTTTCTTCAAATTCCGTAGTGTTGGTTCATGGATCAATAAACTCTACCATTCTAAATTTCAAAACGATTGGATGTAAAATACAGCTTCTATAGAACTAAAGGGCCAAATCGGACGAAACATATATATGGGAGCTATAGCTAAATCTTAACCGATTTCAACCAAATTCAATAGCGATCTTAACAGCCGCGAAATACTCTAAACTTCAAAATTTCAGAACGATCGGAGTGAAATTGCGACCTGTAGTCGACGAACAACTTTACATGGACAGACGGACGGACGGACATCGTTAAATCGACTCAGCTAGTGATTCTGAGTCGATCGGTATACTTTAAGGTGGGTCTAGCTGTGTTATTTTCAAGTGTTACAAACATCTGCCGTGAAACAAACTTATAATACCCTGTACCACAGTGTGGTGTAGGGTATAAAAACCGTCGAATTGTCATAAAAAAGTATTGATATAATTTAAGCCCACTTCCATCCAAAGCTTATATGTTAGAGAATTAATAGATGTTTTAAATATAAAAAAATCACAGAAATCGAAGAGTACAAACAATTTAAAAAAATTACATTTGAATTTCAAAACTTAAAAATCGCACCCAAAAAAATTTAATATTTTTTATATTTTTTCCTGAAAAGTGCCGAAAAATAGCAACATTTCAAAAGAAGTTATAAAGTTATGAACAAAAACCCGACATATAAAGTGATATCTCAACGATTTCTTGAATATCGATAACTTCTGAACGTGTTATGGGAAAAATCTCAAAAAAAATTCCACAAAACGTTTGTTCAGGTGTGCTAAAAAATATAAAACAGTAAGGAAAGGCAGAAAGTCGGGTGGGGCCGACTATATAATACCCTACACCTCCCTAACAATACGATAAGGGTGATTGCGATAATAATTTGGAATAATTGGTTAATGGGTAAGAACATATATGTATATGTGGATATACCTAATTCTGAACCGATAATCGCTAAATTAAGCAATATTCGTTCCTAAATTGAGAAACATCTTTCTGGAGACTTTTGTAATGATCGGAAGTAAAGTACAACTTCTATAGCGCTTTGTAACCAAATCAGGAGGAACATATATATGGATATATAATATATATTATATATAAATCTGAATCGATTTTCCCTGAATACTCATTCATGTAAAATAGAAACCTCTTTCTGTCGAATTTCGTACTGATCGGATATAAAATACAGTCTCTACAGCGCTTAGATGTCAAATCGGGGGTAACATATATATGGGAGTTATATCTAAATCTGAACCGATTTTCTTCGAATTTGGCAGTATTCCTTCATGTAATAAGAAACTTCTTTCTGCCGAATTTCGCTGTAATCGGATATAAAATACAGTTTATACAGCGCTTGAATTTCAAATCGGGGGTAACATATATATGGTAGTTATATCTAAATCTGAACCGATTCTCTTCGAATTTGGCAGTATTCCTTCATGTAATAAGAAACCTCTTTCTGCCGAATTTCGCTGTGATGGGATATAAAATACAGTTTATACAGCGCTTGAATTTCAAATCGGGGGTAACATATATATGGGCGCTTTATCTAAGTCTGAACCGATTTTCTCCGAATTTGGCAGTATTCCTTCATGTAATAAGAAACCTCTTTCTTCGCACTGATCGGATATAAAATACAGTTTTTACAGCGCTTACATGTCAAATCGGGGGTAATATATATATTAGGGCTATATCTAAATCTGAACCGATTTCTTCCAAATTTAACAGTGTTCATTCATATAATAAGAAACCTCTTTCTGCCGAATTTCATACTGATCGGATATAAAATAAAGTTTTTACAGCGCTTACATGTCAAATCGGGGGTAACGTATATATGAGGGCTATATCTAAATCTGAACCTAATTCAACCAAATTCAATAGGGATCGTGCTTGGGCCAAAAAAAAAGATATGTGTAAAGTTTCGTCGAGATCGGACCATAATTGCAACCTGTACTTTGATTACAAGAATACATGCACAGACAGACGGACATAGCTAAATCAACTCAGAAAGTGATTCTAAGTCGATCGGTATAATAAACGATGGGTCTATTTCTTCTCCTTTTGGGTGTTACAAACAAATGCACAAAGTTATAATACCCTGTACCACAGTGTGGTGTAGGGTATAAAACTGGGAAATCTCAAAACCTAAATTTTTTTGAACCCGTCGATGTTTTGTGGAATTCCCCATATACACAGTATGTTCAAAAGAATTTGCGAATTTTGTATTTTTTCAAAAAGTATTTATTTATTCATGAATATCTATTTTGCCCCCTTCAAAGTAATTCCCCTCGGATATAATACACTTCTGCCAAAAGTTTTTTCCAATCCTCGAAGCACTTCAAATAATCATTTTTGTGATCTTGTTCAGCTCCTCCTTCGCCGTCTTTATCTCGTCTTTATCTCCTCAATCGTGACGTAGCGTCGTCCTTTCATGGGCCTTTCCAGTTTTGGGAACAAAAACAAGTAAGGAAAGGCAGAAAGTCGGGCGGGGCCGACTTTCTAATACCCTACACCTCCCTAAACATCTTTCTGGAAAATTTTAATGATCGGAAGTAAAATACAACTTCTATAGCGGTTTGATACCAAATCAGGAGGAACATATATATGGAGCTTTAATATAAATCTGAACCGATCTTCCCTGAATACTTATTCATGTAAAAAGACCTCCTTCTGTCGAATTTCGTACTGATCGGATATAAAATACAGTCTCTACAGCGCTTACATGTCAAATCGGGGGTAACATATATATGGGAGCTATATCTAAATCTGAACCGATTTTCAATTTGGCAGTATTCCTTCATGTAATAAGAAAACTCTTTCTGCCGAATTTCGCACTGATCGGATATAAAATACAGTTTTTACAGCGCTTACAGGTCAAATCGGGGGTAACATATATATGGGTGTTATATCTAAATCTAAACCGAGTTTCTCCGAATTTGGCAGTATTCCTTCATGTAGAAAGAAACTTCTTTTTGCCGACTTTCGCACTGATCGGATATAAAATAACATTTTGACAGCGCTCACATGTCAAATCGGGGGTAACGTATATATGGGGGCTATATCTAAATCTGAACCGATTTCTTCCACATTTAACAGTGTTCATTCATATAATAAGAAACCTCTTTCTGCCGAATTTCATACTGATCGGACATGCAGGCGCTGTAGAAACTGTATTCTATATCCTATCAGTACGAAGTTCGGCAGAAAGATCTTTCTTATTACCAGCCTGTTTCTGAAACTTGAATATTTGCTTTCGTTTGCCTGCCAGGCGGCAAACAGCTGATTTGGGTTTCACTAATTACCATCACAAGGACAAGTCGCACGATAATGAACTCGTACGAAAACGTAATCATTTCAGTGTTTCTCTATCTCTCTTCGCTGTCATTTGGGTGAACACAAATGTCAGATCGAGTGGCGTTTATTTGTCGAATGTTAGGAACAATGACAAGAATAACCTTATCGAAAGCAAAAATAATTAGATATTGATATAATTTTGGTAAAACCAATTAAATAATAATATGTACAATAGTATACATATTGGGGAAGCCCGCTAAAATGGAAAAAAATCATCAGTACACAATGAGAGAGAACTTCACGGGGCAAAATCACCTTTTTTGATATGTTCGAATCCAAAGAAAATATATTTGCAACACAAATTTCTGAGCAAATAAATTTTATTTGAAAATCAATAAATCTAAAATGGAAAAAATCATCAGTACACAATGAGAGAGAGAGAGAGACGTTCAAGGGGAAAATTCCCTTTTTGATATGTTCGAATCCAAAGAAAATATATTTGCAACACAAATTTCTGAGCAAATAAATTTTATTTGAAAATCAATAAAATTAATTTGAAACGTATATATTAATATATTACAACAAAATATATTTGCAAACTAATTTTCTGAAAAAAATATGTGTTTATATACAAATTAAATTATTGTTCTCAAAATATATTTTGTTTAAAAAATATTTAGGGTACACTCGAAATACACAATACAGGCGAACGAAAGCAAATTTTTAAGTTACAGAAACAGTAATAGTTTTACAGCCTGTTTCTCTATTTCGCACGAAAGCGATGCGAATGAAGAACAGCTGATTTTAGACCTACTAACTGGCATCAGCCATTATGTTTGCTGTAACTTTGTCGTTCTGATACCTTTTAAGTAGGTCTAAAATCAGCTGTTCTTCGTTCGCATCGCTTTCGTGCGAAATAGAGAATCGGGCTGTAAAAAAACTATTACTGTTTCTGTAACTTAAAAATTTGCTTTCGTTCGCCTGTATTGTGTATTTCCAGTGTACCCTAAATATTTATATAAAGGGTCCGCTATCTAACGTTTTTTTTCACCTAGTGCTTATTTCGTGAATGGTAACACATAGCTTATGTCTGATTTGACAGATAATTAGTTTTATCCTTCCGCTGAACGAATATGGTTGTGTATTCGCTTGAACAAGTGGGCCTGCGATCGACTTACAGAAGATGCCGATTTTGCCCAAAAAATCATCTCTTCAGATGAAGCTCATTTTGATCTTGGCGGGTATGTAAACAAGCAAAGTTGTCGCATTTGAGGCACAGAAAACCCGCACGCATACATTGAAAAGCCGGTTTTTGGTCCAGAGGCATAATTAGGCCATTGGGCCATTTTTCTTCGAAAATGAGCAAGGAGTGGCCGTTACAGTCAATGGCGATCGTTATCGGGCCATGTTGAACGAATTTTTGTTCACAAAAATTGAAGAGGAGGATATTGACAACCTTTGGTTTCAACCGGACGGCGCTACGTGCCACACAGCCGAAGCTACACTCGATGTTTTGCGCGATGTTTTCAAAAAAAAAGTTATTTGGCGGACCCTTTATTTCAAGCAAAATATGTTTGTGACAATATACTACAAAAGCGATTTTTTTCAGCGTTTGAGTTAAGCTCAGCTGACTCACCCAGGGTTGATTTTGTGGTCACCGCTAGTGTAGAGAGTACAGAGGTGCATTTGATAAGGTCGAACAAAAAAATAAAGTGTACTTTTTCAGATCGGAAGTTGTGAAATGATTGAATTATCATTAGTAAATTGCCAACGTCATAGACGTAAGGTCAGGCGAAAGAACGAACGAACCTTAGACCAACTTCCTGCCAACACAGCCAAATTTGGAAAAAATAGGTTCAGATTATGATATGAGATGTAAGAGCTGTTGAAACTGTATTTTATATCCTGTCAGTTCGAAATTAGGCAGTAAGAGGTATTTTATTACATGAATGAACACTGCCAAAATTGGGGATAATCGGTTCAGATTTATATATAGCCATATATGCATGTTCCTGCCTATTTAATATTATAGAGCTATTGAAACTGTATTTAACTTCAGATATTTCTAAAATTTGGCAGAAATGAGATTTGTGATCCAAGTTGATGAAAATCTGTAGATTATGTATAATCCCATATATTTATTCCTTCTGATTATCTAAGGTTATCGTTTCAGATCTAGTTTATTATAATCAACATCTTCAACTCCTCCTTGGAAGAAGCTTTGCTGAGGAGCTGGAGTTAAGTACTTTGTTAACTGAAACGAAACAAATTATTCCAAATTATTATCACAATGCCCCTTTCCGCATTGTTAGGTAGGTGTAGGATATTATATAGTCAGCCCCGCCGAACATTCTGTCTTTCCTTACTTACTGAATACTGCTTCAATTTTGAAAACATCAATATAAAAACCGTTGACAACTTTTATACTCGTACATATCCATCGATTTTAAAACTGAATGAATTTAATACATATTTGCATATTTTGTCAACGCTGTTGGTGAATATTGCGGTATAGACTTCTATTGATAAGACTCACTATAGTGGCGTGTAACATCTATTCCGAAGCCTTCAAGCCACAAGCATTGTGGCTAGCAGCGAATTTTGTTTTAAAAAGTTTAAAAAATTAAAAAAAAAATATAAATAATTTTAGGCCCACTTCCATCCAAAGCATATATGTTAGAGAATTATTAGAAGTTTTAAATATAAACAATTTCGGAAAAAATCGGAGAGTACAAACAATTTAAAAAATTACATTTAAATTTCAAAACTTAAAAATCGCACACAAAAAAAATATTTTTTTTTTTATATTTTTTCCTGAATAATGCCGAAAAATACCAACATTTCAGAAAAAAAAGATTTTTTCAAATCGGACCATAACTTAAGATGTTATGACCAAAAATCCGATATATAGGGTGATATCTTAACGATTTTTATACCCTACACCAAACTGTGGTACAGGGTATTATGACTTTGTGCATTTGTTTGTAACACCCAAAACGACAAAAGATAGGCCCATAGTTTATAATACCGATCGACATAGAATCACTTTTTGAGTCGATTAAGCCCTGTCTGTCTGTCCGTCCGTCCATCATGTATTCTTGTGATCAAAGTACTGGTCGCAATTATTGTCCGATCTCAACGATCCCTATTGAATTTGGTTAAAATCGGTTTAGATTTACATATAGCTCCCACATATACGTACCTCCGATTTGGCAGATATGCACTGTATAAGCAACATTTTTGAACCGATTTGTACAAAATTTGACAGAGAGTAGTCTCGTGAAACACTTAGAGACAATACAAAATTTGGGGGAAATCGGTTCAGATTTAGATATAGCCTCCATATATATGTTAGCCCCGATTTGACATCTAAGCGGTGTAGAGACTGTATTTTTATCCGATCAGTACGAACTTCGACAGAAAGAGGTTTCTAAAGGGGTTTTCAACAGAGACGCTACAAAAGTAGACCGACAGGGACAGCCATATTTTTTGCCGCTCTTTTGACATTTCTCTTTAGTAAGGTTTGCCATTTCATGATGGAAAGATATACGAGCCAACAACGAGTCGAAATTATTAAAATTTACTACCGAAATTCGGAGTCAGTGACCTCAACGTTAAGAGCGCGAAAAATCGAAAAATCATCTTCAGCGATGAGGCTCATTTCTGGCTGAATGGCTTCGTCAATAAACAAAATATGCGTTATTGGTCAGACAGCAATCCGCACGTACTCCATGAGTCATCATTGCATCCCGAAAAAATTACGGTTTGGTGCGGTTTATGGGCCGGCGGCGTCATTGGGCCGTACTTCTTCCGTGATGATCAAGACCGGCACGTTGCTGTGAATGGGAATCGCTACCGTTCAATGATAACCGAATATTTTTGGCCCCAATTGGATGATATGGACTTGGAGGACATGTGGTTCCAAAAGGACGGCGCCACAAGCCACACAGCGAATGCGACAATCAATTTATTGGAAACCAAGCTTGGAGAACGTGTTATCTCACGAAATGGTCCAGTCGATTGGCCGCCTCGGTCGTGCGATTTGACGCCGTTAGACTATTTCCTGTGGGGTACGTCAAGTCTATGGTCTATGCCAACAAGCCAGCGACGATTGATGAACTTCGTACGAATATCGAACGTGAAATTGCAGCAGTATCGGCCGATTTATGCTTGAAAACCGTGGAAAATTGGGTTCAGCGTCTGGACTTCTGCAAGCGTGCCCGTTGTGGCCATGCAAAAGAAATCGAGTTCCATACATAATGGCATCGAACGTACTTTCACAGGAATAAAGAATTTCATTGATATCCAAAACCGCTTTTGTTTTATTTAAAAAAAAAACTTTTGAAGCGCTCTATTTGCCAAATCCGTTACTTTAGCCAAACTTTTCACCTGAAAAATGTGGTATGGCTTAAAACAATTTTTTGGAGAGCTTCATCTACACAGGGACTGCAACAAAATAAAATTTAACTTAGATACATTTTATTGAGACAAATTCTTGCCAAACTAGAATACAAACTGCAAAGTTTCAGCAAAATTGTTTAGAAAATGTGGTGTTTATGGCTTAAGCAAGCCTTTTTGGGAGCGACATCTATAGGTGGACTATAACAAAATATGAAATGATTTAAAAAATTTTTACAGCGATGAATTCTTGTCTTAACTAAAAACAAACTGCAAAGATTCAGTTAAAATGCTTAGAATACATGGTATTTATGGCTTAAATACGTATATTTTGGAGCGACCTCTATAGGGTGACTATAACAAAATATGAACCGATTTCTAAAATGTTTGCTGTGATGAATTCTTGTCAAAATAGAGTACAAAGTGCAAAGTTTCTGCTAAATTGCTTTAAAAATGTGGTATATATGGCTCAAAACCCATATTTTGGAGCGATCTCTATAAGGGGAGCTATATCAAAACATTGACCTATATGGCCCATTTGCAATCCCAAACAACCTGCAACTATAAGAAATATTTCTACCAAATTTGATCAACCTAGCTCTATTACTACGGACTGTAGCGTGATTACAACAGACGGACGGACGGACATGACTAAATCGACTTAGAATTTTACGACGATTTAGAATAAATATACTTTATGGGGTCTTAGAGCAATATTTAGAGGTGTTACAAACGGAGTGACAAAATGAATATACCCCCTATCCTAAGGTGGAGGGTACGAGTATAAAGAAATTGAATAAAATTTTTTTTGTGATTTTTTTTTATTGTCTTCTTCGTGGCAGGAAAAAATAATTTATTTAAAAGAAATCAAAAGTTCTAAATTTGTTGTTCAAAATTTTTGTAAACTAGTGTTACTTCAAATGTCCTAATGGTCTTAGGTCACTCTTTCTATTGGCCTGTAGCAAATGATATACATACATACATCCTCCTCCACTAAAGTGAGTGTATAAAAAGTTATCAATAAAATATATTATAATATTTTTTTCCCAAAAAAAAACCCTTTGAAAAAAATTTTGTACACTAGTGTGATTCAAAATAAACCATAAAACTCTTTGCACTTCAATTTATCACCAACTCGTTTTATGCCATTTCGAAATTAAATTAAAACGCTTCAAATGATATGTTACAATATTTTTGAAAAAAAAAAAAAAATAAATAATAACAAGCCCGCATAACTAAGTTAAACAATATGCATATGAGTCCTATATGCGTACTTCTCATTTCCAACATCTTATCGTCGTCACACATTAACGATAACGAATTTCCGCTAAACGAACAACTTTTACCGCAGACCTATTTTGATGTGGAGAAAAAAGTATTGAGAATCAGTTGGCGTAATCGCCTTCGTCGTTCGTCGGTGGCCAGTGGTCGCCGTGTCGTCGAAGGGGGGACAAATCTTATGGATTCATTGAAACAATTTAGTTCGAAATGATCGGTGGCGATGTAAACAACAAAAAAGAATAAATGCGAGTGGTTGCAATGGAAAATCCAAATCTCCTTCAGAATTTTTTAAAAAACGAAACAAAATACCTCAAAAATTCATGAGTAAAAATAAAAAAAAATATATAAAATTAACACCTGTTTTATTTAATGAAAGAGAAAAAACACATACGATTACAAGTGAGACAATTTTCCAAACCGCCAGCAATCTAAAGAGTTTATTTTTCCAATGTTTTCACTTCTTAAGGTTGTGATCTTGAACCAAACTAAACACATCAACCAACAATCCATTAATTATATGAAATAAAAAAATTACAAAAATGTTTAAACGTAAAAATGCCGATATTATTCTATTGATATGTTTCATGTCAATCTCCTGTGTCCTGCTTGTGCTTCATGTGCGTCGGGGCATTGAAGACGCGCCTGCGGAATTTTTGAATCAGCGTCAAGTGCGCAGTGCTCAATTGAAATCGCAGCTGCAGTGTTATGATCGTCCTCTGCAATTGGAACGTTTGCAATATGGTCATTATTGGCTATTGAGGAATTTAATACGAGGTCGTCTTAGCATCGATATGGGTTGTGCCGAGTCCATTACTTACACTACAAATGGGGATTATACATTCATAGAGAATTTAGGAATGTTGGTCAAGCGGTAAGTTGGAATTATCAGAGAAGTATATTTGAAATAAAATTGGGAAGGGAATTCCAAAGGAAAAATTTTTAATAAATCTGTCGTAGGCTGAAAAACTTGTAATAATTAAAGTTGCGTCAAATAAGTCAAATCAGGAAGGACCTTTGTATAGGGACTCTATCAAAACATGGACTTAAGACAACCGTTGTTTACCACCATTTGAGCAATGTCTGTCCACCGTCCGTCTCAAAGTGATGAAGATTTTTCGTGCCAACTTTCAGCAAAATCGCTGGAATTTGCAGATTCTACAGAGTCAGGAAGTAAAGTAGGCAGAGTCCTTTGTATTTAGAGTATACCAAACGTAAACGCCATTTTTGTTGGGGATGGATTTAGTCAAAATTAAAACACAAATGTTCAAATTTCTAACTAAGCGGTGCAAATTTTCAAGTAATGCAGCGTTATAACTTTAAATCGGAAAGGACCGTCGTCAAAGGATGAACCTATGACGACTGTCGTTAAACTAAAATAAACAATTTTCAGGCGGATCAGTTGAAAATTTCAGTTTATATGACGTCAACGAGTTAAATCGTGTTATAAGCTTTAGATGAGAGCTATATAAAAAATCGACCGATATTGCCGTTTTAAATCCCATGAAGTATTTGTACCAATTTTCAGCCATCTGACTCAGTTATTTTAGATTTTAGCGTGATTACAGCAAAAGGCGATGGCTAAATCGTCTTATTTTACGTATCGTTGCTTTAATTCAGAAAGGTCAGACACAGAGCGGGTGCCTTCCAAAGAAGATATGCCTGCCACATTGTCGATTTGAGATGAGTGATTCTGTGTCAGGCATAGTACATTATCCATTTCAATTTAGCATATCTAAAGCATCCTTATTTAGTATAAGGGCCCCATTAACTTCGAGTACCTCAGCGACTTCCCAGTCTTGGTAGCTAAGTCGGGTGTTCCTTTGGAAATGAGGCTAAGAATCCTCTAAGTGTCGGATACTAAGAATGAGACAAAATGATACTAAGAATCTCCTTTGGATCGGATACTAAGAATGATACAAATTATACTAAGAATCTCCTTAGGATCGGATGGATATATAGTCCTCCTTTCCTAAGGAGATCTTAACGACCTTCCGGTCGCTGGTATGTACTTCGGGATTTCCTTCGAAAATTACAATAAGAATCTTCTTAGGATCGGAGACTAAGAATGAAACGCAAATAAGCATACAATCTCCTTACTATCGGATTGATCTATATTCCCTCTCAGGTTCGTAGACCTTAACGAACTTCCGATTGTCCTTTGCAAATGAGGCTAAGAATCTCATTAGTATCGGAAATGTCAATCTATATTCCCCCTTCGCTGCGGATACCTCAACGAACTTATAGTCTTTGGTAGCTACCAACATCGGGGTTTCGTTAGCAAATAAGGCTAAACATATCTTGGGGATGGGTCAAATTTCCCCATTTGCTTCGTTAGAAAAGTACGCGAAGAATCTCCTTAAGCCCCCCTTTCGAGCACAGGTACGTCCTTTAGGGTTTCCTTCGCAAATGAGGGTAAGAATCTTCTTAGGGTCGGATGGATCTATTCCTATTTACTTCGAAGACCTTAAGGTATGTAGGGGTTTTGTTAGAAAATAATGCTAAGAATCACCCTAGGATCGGATGGGACTATACTCAACTTTTCTTCGGAGACCTTGACGACCTTTCTTTTGCGGATAGGGTCGGATGGGTCATTCGTTTCTGAGAACTTAAGAACCTTCCTTAAGTGGCTTCCTTCGCCACTTTCGTTCGAAAATTACGATAAGAATCAGAATCGGATCAGAGACTAAGAATGAAACGCAAATGAGGCTAAAAATCTCCTTAGGATCGGATGGATCTATATTATATTGGAGTTTCCTACGTAAATGAGGGTTTGGATCGGATGGATCTATTCCTATTTACTTCGACGACCTTAAGGTACGTCGGGGTTTCGTTAGAAAATGAGGCTAATGGATGGGATTATAGTCTACTTTTCTTCGGAGACTTTAACGACCTTTCGGTCGCGGATAGGGTTGGGTTGGCCATTTGTTTCTGAGAACTTAAGGATCTTCCTTGAGTGGCTTCCTCCGCAAAAGAGGCTCTGAACATTCTTAGGGTCGGATGGGTCTGTAGCCGCCTTGCTTCGCAGAATTAACGACCTTACGGTACCGGATAGGTGCGTCGGGGTTCGGAAATAAGATTAAGAATCTCCGTGAGAAACTTAACGACCTGTCGGTCGTAGGTAGGTTAGCTGGAGTTTTTTTTATCGCCAATGAGGTTAAGAATCTCCCTTAGAGTCGAATGGGTTCTATAGTTCCCATTTGCTTCGGAAACCTTCCGTTTGCATATAGGTACGTCGGGGTTTTATTCGCAAATAAGATTAAGAATTTCCTTGAGAGACTTAACGACCTTCTGGTGGTAGGTAGGTCGGTTGGCATTACCATCGCCAATGAGGTTAAGAACCTCTTAAGGGTCGGATGGGTCTATAGTCCCCTTTGCTTCGGAGACCTTAGCGACCTTCCGGTTGTCGCTAGTTACATTGGCATTTCCTTCGCAATTCTTTTGCTGCGGATACCTCTACGAACTTCTAGTTCTTGGTAGTTACGTTGGGGTTTCCTTAGCAAATGAGGCTAAAAATGTATTTGGGGATGGGTCAATTGTCCCCGTTTGCTTCGGAGACCTTAACGATCTTCCGGTTGCCGGTAGGTACGTCGGATTTTCGTTAGAAACTGGGGCTTTGTTTCCGCGAGCTTAACGACTTTCCCGTATTGGGTAGCTACATAGGGGCTGCCTTTGCAAAAGAGGCTAAAAATCATCTTATGGTCTAATGGGTCTCTTATGTATTTGCTTCCTGAGCAAATAAGACTAAGAATCTCATTAAGGTCTGATGGGTCCATCCATAGTCCTCCTTTGTTTCGGTGACCCTAACTGTCTTCCGGTCGCGGCTAGGTACGTCGGAGTTTTCTTCGCAAATGAGGCTAAGAATCAACATAGGATCGGATGGGTCGTAGGTAGGTACGTTGGAGTTTCGTTAATAAATTCGGCTAAGATGAGCCGGATGAGTCTATAGCTCCTTTGTTTCGGAGAAGTTTCGTCCGCGGGTCGGTTCGCCGAGGTTCCCTTCACAAATGAGGGTAAGAATCTCCATAGGATCGGAATGGTCAATAGTCCCCTTTCTTTCCGATACCTTATCGAACTTTTCGTAAAGGATAGATCTATTGGGACTTTCTTTGCAAATGAGGATAAGAATCATCTTAGAAAAGACGTATATCCCTTTTCTGAGGAATGCTCTCCTTAGAGTCGGATACTACTTAGGAAGGGATGGGATCTTTAGTCCTCCATTGTTAAAAAGTTCTTAACGACCTTCTAGTCGTGGGTAGGTACATCGGGGTTTCCTTCATAAATTAAGCTAAGCATCTTTACAGGGTAGGATGAATGTATAGAAAATCTCCTTAGAGATTCTTAGTCTTCGGAGAACTTAACTAACTTCTATTCGTGGGTAGGTATATCATGGTCTCGTTAGCAAATGAGGCTGAGGATCTCTTTTGGGTTGGATGGGTCTATATTTCCCTTTGCTTCTGAGATCTTAACAAGCTTCCGATCTTGACAATGTACGTTGGTGTGTCCTTCCATTGGTGTTTTCTAAGAATCTCCTTAGAGTTGAATGGCTCTATAGCTCCTTAGCTTCGGCCACCTTAACGATCTTCCGGTTGCCGTGGGTCGTCAATGAGGCTAAGAAACTCCTTAGGGTCGAGTGGGTCAAACGTCCAAATTTGCTTCGGGACCTAAACATACTTCTTGTAGGATGGGTGTATAGAAAATCTCCTTAGAGATTCTTAGTCTTCGGAGAACTTGACTAACTTCTAGTCGTGGGTAGGTATATCATGGTTTCGTTAGCAAATGAGGCTGAGGATTTCTTTTGAGTTGGATGATCTTCCTGTTGCGGTAGGTTGCCAATGAGGCTAAGAATCTACATAGGGCGAGTGGGTCAATCGTCCCCATTTGTAGGGTTTCCTTTGTATGTCAGGCTAAGAATCTTTACAGGGTAGAATGGGTCTATTTAATTTATATTTTATTTACTTTAATGACCTTCAGGTCATAGCTAGTTACGTGTTTCCTTCCATAGAATCTCCTTAGGATCAGATGTGTCTATATTCCCTCTTTACTTTGACCTTAACGAACTTCTAGTCGTGGGTAGGTACGTTGGATTTATAGCTTCGGTAGAAACTGAGTCTTAGCGCCTTTCCAAAATACCAGAAGGGACAGGATCACTTGTTTATTAAGACACGCAAAACATTCCCCCGATAAGCAATTTTTTTACGTGTCGCTGATTTCAACCAGCATAAGCATCTTGACACTGTGGAAATGGGTCGGCCATAATCTTGTTTCTAGTTAATCTGGAGATGATGTCGTCACTGACAACCATAATTAATTCGTTAAGCATTCCTTTGCTGAGGAATGCTTAACGAACTTCCCGTAGGTACGTTGGAATTTCCTACGCAAATGGATTTATTAATCACCTTAGGGTCGGATCCTAATTATGAACGGATGGGTCTTTAGTCCTCCATTGTTTAAGAGTTCTTAACGAACTCCTAAGACTCTTTAAAGGGTAGAATGGTATACGAAAAAACTCCTTAGAGATTCGTAGCCCTCGGATAACTTAAAGAACTTCTAATCGTGGCTAGGTATATCAGGTACTAGACCTTAACAAGCTTCCTGTCTTGGCTAGGTACTTCTAGTCGTGTGTAGGTATATCATGGTTTCCTTCCCTTCCCGTGAAAAATTGGCAACAACATTGAATAGCTTATAACTTTATTACCAATGCATATAAAAACGTATATAAGGTCTTTGAAGTATCTACTATTCACAGTAAAATAGGCGTATTTCTTAAGCCCTTTCTGGTAACTCCCACACAATTTGTAAGTAATGTTGCAATTATACAAAATATCTTCATATTCTGTATTTTAGATAACTTTTTCAATAATTATAGACTGCGCTAAATATTTCCAACTTTTCGGCTCCCACACAAAGTACCCCAATTCCATAGAACATTACTGAGGGTATATCTTAGTCTGTTTACTAGCCGGCAATTTTCTCGCTTGTTTTATGTTTAATCGGGCACATTTAATTAATTTATATCGTACGTATGTATGTGCAATAGTAGCATAGTTATTGGGTTATGCTGATAAGCCTTTTCTCACCCTACACCATACTTTATTATCGGCTATTAAGGTTTTGTGCATTTGTGTTCACCATTTAAAAATTGAAGAAATAGACCCATAGCTTATTGTACCGATCGACTACACCGAAGCACTGTCGGAGTTGATTTGGAAATGTCCGTCCGATCTCCGTACGTCAGTCTGTAGTTGTATGCTTGTACAGAATTGGGGTCTAAACTACGTAAACAAAAAATTTAGTTATACGAGTTTTTACCTCTATCTGAGCTCCTATTTCAATATAATGTGTTTTAAGAAAAATAAAAAAAATTGGTCAATAGATAATAGCCGATTTACTTATTATCTATTTATGACAGATAAAATTCACATACAGGACCGAGTGGTATATGACTAGTAGTATATTTCTATAAAATTGACATTGAACTTCAATAACATTAATTAAAGAAAAAACGGCGCACAGTGGGAGGTGTTACAAAAACTGGTTTCTTAACCATTTAACCGATTGCAAAACAACTTGGCATGATTGTAGAAGAGGTATTAGAGAAGTTAAGTTTTGAATTTGGTCCACCTATGGTATACAGGGACGGAGCTATATGGCCTTAAAGTTGGACACCTCGGATGAACAAAATCTTTAAGCGCGGGTGACGTTTGTCTTTTTCGTCTGATTTATAAAATCTTTTGTTCTACGGCGGCAGACGGTTGACTTGAGATGGTTCTTACTTGAAAGTATGTAAATTTGAATAGAAATTATAATAAGTGGACCGCAGGCCAAAACTAACGCATCCGACGATCTGATTTACCACCTGTGAAACGCAATGTAGTGGTAGGTGTTGGGTTTTCTTTTTCACTTGACTATTCAGACAGTTACATTTAAAACGAATAAATGTTTACTGTTTAATCATTGAACTTCGAAAACTGGTCCCAACTGTTCCTCTTCTAAAGAGTAGATAATCCAACTAGTCGTCTACTAATGAGAAGATAACCCAACTGACCACCTCCTGAGGATTATATAAGCCAACAGTATATCTACAAAGGATTAGATAACCAAATTTGTTGTCAACTCAGTCTTAGATAACCAAACTGGCCTCATACTAAAGAACAGATAACCCAAATCGTCGTTTACGAAGGTGTAGATAACACAATGTGTCATCAATTAAGGAGTAGACAAACCAACTGGCCCTCTACAAAGGGTATATAAGGTATTATAATTCAACTGGACCTTTACTAAACTATAGATACACTTACTGAGATTTTACTAAGTAGTTTTACTAGTAGTAGATAACCCAACTTGTCACATACTATGATTTTTATGACTGAAATGGTCATCGACTAGGGGGTATATAACTCAACTTGTCGTGAACTTATGAGAAGATAGCCCAACTGTACACATACTAAGGAATAGATAACTTTACAGTATCTATACTAATGATTAGATAACTCAATTTGTAGTCGACTAAGGATTAGATAACCAATTGGCCAACTACTAAGAAGTAGATAACTGAACTCTTCGTTTACGAAGGAGTAGATAGATAAACTAATTAACATTTGATTAAGTAGTAGATAACCCAACTGGCCCTCTACTAAGGTGTATATTACCGAAGTGATTATCTACTAGGGAGTAGATAACAACTGACCGCCTATTAAGGCTTTCATAACCCATCAGTATCTTCTCTATTGATTAGATAACCCAATTTGTCGTCAAGTAAGGCTTAGATAACCCAACTGGACGCATACTAAGGAGTAGGTAATCCAACTCGTCGTTTACGTAGGAGTAGATAACACAATTTGTCGTCAATTAAGGAGTACATAAACCAACTGGGCCTTAACTAAGAGTTTCGACTAAGTGGTCATCTACTAAGTAGTGTACTAATGAGAAGATAACCCAACTGACCGCCTAAGAATTAGATAACCCAACAGAATCTCTACTAAGGATTAGATAACCAAATTTTTCGTCAACCTAAGGAGTAGATAACCCAACTGGCCGCCTACTAAGGCCCAACTCGCCGTTTACGAAGGAGTACCTAACACAATTTGACGTCAATTAAGGAACTGGCCTTCTACTGAACTATAGGTAAACTAACTGACATATTACTAAGTAGTTGATAGTAGTTGAAATGGCTCTCCACTAAGATGTATATAACCGAAGTGGACATACGAGTATACTAGGGAGTAGATAACCCAAATGACCGCCTACTGGGGATTATATAACCCAACAGTATCTCTACTAAGGATAAGATAAGCCAATTTGTCTAAACTTAGGCTTGGATAACCAAACTGACCTCCTACTAAAGAGAGATAACCCAACTCGTCGTTTACGAAGGATTAGAGTAGATAACCCAACTGGCACTCTACTATGATGTAAAAGTATATAACCAAAGTGGTCATCTACCAAGCAATCCGGCAATATCGTTCAGTGCATTTAACCCTAATTTACTTAATTATTTTTTATTTTTTAATTATTTCCTACGTGACCAGTTCAGTGATAGTTTCCAATTTAACCAGTACTGAGGTCAGTAGACACAGGTCAATTAATACTCCATTTCCCGTATGATATATTTGACATACGAGTACATAATGATCCTACCTTATTTGAATATTTTATATTACACCCAATTTTCGTTATTATACTGTAGAAGGCGATTCATGACAGAGGGTATATACTATTCTGCCTTTACGATTATTTTACCCGACCTTGATACTTATGATTTACAACTAATAACAATTTATCTTTTGATTTCAGTTGGAAGGGGCCAATTAGTTTCGCCATCTTTGCACCGGGTTACGATTTCAATGCTACCATGGATGCCATACAATATGCTCGCAATTGTCTGCCCGAAAGTCAACTGGTACGTGACTATGTAACATTTCACATCTATTTTCCCAATGATCATATGCCCGAACAAAGGGTACCTTTGACGGAAGAAGAAGCCTTTGAGTGGCCCTTTGATTGTCAGCTGCTAGAAGCTCCTTACGAGCATGTCGAGCGCGCCACAATGTATAAAACAATGAAAAATCTCACCTATCCCATAAATGTGGGACGTAATATAGCCCGTTTATCGGCAAATACTCACTTCATATTTCCCTGCGACATTGAGTTATATCCCAGTTTGGGATTTATCGATCAATTTCTGGAAATGGCGGTGAGAAATGTGAGTTTGGTTCGTCGAGGTGTTGGTGATGAGGGGCGGCCCCGTGTCTTTCCTCTACCCGTATTTGAGATACAAAGCAATGCCGAGGTGCCGGACACCAAAAAGCAATTGTTGGCTATGCTACAAACAAAAGCAGCTATACCTTTTCATCAATTCGTATGCAAAGGTTGTCACGTAGTACCCGAACAAGATAAATGGCTAAAGGCTAATGTCAGCGATCATCTTGAGATTTTCTCAGTGGGCAAGCGGCAGGGCAAATTCGTATACTGGGAGCCCTTCTATGTGAGCGACAACACAGAGCCAAGCTTCGATGAACGTGTTACCTGGGAAGGCCAGTCGAACAAACGCATACAGAACTATGCCATGTGTCTGCTGGACTACGAATATCATGTTCTGCATCCGGCCTTCTTGGTCCATGCACCGGGTATTAAGAAATTCAATCCGAAATCGGAGAGAATGCAGTATGTGAGACCTATGAATAAATTTATTGCTAAGAAAATTGTGCCCGAATATAAGGTATTATATGGAACAAATCAAAAGTGTAAAGTTTAGAGAAGTATTTTTTGGAAATAGTATTAAATTTAGAACACAATGTGGAGAGTACTTGAATATTTAAATATTTATATCGATACATATGTATATTTGTACATTCTTAAATACATAATAGCTAAGCCAGCAAAAGCATTTGGAGTCTTTGTTTAGATTAAATGTAATTTCGAATTATGTTCGAAAATTTAAAATGTCATAGTTGTCAGTGTGTATCTTTCCTTTGTTTATATTTAAGTAGCGGTATTCGAAAACATCTGATTTTGTAAACAAACCCCTAAGTGTAATTTTGACTCGTTCGGTATTCGAGGTAAACAAAGAACAGTATTTGGATTCTACATTCACACTCAATGTAATATCTAGTTATGTGCGAAATACAAAACAAACCCGTTGTTCTTATATAATGTAACAAATTATTATTAGTTTTTATTTAACAAACAATATTCGAAAGCAAATAACAACAATTGGCTTCTGCGTTTAGGTTTACGTTATTTGTAATTTCGACTTATGTTCGAAGAAAACCAACTGAAATAGTATTCTTAGTTTTTGTAAATGTATTCTTTGTTTTCACTATTCGAAAACTGTTTATTTTGTAAACAAACCCATATGTGTGTAATTCGATTTTTTTTTCGAAAACACATGTTAGCTGTACGCTTTGGTATTCGACGTCAACAAATAACGTCATTTGGATTCTGCGTTTCTGTAATAGGTAATTTCGAATTATATTCGAAACTGTCATGGTATTTGTTGATATTTTAAAATTGGTTTTTATTTACATTTAACAAACAGTTTTCGAAAACAATTAATTTTGTAAACAAACCCATATGTGCAGCTTCGATTCTGATTTTTTAAAACACATGTTAGCAGCAGTAAACAAATAACATAATATGGATTCTCTGTCGAGTTTTCATAAAAACCTTAAAGATCTGCATCTTTTTTCATGTACACATATTATACACATATTATGAGTAATTTTGCCACATTTTTCGAAAACCATATGTCGCCAGTATTTATCTCTATTCGAAATAATTTCATAATTTAAAAAATAACCCCCCCCTTCAATAATATAAATAATTTGTAAATTGTATGTTTGTATATAGGTATCCGTATTTGTAAGCAATAAATATTTATATTAAATAGTCTTATTAGTTCAAGAAGACTGTAATTTATAAGTTTATGCATTAGTTTTATAATACAGTGAAAAATAAATAACAATAATAAATAATATATTGATTAGAATATAATAAATGGAGATGTAAGTGTTAAAGGATTTTTCAAATTTTCCGCATAATCTAAAACATGTTAGAATGTTGGATAAATATATGTATTTAACAGAGACCTCTGTAGTAGAGCTATTCGGGATCTGCTCAATAAACAAGTAAGAAAGTTTCAGTCGGGTAAACCGACTAAGGTATACCCTCACTTTGTGAGTAATGTAATATTGAATATTACTCGAATTATTCTGTCAATTTGTGTGGGAGGTACCAGAAGGGGTTTATCAAATACACCTTTTTTTGGCTGAACATTAGATACTTTAAATTCATTGCACTGTGCCGACTTATAAGCATTTATGTGCACTGGTATAAACGTTATGAGACATTAAATTGTGGTATGCTTTGGGCATTTTGAGTGGGAGGTACAAAGAGGGGCGTGGCAATAACGCCCATTTTTCACAGGGCTATAGACACTATAAAAACATTACACTGTACAAAATTTCAAGTATTTTTATACACTGGTTTTAATGTTATAAGCTGTTAACTTTTGGTGCAAAAAGGTACCTTTGTGTGGGAGGTACCAAAAGGGGCGTGACAACAACACCCATTTTTCCCTGGATTGTAGGCAATATAAAAGCATAATACTGTACACAATTTCAAGTATTTTTATACACTGTTATTAATGTTATAAGCTGTTAACTTTTGGTGCAAAATGGTGCATTTGTGTGGGAGGTACCAAAAGGGACGTGGCGACTTCGCCCATTTTTCTCGAGTTGATAACGACTAATAAGCTAATACTATGTGTGGAATTTCAAAAGATTCGAATAAGTAGTATAGCAGTTATTAAAGAATCAATATTTCACAACATTTTAACCCTTTGTGGGGGAGGTACTAGAAGGAGTGTACCAATATGGCCCATCTTCGAACTTAGCCGGAGATAGAAAAAAATATTACCACATACCAAATTTGAGGTCAATCGGTTACTCCTTTCGAGAGTTATCGTGCGCACCAGCCAGCAGACAGACAGACAGACAGACAGACAGACGGACGGACATTGCTCATTCGACTTAAAATGACCCAAAACGGATTTCCTCCGAACATACTTGGGGTCTTAGGTCGCTCCTTCGACGTGTTACACTTTTTTCCGTAGCAAATGATATATACCCTCGTCACACTAAAGTGAGGGTATAAAAAGGTGAATTTTTCGATTAGAGTTTATTTTTATATTGGCACACTTGTCTCTTCACCTTTTCTATTGAACAGACCTCGTATATATCAAAACATGTATAGAAATAAACAATTTTCTCTTTCGCTTATTTTTTCTAGAGAAATTCAATTCCAACATTTTTTTAAATATATACAAATACAACAATTTTTTTTAGAAAAGTGCAATTTCAACATACAGGGTCTCCCATATTCGACGGACCCATCTGGCAACGCCATAACTTTTGACAGAGATGTCAGATCGCTTAATACCGCGTTTGAAGCGTCAGTCCAAGCAGATTTTTACCATGGAACAATACACGCCACGCGAGCGCTCTGAAATAGTTGAAATTTACATTCAACAGAAGAAGTCAAGTCAACGTGCTTTTAAAATATTAAAAAATGTGAGAAGTGCGCCTTCTAAGAACACCATTAAGCGTTTATACGAAAAATTTTCGACTGGTGAGGCTCTTTCTAATCCGAAGAGGCCAATAAAAGTCGACCAAGGCGATCGGCCGAGAATATCGCTGCCGTACGAGCCAGTGTTGAGAGGTCCCCAAGAACATCCCAAAAACGCCGTTCTCAGCAGTTGGGCATGGCTCGGTCCACTTTACAACGGATTATTCGCGTTGATTTGCATTTGTTCCCGTACAAAATTCAATTGACGCAAAGATTGTTGCCTGCGGACAAGCCTCGTCGATTGGAGTCCGTGGGTCCGTCGAATATGGGCAACCCTGTATTTCTCTGGAGTGCAATTTCAAGGAATTTCTTTAGGAAAATGGAATTTCTAACAAATTTTCTACACAAATTATATTTTCATGAAATTTTCTAGAAAAATGCAATTTTTATGATATTTTCTAGAAAACGATTTCAACGATTTTTTTAGAAAAATACAAATTAAGAAAATTCTCTAGAAAAAATTAATTTCAAACTAATTTTTTAGAAAAAGTAAATTTTAATGATTTTTATTTAAACTAAAATTTCGACATATTTTTTCCAGAAAAAAAAAATTAAACAAATTTCTACGAAAGATTATAGAGAAATTTCAAATTTTTTTTTATAAAAATGCAATTTCAATTTTTTTTTTTATAAAAATGCAATTTCAACTATTTTTTTATTTTAAAAATTTCTCAACTATTTTAAAAAATCAACTATTTTAAAAAATTCTCTAGAAAAAATTAATTTCAAACTAATTTTTTAGAAAAACTAAATTTTAATGATTTTTTTTTAAACTATTGTAGTTTTTCCGACGATTTTTTTTAGAAAAAAAAAATTTTAAATAAATTTTCTAGAAAAATTATATTTTGATGAAACTTTTAAGAAATATTAAATTTTATGACATTTTCTAAAGAAATGCAAATTTAAAAGATGTTTTTAGACAATTAAAATTTCAACACATTATTTAGAAAAAGTAAATGTTGATTTTTATATTTGTATTTGTAAAAAATCTTCTAGAGAAATGAATTTTCCAATTTTTTTCTAGAAAATGTAATTTTTCTAGAGAATGCAGTTTCAACGAATATTAAAAATACAATTTTAAAGACATTTTGTAGAAAAATGCAATTTAAAATAAATTTTTTATAAAAACGTTCGACGAAATTTATTAAGAAAAATGCAATTTCAAACAAACTGTCTAAAAAACAATTTCAAAGAAATTTTGTAAAAAAATTTATTTCCTCGAAATTGCTTTTTGCAATTCGAAATATTTTTTTAAAAAATTTAGTTAAAAAAATATTTATAGAAAAATTAAATTTTGAAACTGCATTTTTCTACAAAATTTCAACTTATTTTTCTAGAAATATGGAATTTTAAAAATTTTTTTTAGAAAAATACAATTTATCAAAATTTTCCCAGAAAAATTCAGTTTCAAAACAAATTTTTTAAAATGAAATTTCAACGTAAATTTCTAGAAAAAAATTTAAATTTTTTTCTACAAACATGCAATTCCACCGAAATTTGTAAGAAAATTTAATTTTAACGATTTTTCTAGAGAAATACAATTTCAAGGAAATTTTTTAGAAAAATTAAATTCGGAAATTCAAAGAAAGTTTGAAGAAAAATGAATTTTGATGAAACTTTTAAGAAAAATTAAATTTGATGAAATTTTCTTGAGAAATGCAAATTTAAAAAATGTTTTTAGACAATTAAAATTTCAACACATTTTTTAGAAAAAGTAAATGTTGATGATGTTTTTCGAAAAATTCAATTTAGAAATATTTTTTTGAAAAAATTTAGTTAAAAAAAATTTTTAGAAAAATTAAATTTTGAAACTGTTTTTTTCTACAATTTAATTTTCTGGATTTTCTAGAGAAATGCAAATTAAAAAGAATTTTTTAGAAAATTAAAATTTCAACACATTTTTTAGAAAAAGTAAATGTTGATGATTTTTTTTTTAAATTCAATTTCGCAATATTTTTTTCATCAATATTTACTTTTCTAAAAAATTGTTTGAAATTAATTTTTTCTAGAATAATTTTTTATTTATTTTTATTTTTTAAAAAACAAATCGTTGAAATTGCATTTATCTAAAAAATTATTAGAAATTTTTCTACAAAAAAAAATTGTATTTTTGCTAAAAAAAAACGTCGTTGAAATTAAATTTTTGTAGAAACATTTTTTTAATTGCATTTGTCGAAAATTTTAACTTCAACATTTCAAAAACAAATTAAATTTAAAAAAATTCGAAAATTACATCATAATTTATTTTTTGTAGAAAATGCATTTGACATCGCATTTCTTATTACAAAATTAGGTTTTTCTAAAAAATTTCTTTAAAATTGCATTTTTCTAGAAAATTTCTTTAAAATTTAGTTTGTCTAGAAAATTTGTTTAAAATTGCATTTTATAAAAAAAAAATGTGAAATGGCAAAATTTTCGCGGAAATGCATTTTTATAAAAAAATTCGATGAAAATGTATTTTTCTAGACAATTAGTTTGAAATTGATTTTTTTTACAAAAATTTCGTCGAAATTGCACATTTCGTTGAAGACATATTATTTTAAAAATTTATTTTAAATTGCATTTTTTACATAATGTCTTTGAAATTATATTTTTCTAGAAAAATGCGTTGAAATTTAATATTTCTTAAAAAATTTCGTTGATTTTTCATTTTTTTACAAATACATACATAATTTTAAAATTACTTTTTTCGAAAAAATTGGATACAAATTTTTTTTCTATCAAATTTGTTTGAAATTGCATTTTGCAGAAAAAAATTATCGAAATTGTGTTTTTTTTTTTTAAAATTTCGTTAAAATTGCACAACTCTAGCAAATTACATTTATTAGCATTTCGTGAAATTGCATGATTCTGGAAAATTACGTTGAAATTGCCATTTTTCAGAAAATTTTATTTTTCTAGAAAAGTTTTCTAGAATTATAGTTGAAATTACATTTTTCTAAAAAAAACACGGATGTGCACTTTGTTACAAAATTTGGTTGAAATTTAACATTCCGAAAATGTTGTCTATTTTTTCTACAGCATATCGTGGAAACTTCATGTCTCTAGAAAAATTTTTTAAATATCATTTCCCGAAAATATTTTGTTGTAATTGATTTTTTTTAGGAAAATGTTTATTTATATTGCATTTTTTAGAAAATTTCGTCAAAATAAAATTTTTCTGGAAAATGTATTTGAAATTACATTTTTGCTAAAAAATTTTTGAAAATTTAATTTTTCTAAAGAAATTCTTTCATCCATAAATCCAGAAAATAAGCTGAAATTGCATTCTTCTAAAAAAATATTTGTAAGTATATTTATCAAAAAATCGCTTTTGGAATTGCATTTTTCATCAAAATTTCGCTAAAATAACATTTTTCTTCAAACTTTCTTTGAATTTCCGAATTTAATTTTTCTAGAAAATTTCCTTGAAATTGTATTTCTCTAGAAAAATCGTTGAAATTAAATTTTCTTACAAATTTCGGTGGAATTGCATGTTTCTAGAAAAAAATTTTAAATTTTAAATTTTTTTTCTAGAAAATTACGTTAGAATTTCATTTTAAGAAATTTTTTGAAACTGAATTTTTCTGGGAAATTTTTGAGAAATTGTATTTTTCTAAAAAAAATACTAAAATTGCATAACTCTAGAAAATTAAATTGTAGAAAAAAGCAGTTTCAAAATTTAATTTTTCTAAAAATTTTTTTTAACAAATTTTTTAAAAAAATATTGCGAAATTGAATTTTCAAAAAAAAATCATCGACATTTACTTTTTGTAAAAAATGTGTTGAAATTTTAATTTTCTAAAAAATTCTTTTTAATTTGCATTTCTCTAGAAAATCTAGAAAATTAAATTGTCGAAAAAAGCAGTTTCAAAATTTGTAGAAAAATTAAATTTTGAAACTGCTTTTTTCTACAATTTAATTTTCTAGAGAAATGCAAATTAAAAATTTTCGCAATATTTTTTTAAAAAATTTAGTTAAAAAATTTTTTTAGAAAAATTAAATTTTGAAACCGCTTTTTTCTACAATTTAATTTTCTAGAGTTATGCAATTTTAATAATTTTTTTTAGAAAAATACATTTTCTCAAAAATTTCCCAGAAAAATTCAGTTTCAAATAAATTTTTTAAAATGAAATTTCAACGTAATTTTCTAGAAAAAAAATTTAAAATTTAAAATTTTTTTTCTAGAAACGTGCAATTCCACCGAAATTTGTAAGAAAATTTAATTTCAACGATTTTTCTAGAGAAATAGAATTTCAAGGAAATTTTCTAGAAAAATTAAATTCGGAAATTCAAAGAAAGTTTGAAGAAATATGTTATTTAACGAAATTTTGAAGAAAAATGCCTCAGGAATGCAATTCCAAAAGCGATTTTTTGAAATATACTTACAAAATTTTTTTTTAGAAGTATGCAATTTCAGCTTATTTTTTGGATTTATGGATGAAAGAATTTCTTTAGAAAAATTAAATTTTCAAAAAAAAAATTTTAGCAACAATGTAATTTCAAATACATTTTCCAGAAAAATTTTATTTTGACGAAATTTTCTAAAAAATGCAATATAAATAAACATTTTCCTAAAAAAAATCAATTACAACAAAATATTTTCGGGAAATGATATTTAAAAAATTTTTCTAGAGACATGAAGTTTCCACGATATGTTGTAGAAAAAATAGACAACTTTTTCGGAATGTTAAATTTCAACCAAATTTTGTAACAAAGTGCACATCCGTTTTTTTAGAAAAATGTAATTTCAACTATAATTCTAGAAAACTTTTCTAGAAAAATAAAATTTTCTGAAAAATGGCAATTTTAACGTAATTTTCCAGAATCATGCAATTTCACGAAATGCTAATAAATGTAATTTGCTAGAGTTGTGCAATTTTAACGAAATTTTTTAAAAAAAAACGCAATTTCGATAATTTTTTTCTGCAAAATGCAATTTCAAACAAATTTGATAGAAAAAAAATTTGTATCCAATTTTCTCGAAAAAAGTAATTTTAAAATTATGTATGTATTTGTAAAAAAATGAAAAATCAACGAAATTTTTTAAGAAATATTAAATTTCAACGCATTTTTCTAGAAAAATATAATTTCAAAGACATTATGTAAAAAATGCAATTTAAAATAAATTTTTAAAATAATATGTCTTCAACGAAATGTGCAATTTCGACGAAATTTTGTAAAAAAAATCAATTTCAAACTATCAAAATGCATTTCCGCGAAAATTTTGCCATTTCACATTTTTTTTATAAAATGCAATTTTAAACAAATTTTCTAGACAAACTAAATTTTAAAGAAATTTTCTAGAAAAATGCAATTTTAAAGAAATTTTTCAGAAAAACCTAATTTTGAAATTTTGTAATAAGAAATGCGATGTCAAATGCATTTTCTACAAAAAATAAATTATGATGTAATTTTCGATTTTTTTTAAATTTTAACAATTTGTTTTTGAAATGTTGAAGTTAAAATTTTCGACAAATGCAATTAAAAAAATGTTTCTACAAAAATTTAATTTCAACGACGTTTTTTTTAGCAAAAATACAATTTTGACGAAATTTTGTAAAAAAAAATGAAATTTTAAACAACCTGTCTAGAAAACTGCAATTTTAAAGAAATTTTGTATAAAATGTAATTTTGAGAAATTTTTGAGAAAAACGCAATATCGCGAAATTTTTTGGAGTTATCCAACTTCACGTATTTCCTTAGAAAAATGTTATTTTGCACAAATTTTCTAGAAAAATTCAATTTTGATTGATTTTTTAGAAAAATGAAATTTTGTAGAAAAATTTCTAATAATTTTTTAGATAAATGCAATTTCAACGATTTGTTTTTTAAAAAATAAAAATAAATAAAAAATTATTCGAGAAAAAATCAATTTCAAACAATTTTTTAGAAAAGTAAATATTGATGAATTTTTTTTAAAAAAGCAATTTTGACGAATTGTGTTAGTATAAATTCAATTTTAAACAAATTTTCTAGAAAAATTATATTTTGAAGAAACACTTAAGAACAATTAAATTTTCGTGAAATTTTCTAGAGACATGCTATTTAAAAAATGTTTTTAGAAAATTAAAATTTCAAAAAACTTTTGTAGAAAAAGCTCAATTTAAAACAATTTTTTTAGAAAAAGTAAATGCTGATGATTTTTTTTTAGAAAAATGCAATTTCGACTAAATTTTTTTTAAAAAATTTTAATTCGAAAAATTTTCCAGGAAAATTAAATTTTCATGACATTTTATAGAAAAATGCTATTTCAAAGAAATTTTCTAGAAAAATGCACTATCAAAGGTATTTTTCTATAGTAATGGAACTTAAACAAAATTGTTAGAAAAATGCAATTTCAAAAAAATTTTCTTTTAAAATACAATTTTGATGAAATTTTCTAGAAAAAATAAGTTTCAAATAAATTTGTTAAAATGAAATTTCAACGTATCAATTTGTAAAATTGTCTACAAATATACATTTTCAACGAATTTTTTTATAAAAATGCATTTCCGCGATAGCTTTGCCTTTGCACAATTTTTTTTTTAAATACAATTTCAAACAAATTTTCTACACCAATTAAATTTTGATGAAATTTTCTAGAAAAATGCAATTTAAAAAAAAATTTTCAGAAAAATCTAATTTCGAAATTTTGTAATAAGAAATGCAATTTCAAATACATTTTCTAGAAAAAATAAATTTGATGAATTTTTAAAAAAAAATAATTTTTTAGAAAAATACAATTTGAATGATTTTTTTAGAAAAATACAAAATAAAAAAAAAAATTTCCAAAAAAAAAATAATTTAACAATTTCGAAGAATTTTTTAAAAAATGGAATTTGTATGGATTTTTTTTTTAAAAAATTCAATTTCGACGAATTTTTGTAGACAAAATGAAGTTTTGAACAAATTTTCTAAAAGAAAAATTAAATTTTGATGACATTTTCTAAGCAATGCAATTTAAAATATCTTACTAGAAAAATGAAATTTAAAAAAAATTTTGTAGAAAAATCACTTTTTCAAACAATTATTTTAGAAACAGCGAATGTTGATGATTTTTTTTAGAAAAAAGTAATTTCGACAATTTTTTTTTTAAAATTTTAATACAAAAAAATTTGCTAATATAATTTAATTTTGATGGCGTTTAAGAGAAAGATGCTGTTTCTAAGAAATTTTCCAGAAAAATTGAGTAGCAAATAAATTTTTTAAAATTAAATTTCAACGCAATTTTCTAGAAAAAGATGTACAATTTCAAATTTTTTTAGAAACGTGCAATTCCGCCGTTATTTGTAAAAAAAATATTTTTAACGATTTTTCTAGAGAAATACATTTGCAAGGAAATTTTCTAGAAAAATTTAATTCTGAAATTCAAAGAATGTTTGAAGAAAAATTTAATTTTGAAGACTAATTCCAGAGAAATGCAATGAAAGTTTCTAGATAAAAACAATTACAATAATTTTTTTTTGGAAAAATGCAATTTCAGCGTAATTCAGAGTTATGAAATAATAATTCAGAGTTATGAAATTTCAAAAATTTCTTTGGAAAAAATTTCTTTATCAAAAATGTAATTTCAAACACTTTTTCTAGAAAAATTATATTTTGATGAAATTTTCTAGAAACATTTTAATGAAATGCAATTTAAAAAATTTTACTAGAAAAATTGAATTTCAAAAAAAAGTTGTAGAAAAAGGGAATTTCAACAATTTTTCTAGAGACATGAAGTTTCAACGAAATTTTGTAGACAATTTCAATTTCAACGAGTATATTTTCGACCAATTTTCTAGAAAAAAATAATTTTAATGAAATTATGAAAAATGACAATTTCATCCTAATTTTCTAGAAATATGCAATTTTAACGAAATAAACGTAATTTGTTAGCGTTGTGCAATTTTAACGAAAATTTAAAATATAATTTCAAAGTCATTTTGTAGAAAAATGCTATTTCAAATAAATTTTTTTTTGAAAAAATGTGTCGTCAAAGAATTTTTTTAGAAATAAGCAATTTCGATGAAAGTTTGTAAATAAAACTCATTTTCAAACAAATTGCCTAGAAAAAAAACATTTTAAAGGAAATTTTGTGGAAAAATGCATTTCCGCGAAAATTTTTGCAATATTACGAATTTTTTTTAAAAAATTCAATAGTTTGAAATTGCATTTTTTTAGACAAATTAAATTTTCCAAAAAAAAAATGCAATTTCAAAACTATTTTACAGATAATAGAATTTCAAAATTTTGTAAAAAGAAATGCAATTTCAAATACATTTTCTAGGAAAAATAAATGTTGATGAAATTTTCGATTTTTTGCATTTCAAAATTTTTTTTAAAAAATTTCATTACATTTTTCTATATTATTGCGGATTATGAAAAAGCATAAAACAAATATTAACTCAAAAAATACAAAAATGGCGTATTTTGATGAGTTTTTCTAGGAAAATTCAATTTTGATAAAAATTTTTATAAAAATGCAATTTCTATGAAATTTTGTAGAAAAATGTAATTTCAGAAATTTTTTTAGAGAAATATAAATTAAAAAAAATTCTAGAAAAAAATCAATTTCAAACAAATTTTCTAGACAAAATTAATTTTGACGAAATTTTTATATTTTTGTAGAAAAATGAAATTTTAACTTCAAGAAAAATTAAATTTTGATGACATTTTCTAGAGAATTGCAATTTAAAAAATGTTTCTAGAAAAATGAAATTTCAACAATTTTTTTGTAGAAAAAGTGAAATTTCAAACAAATATTATAGAAACAGTAAAGGACGTAAAATACTGAGTCAAAACAAGTAAAAAAGTTCAGTCGGGTAAACCGACTTATGAATCCCCTCACCTTGAATCCCAAAAAATATTCGAAAATATTCTATACTCTAGGTTATAAAAGCATTACACTGTATGAAGATTCAAGTATTTGTATGCACTAGTATTGAAGTTAAAATCAGTTAACTTTTGGTACAAAAAGGTCCATTTGTGTGGGAGGTACCAAAAGGGGCGTGCCAATAACGCCAATTTTTCACTGGACTCTAGGTACTATAAAATCATTACACTGTACAAAATTTCAAGTATTTGTATGAACTGATATTAAAGCCACAAGCAGTTAACTGTTGGAGCAGAATGGTCCATTTGTGTGGGAGGTACCAAAAAGGGAGTGCCTACTTCGCCTATTTTTCTTGACGTGTTAACGACTAAAAAACTAATACTATGTGTGAAATTTCAAAAGATTCGAGTAAGCAGTATAGAAGATATTTAAGAATCAATTATTCACTAAAAGTTAACCCTTTGTGGGGGAGGTACTAGAAGGAGTGGACCTACCGTAGAGTAGATGACTCCGAGAACCGGCCATTATATAATATATGACTCTATGAGTCGTCTACAGTATAGGAGATGACTCTATGAGTCGTCTACTATAAAGTAGATGACTCTATGAGTCGTCTACAATATAGTATATGACTCTATGAGTCGTCTACAATATAGTATATGACTCTATGAGTCGTCTACAATATAGTATATGACTCTATGAGTCGTCTACTATAGAGTAGATGACTCTATGAGTCGTCTACAATATAGTATATGACTCTATGGGTCGTCTACAGTATAGTAGATGACTCTATGAGTCGTCTACAGTATAGTAGATGACTCTATGAGTCGTCTACAGTATAGTAGATGACTCTACGAGTCGTCTACAGTATAGTAGATGACTCTATGAGTCGTCTACAGTATAGTAGATGACTCTATGAGTCGTCTACAGTACATTAGATGACTCTATGAGTCGTCTACAATATAGTATATGACTCTATGAGTCGTCTACTATAGATTAGATGACTCTATGAGTCATCTACAATATAGTAGATGACTCCATGAGTCGTCCACAGTATAGTAGATGACTCTATGAGTCGTCTACTGCAGAGTAGATGACTATATGTGACGTCAACTGTAGAGTAGATGACTATATGAGACGTCTAATGTGGAGTAGATGGCTCCACGTATTGTCCTCTGTAGAGTACATTACTCCATGATTCGTCTACTAATGAGTAGGTGAATCTATGAGTTGTCTACTATAAAGTAGATGACTTTATGAGTCGCCTACCGTAGAGTAGATGACTCCTCGAATCGGACATTGCGAAATAGATGACTCCATGAGTCGTCTACTGTAGAGTAGATAACTCCATGAGTCGTCTACTATAGAGTAGATGACTCCATGAGTCGTCTACTAAAGAGTAGATGAATCTATGAGTTGTCTACTGTATAGTATATGACTTTATGAGTAGATGACATGGCTCCACGAACCGTGTACTGTAGAGTAGATGACTTTATGCGTCGCCTATTGTAGAATAGATGACCCTATTAGTTGTCTGCTGTAGAGTAGATGACTCTATGAGTCTGCCATTGCTGTGTATTTGTAGATTAGTCGTCTACTGCAGAGTGGATGTATCCTTGAATCGTCTACTGTAGAGTAGATGACCCCATGAATAGATAACATGGCTCCACGAACCGTGTACTGTAGAATAGATGACTTTATGCGTCGCCTATTGCAGAGTAGATGACACCGCAAGTTGTCTACTGTAAAATAGATAACTCCAGGAGTCGTTATGTGTCATCAGCGAATCGTCCTTTGCAGAATATATGACACTATTGGTCGTCTACTGTAGAGTAGATGACTCTATGAGAGTAGTTGACTCTATGAATCGTCTACTGTAGAGTAGATGACTTCAAGAGTCGTTATGAGTCATTTGCTGTAGAGTAGATGACTCTACGAGCCTTTTGCTATACAGGAGATGACTCTACATGTCGTTTGCTATACAAGAGATGACAATACAAGTTGTTGACTCCATGAGTCGTCTACTGAAGAGTGGATGATTCCACGGGTCGTCTACTGTAGAGTAGATTACTCTATAAGAGTAGTTGACTCCATAAGTCGTCTACTGTAGAGTAGAAAACTCCATGAGTCGTCTACTGTAGAGTGGAAGTCTCCACGAATTGTCTTCTATAGAGTTAATGAATCTTCGAGTCGTCTACTGTAGAGTAGATGACTTTGGAATCTTCCATTGCAGAGTAGGTGGCCCTAAAGATCGTCTACTGTAGAGTAGATAACTCTGTGAGAGTAGTTAACTCCATGAGTCGTCTACTGTAGAGTAGATGGCTCCATAAGTCGTCGACTGTAGATTACATGACTCCATGAGTTGTGTATTGTAGTGTAGATTTCTCCACGGATTGTCTACTATAGCGTAAATGATTCCACGAGTCGTAGAGTGTAGAGTTGATGACTCCGCGAGTATTGCAGTGTACATTTATCCACGAATTATCTGCTATAGAGTAAATGACTCCACAAGTCGTATACTGTAGAGTAGATGTCCCGTTGTTAGTCCTCTGTTGTAGATTAGATGGAGTTTAGGAGTCTTTTGTTATAGAAAATATAACTCTACAAGTAGTTTTCTGTAGAATATATGACCCCAGGAGGCATCTACTATACAAAATATCAGTCTCCATATTGGGAACATAATTCATCAACTTTTTTCAAAATTCTCCTAATGTGCCCAAGTGTTTAGACGGTGCATAATAACCTGCCATGGCGCATTAAGTTTATCCAAATGTGGCAAAACGTTAACCATTATTGTTTAGGCATAATCCAACTTTTAAAATATTTAAACAGCATTTTGCATTATTTTATTTTTTGGTTTAAACAATAAACAATGTTTAGTCTGAATTATACGTTTATGGGGATTGTAGACCCAAAAAAATATCTTCGTCAAGATTAAAAAAATTAAGATGAAATATCAACTTATTACTCAGGTTCAACCACATCAGATTATCCTGAGGCGTATGCGTGGCACATTTGTTATTGTCATCTTTCTTATGACAATTTTTCTTGTCGTATTGCTGAGGAAACAAGACATTATTCAGTCGCACACGAATTATCGTTTAGTCGTTAACAATGTCAGCGAAAAAGAACAATTGCAAACTTTGCTTAAATGTCGCAATAAAAGCTTGCGTATGCAAATGCTATATTCTGGTGGATATTGGATATTAGAAAATCTAATACGTGGTCGTTTGAGTTCCCAAATGGAGTGTTGGGAGTCCATAACCTATACGACAATTGGGGATTATACTTTTGTGGGTCATGTGACGACCGTAGTGAAGCGGTGAGTATATGAGTATGTATATATGGTTTTTCGAGCAAATTCTAGAGACAACGAATGCTTCAAAGTTGTTTAGAAAGCATGGCATCTATGGACCTAACTATTAGGAGTGACCTTTGTATAGTGACTGAGGTGATTCAGGCCCTTAACGCGAATATCAATCGAACTATTTGTGAGATATAGTCAGAATCCGAATTATTAGCATGATGAATTATTGTCGCAAAAGCGCAAAATGCATTGTGCATATTCAACCAAATAGTTTGACAAAAGTGGTGTATAGGGCTTAGGTAAATATATTTAAAAGCGCCCTCTGTTGAAGAGCTATATAGAGATGTATGTTGAAACATGTTTCGATGAGGTAAATTTTTTGTTGTGCAGAATTAAAGTATATATGCAACACAGACTACAAAATTTCATATAAATCGGCAGATTTGGGAGCGACCACTGTATGAGCTGTTTATTTTGAAAGTGGCGTAAATATATATAATATACATATATATATTATTCACATAGCCTTTTAACGATACTACTATTTGTTCAAAAACAGAATGGCGTTTACGCCATATGAAAATAAATAGTTCATATGTGGACTATAACAAAATATGAAATTATGTAGATTTTTTTCTTGTGTCGATTTCTTCGAGTTTTTCTCATTAAAATATAATACTAACTGCAAAGTTTTAGACAAAATGCTTATTATATTATTTGGGGGCTATATCTATATGCTGAGATACTCGTAGAGTCACATATAGAGGTCGCCCTTAAATATATTTTTTTAAACTAATGGGAAAAGGGTCTTTTGACCAAAATGTCAAAATTCAACACCCTCCAACTCGGACAGTCCGTAACCGATATCGGTGACATTTTGTGTCATAACTGCTACCTAATACGACTAATAAGGCATCGGTTTTTAATGTTTACTCACTCATGACTCTATGAGTCGTCTACTGCAGATTTTATGACTATATGAGACATCTGCAGTAGAGTATATGACGATATGAGGCGTCTACTGTAGAGTAGATGATTATAAAAGACGTCTTATGTTGAGTAGATGGCTCCACGAATCGTCCACTGTAGAATATCTGGCTCCACGTACCGTCTACTAAAGAGTAGATGACTCTATGAGTTGTCTACTGTAGAGTAGATGACTTTATGAGTCGCCTACTGTAGAGTAGATGACTATATGCGATGTCTACTGTAGATTAAATGATTATATAAGACGTCTTATGTGGAGTAGATGGCTCCACGAATCGTCCACTGTAAAATATCTGGCTCCACGAACCGTCTACTAAAGGGTAGATGACTCTATGAGTTGTCTACCGTAGAGTAGATGAATCTGCGAGTCGCCTTCTGTGAAGTAGATGACTTTATGAATCGCCTACTGTAGAGTAGATGACTATATGAGACGTCAACTGCAGAGTAAATGACTAAATGAGACGTCTACTGTAGAGTAGACGATTAAATAAGACATCTTATGTGGAGTAGATGGCTCCGCGAATCGTCCACTGTAGAAGATCTGGCTCCACGAACCGTCTACTGTAGAGGAAATGACTCCATGAGTCGTCTACTAAAGAGTAGATGACTCTATGAGTTGTCTACTGTAGAGTAGATGAGTTTTTGAGTCGCCTACTGTGGAGTAGATGATTTAATTAGTCTCCTACTGTAGAGTAGGTGACTATATGAGACGTCTAATGTAAAGTAGACGAATCCACGTATCGTCCACTGTAGAGTAGATGATTCCATGAGTCGTCTACTAAAGAGCAGATAACCCAACTCGTCGTTTACGAAAGAGTAGATAAAACAATGTGTCATCAATTAAGGAGTAGACAAACTAACATGGCCTCTACTAAGGGTATATAAGGTATCAAGTAATTCAAGACATTTTACTAAGTAATAGATAACCTAACTGACATTTTACTAAGTAATAGATAACCCAACTGGCCCCTTAATAAAGTCTATATAATCGAAGTGGTCTTCTACTAGACAGTGGATAACGCACGTGTACTCCTGAGAAGATAACAACTAACCCCATACTAAGGATTAGATAACCCAACTAACCACCCACTACGGTGTAGATAATCCAACTGGCCCCCTGGCCGTTTACGAAGGAGTAGATAGCACAATTTGTCTTCAATTAATGTGTAAATAAACCAACTAAGAGTAGATAACCCAACTTGTTCTGTACTTAGGAGTAGATTACCTTACTGCCCGCACATTAAGATAGATAAACTATGTGACATTTTACTGTGTAGTAGATAACCCAACTGCCTCTCTACTAAGAGGTATAGAACCGAAGTGGCCATATACCAAGCAATCCTGCAATATTGTTTGGTGCATTTAACCCTAATTTACTGATACCCATCATTTCCTACGTGACAAGATCAAAGAAAGATTCCAATGTAAGCAGTGCTGAGGTCAGTAGACTCTGGTAAAGTAATACGTCATTTCCGGTAGGATTTTCACATACATAATGATTCTACCTTATTTGAATATTTTATATTATACCCAATTTTCGTTATTATATGTATATGTATATAAGATTCTGCCTGTACAATTATTTTACCTGGCCCTGATACTCACGATTTACAACGGATATCAAATTCTCTTTCGATTTCTTTTCAGTTGGATGGGTCCGATTAGTTTCGCCCTCTTTGCACCGGGTTACGATTTCAGTGTCACCATGGATGCCATACAATATGTTCGCAATTGTCTGCCCGAAAGTGAGCTGGTGCGCGACTATGTAACATTTCACATCTATTTTCCCAATGATCATATGCCCGATGAAAGGGTACCTTTATCAGAAGAAGAAGCCTTTGAGTGGCCCTTTGATTGCGAGATGCTGGAAGCTCCTTACGAGCAAGCCGATCGTGCCACAATGTATAAGACTATGAAAAATCTCACATATCCCATAAATGTGGGACGAAATATAGCCCGTTTCACGGCGAATACTCACTTCATATTTCCCTGTGACATTGAATTATATCCCAGTTTGGGATTTATCGATCAATTTCTGGACATGGCTCTGCGTAATGTGAGTTTGGTTCGTCGAGATGTTGGTGATGGTGGGCTGCGCCGTGTTTTTCCCCTACCCGTATTTGAGATAGAAAGTAATGCCGCGGTGCCGGACACCAAGCAGCAATTGGTGGCTATGCTTCAAACGAAGAAAGCTATACCTTTTCATCAACGCATATGCAAAGGTTGTCACAAAGTACCCAAACAAGACGAATGGATAAAGGCTAATGTCAGCGATAAACTGGAGATTTTCACAGTGGCCAAGCGGCAGGGTAGATTCGTACGCTGGGAGCCCTTTTATGTGAGCGACAACACAGAGCCAAGCTTTGATGAACGTGTTACCTGGGAAGGACAGTCGAACAAACGCATACAGAATTATGCAATGTGTTTGCTGGACTATGAATATCATGTTCTGCATCCGGCCTTTTTGGTCCATGCACCGGGTATTAAGAGATTCCATCCGAAATCGAAGAGACTGCGATATGCGAGAGCTATGAGAAAATTTATTGCTAAGAAAATAAAGCCCGAATATAAGATATTATATGGAAGAAATAAAAAGTGTAAAGTTTAAATTTAGAATGAGTGAGCGTGACATGTTTTTCTGGTACTTGAATATTTAAATACTTATAATAGCTAAGCCAGCAAAAGCAATTAGATTCGACAACATGACAAATCCCTTTAAAATTATTGTACTCCATATTGAAACATTTCGTCTTGAGTCTAACGTATTATTTTATTTTATCCTTCCCCACTATCCCCTTTATTCATCATCGTTACTATGATAGATTTGGCTGATCATTACTAAGACAGCTTCGACCGATCGTTGTTACGATAGCTTCGACCGATAATTGCTACGACGATTTCGGTCGATCGTTACTACGTCAGGTTTCGTTTATCGTTATTACGACAGCTTTAGCCGATCGTAACTACGACAGATTCGGCTGATCGTTACGATGACGGCTTCGGTCGATCGTTACACCGACAGCTTTGATCGATCGTTACCACGATAACTTCGGTCGATCGTTACTAAGACAGCTTCGGTTGATTGTTACTACGACAGGTTCGTCTGATCGTTACTACGACGTTTTCGGTCAATCGTTACCAGGACAGATTCGTCTGATCACTACTACAACGACTTAGGTCGATCGTTACCTACGACAGATTCGTCTTATTCTTATTACGACAGATTCGTTAGATCGTTACTACGACAGATTCAGCTGATCACTACTACAACGACTTAGGTCGATCGGTTCTAAGACAGATACGACCGAGCGTTATTACAACAGATTCGTCTGATTGTTACTACTACGGCTTTGATTGATCGTTACTACGACTAGTTGGTGTGATCGTTACTACGACGACTTAGGTGGATCGTAACCTACGACAGATTCGTCAGATCGTTACTACGGCGATGACGATTATCCGTTATAGTTGATGTAAACTTTATTAGTTATTATTCTTATTCTTACTAAGACAGATTCGTTAGATCGTTACTACGACAGATTCAGCTGATCACTACTACAACGACTTAGGTCGATCGGTACTAAGACAGATACGACCGAGCGTTACTACAACAGATTCGTCTGATTTTTACTACTGCGGCTTTGGTTGATCGTTACTATGACTAGTTGGTCTGATCGTTACTACGACGACTTAGGTCGATCGTAACCTACGACAGATTCGTCAGATCGTTACTACGGCGATGACGATTATCCGTTATAGTTGATGTAAACTTTATTAGTTATTATTCTTATTCTTACTAAGACAGATTCGTTAGATCGTTACTACGACAGATTCAGCTGATCACTACTACAACGACTTAGGTCGATCGGTACTAAGATAGATACGACCGAGCGTTACTACAACAGATTCGTCTGATTTTTACTACTACGGCTTTGGTTGATCGTTACTATGACTAGTTGGTCTGATCGATACTACGACGACTTAGGTCGATCGTAACCTACGACAGATTCGTCAGATCGTTACTACGGCGATGACGATTATCCGTTATATTTGATGTTAACTTTATAAGTTATTATGCCTGCTTGGATCTACCAGTATCGTTATCAAGACAGATTCGTCTGATCACTACTACAACGACTTAGGTCTATCGTTACCTACGACAGCTTCGTCTGATCACTACTACAACGAATTAGGTCGATCGCTACCTACGACAGATTCATCTGATCACTACTACAACGACTAAGGTCGATCGGTATTACTACAGCTTCGAACGATCGTCAATACGACAGATTCGTCTGATCGTTACGACGATATGATTAGATTGTAAATTTTTAGTGGTAAGGGGGTGAGAAGCGTGTGTGACGGTTTTGAGAGAATCAAGCTTGTATTTCGAAGGCTTCCACTTAAAAATCACAACCTCTCTGATTTCCTTGCAAACTTTGTGCTCGAATATAGCGAAAACAAGAGCTAACCTAGAAAAACTGTTAGCACCACTGGATTCAGCAATGTCGAAATAGGTATATGCATAGGGCGTCCTTTCAGTTATATTTTTGGACTTGCACAGTGTATGTAGTTATTACGACAGATTCGTCTGATTGTTACTATGACAGCTTCGACCGATCGTTTTAAGTTTAGGGGTAGGTTAGGGTGGCAGCCAGCTGTGCCAGCTCACATAGACCAATGTCTATGTCTATGAACTATATCAAGACTGAGTTTTTAACAGTGCAATCCGAAGCCAACCTTATCATCAAGTTTCAAACCATCTGTGTAGAAGAGGAGATGTTTTTAATTTTCTGGTGTTCTGCCAACCCATCCCTCTCTGGCAGGTGTCTTTGTGGTAAAGTTCCTCCCAAAGGTGTACACCGCAGGTAAATGCTAGTAGTCCACTCGGTCGGTTACCATAGCACTACAATGTGATATCCTCATAAGGCCGTAGTTCTTATACATCCACATTAATCAATCTCACTGCCGCTCTGGTGGCAACTTCTCTCACCACAATATCAATAGACAGTGGATGGAGTAGGACTTGTACTAGATACCCAGTCGCTATAGTCCTCAACGCTCCGCTAATGTACAGACAGGCATGCGGTTCCCTGTAACTTTGATAATTGGGTTGTAATGGATAGTTTATTAGGAGCCGTCCACAACACCACACTGCTGTACATAAGTATTCGACGAACTACTGCATATATTTTTCAATGGACGATTTTAAGAGAGAGGCCCCACCGCGACCCTACAGACCTCCTGCAGGAATATAAAGCGACTTTGGTCTTAATTACACGCTCCAGTGCGTTAAGTCTGAATATCAGTTCTCTATCTAGAATTATTCCTAGTTCCATTTAGCCGAGAAGGGTAAACATGTCGAACCTAATTCTGCCTAGTAAAGAGAACTAATTCTGTCTCGTTTGGGTTAATGCCCATACCGCCTGGTCCATCAATTCCAATTTGTTCAGAGCAATCTATTGGATGTCTCTGAGGACGTTTTCGAATTTGCGCTATACTACGATTGCAACGTCGTTCGCATATGCCACGACCTTGCAGCCACAACGTTCTACATCTAGCAGGATTTCATTCACCGCTAGATACCAAATTAGTGGAGACAGTACTTCTCCATGTGGGGCCCCCTGTTTAAAAACCATGTTAGACTCTTGCTGTTATGCGTCTTCTGTTGAGCAGGCTTTGAATTAAGCTAATCAAGCTAGAGTTCACCTTTAGATGCGACCGCGCTGCGATTACCGCAACTTACAGAATGTTATTAAAAACCCCTGCTATGTCAATAAAGGCCACCACTTGAAATGTAGGAACGCTTCGGTAGAGCCCATCAGTTTATGCAGGGCCGACTTGCCCTTATTGTATGCATGTTGGTTTCCCGACAAGAGTTTTATTTTCAGCTTTTTTTAAGGAAAGAATCTGAAAGTCTTTCCAGATCTTTCAATGGGAAGGAGGATAAATTAATTGGTCTGAAGTCCTTTGGCCTAGTGTGCGATGTCTTCCCCCTTGGGGTATGAATACCACTTTGGTGTCCCTCCATTGATTGGGGATGTATGTGAGCCTGATACAGCCTTGTATCCTTCTCCAGCCAGGGCATGATGTAGTTCAAAATTTTCTGCATTTCTATTGGAGAAATGACATGAGGTCCGGGTGATTTGAACAGCTCAAAGCTGTGAATCACCCAGCTTAGTCTGGATTTATCGGTCAACAATTTAGCGACGTTTGTCGTCCACTCGCTTTCTTGTTGGTCCTGCTGTTCCTCGAGTTCTGTCAGGGAGTTCCCCGAGAAATGTGTGTTGAGAAGTACCTGTTGGTTGGTTGGTTAACGTGGTGGCTATGAATCGTTCCCTAGCCACAGTTAGTATATTTAAGTTTTGATAACCACCGCATTCGCGTAATGTCTGCTATACTCTTTTGTCTTTATATTCAGCCTGATAGGCTGAGGTACTTGACAAGGTCTTCAAGGCCTATATCTGACGCCTGAGCGTCTGAGACGTTTTCCATTTATCTACCGACGGTGTACCAGGGACGTTTTTTTACTTTACTAAGCTCCTTCTTATATATCATAAGTTGCTCTTTATAGGCATCCCAGTCATAAGTGAACCCAGTATATATGGCCTTATTGAACCGTTTGTTGCAGGTATTTTTCCTAACATTTAGCTCAGATGTCCAACATTGTGGTTTAGTTTTGCCCTTGTCCCTTGGTTTTGGACAGGCTTCTTCAAGGGATCTGTTGAGTGATGTATTGAGGTGCTCGACCAGATTATCCAGAGCGACTTTGTCATTTGGTTTATACAGAAGATTAGAATTTAAGGCTTTTCGTTTGGCTGATTGTTACTACGCCAGCTTTGGTTGATGGTTACTACGATATCTTTGGGCAATCGTTACCACGACGACTTTTGTTGATGGTTACTACGATATCTTTGGGCAATCGTTACTGCAACAGTTTCATCTACCACGATAGCTTTGGCCGATAGTTGCCACGACGTCTTCTATCGATCGTTACTGCAACAGATTCATCTACCACGATAGCTTTGGCCGATCCTTTCTACGACATACTCGTCTTATCTTTCCTATGACATACTCGTTTCATCGTTACTACGACATTTTTGTCTGATCGTTACTATGACAACTCTCTGGAGGCCACATCCCTAAATTCACAAATAACCCTCGACTGCCGCAGATCTCTTAACGAGATGGCTGAGCAGTTTAATATACACCTCATATGGGTGCCTGGGCATAGGGATGTGCCGGGGAACTGCAAAGCCGATGAACTTGCTAGGAAAAGGACGACTTTACAAATTGTCGAAGAATTTGCATATATTGGTGCGCCACTATCCACGTGCAAACTTAGGTTTAGGCAAGAGTCAATCCGGCAGTCCAACGAAAGATGGACACAAATCGGCACCTGTAGGTCATACCTGGCCAAGGTATGACCTGAGAAGGTCAAAATATCTCCTCGAACTAGAAAGGAAAAGATTGTCTACGTTAGTATCAGTTCTGACGGGACACTGCCTGATCGGCGAACACGACAGAAGATTGGGTATGAACTGTAATGACTTCTGCAGAAGCTGAGGAGATGAGGAAGAAGTGGAGAGCATTGAGCACTTGCTATGCGACTGTCCCGCTTTGAGTAAACGACGACAGGACCTACTAGGGTCGGCCTTTCTAGGCAGCCTAACAGATCTTTCCAGTACCAATATTCGTGCTATCGATACATTTGTATATCAAACAGGTTGGTTTCGATGAAGGGCATTTTAGCCCGTGGTACCACTAGGGACCTAAACTGGTCTATGTGAGCTGAAGAAAAAACGGCTGCCACCCTAACCTAAACCTAAAACCTACGACAGCGTTGGCCTTTTGTTACAAAAACAGATTCGTCTGATCGTTACTATGATGACTTCTGTCGATTGTTACTGCGACAGTTTTTTAGATCGTTACTACGACGACTACGGTCGATCTTTACTATCACAGATTCGTTTGATCTACGATCTACTACGACTGCTTTGGGCAATCGTTACTATGACAGATTTGTATGATCTTTACGACGACTAGGGTCGATCGTTGCCGTTACGACTTCATTCGGTCGATACTACGACAGATTCTACGTGTGATCATTGCTACGATGACTTATGTTGATCCCACTACGGTGATGATGATTGTCCGTTATACTTGATGTAAACTTAGTTATAAGTTAGACTTAATAATACCGAAACTGCCGTATTTATATCTACGAAAGATTTATGCTGCAGCATCAAAATAACCAGTCCGGACCTACTAGTATATAGACGACCCCATTGACGAGACTTTAATTGTCAAATCGTCATATCCAGAACCTGCTGCACAATGGGTATATCCATGATCTTTGGCCGCACCAGAACCTATTGTTAATCCGGTCGGTGGTACCTGAACTTGCAATCTGTGCTAACAGACCATACGCCGAATGCGCGGCGTCCGAATTTCCCGAACCGAAGCCTAACATCTGCTTCAAAAATGTCTAGTACATTGTAAAAAAAAACGATCTGCCAAACAATTTAAAAGTGTTGATATTATAAGCAGTATTTTGCAGCAAACGGCACCACTGTGCTCTATATTTCATCAAAACAAATTCTCATGAGAACCGCAATAGAGAGTGTTTACCAACAAAAAAAAAATAGCACAACAAGGTTATTCCAATATTTAAACAGTTTTAGTACGTATTTCGAATTTAGAACAGTCAAAATTAAGTATGGAATCTACACTTATATACTATATGTAGATAACTAGCCAAACTCATTACAGGTTAGATCAAAAATTCTATAGTCTACTCGTAGTCTAGAAATAGAATAAAAGAAAAAATGAATTTAAAAGCAGTTGACTTATTTCAAGCCCTACAAGACCTCTATGGCAAAGTCTTTGTACTTCTGCCATTCTTGTGTTTTCCCATTGTCACCCAATGGTTGATCAGTCAAGACATACAGGAGTCTGTGTTGAAGTTACAAGAAAATCCCCATCTAGCCATAAGTAACCTTAGCTTAGAGGAACAAAGACAATTGACATTTCTAATAAAATGTAAAAATAATCCTTTGACTATGGAAAGCATAAAATCCAATGACTATTGGCTATTGAAAAACGTAATACGCGGTAAGTGGAGCGCCGCTCTGGATTGTTGGGAGTCCATAACCTATGCAACTATTGGGGATTTTACTGCTATGCGGCATTTGGCAAAAGTGGTGAAATGGTGAGTAGGTTTGAAATTTCAACTTTTTGGCGAATTCTTATTAATTTTTTGCATATTTCTCCTTCCAGTTGGATGGGTCCTGTTAGTTTTGCCCTTTTTGCTCCTGGCTATGATTTTGATGACACCATGGATGCCATACAATATGTACGCCATTGTCTGCCCGAGAGCTCACTGATACAAGACTATGTTAGTTTTCACATTTTCTTTCCGCGCACGGATCTGCCTTATGCCCCGATACCCATGAGCGAATCCGAGGCTCTTAATTGGCCCTACGATTGCGACGATATGGATGCCTTCTATGAACATACAAAACCTGAGAGTATGTATACAACTCGGCTAAATCTTAGCTTTCCCATAATGGAGGCGCGTAATATAGCCCGTGAAGCGGCAAATACCCATTTTGTCTTAGATAGTGATATAGAATTTTATCCTAGTCTTGGATTTATTGATGAATATCTTCACATGGTAGCCAACAATAGGAATTCATTTCGGAAATTTCCCTTGCCCATAATTGAGGGTAATGACTTAGTCTCGGAGAGAAAGGAGAAATTGGTGGCAATGCTGAAAATCAAGACGGCTATGCATTTTCACCCGAATGTTTGCGAGCCGTGGTCTTTTACAGATGTCGAAAAATGAAGAAAAATAATAAAATATTTTTATTGCAGTTGCATTCATGTGGTTTTAATTACATACGTTTTTATGTCGTCTATATAGATTACTTTTAGGTCATCTATATAGATGAATTTTAGTTCATCTATATAGATGAATTTTAGTTCATCTATATAGATGAATTTTAGTTCATCTATATAGATGAATTTTAGTTCATCTATATAGATTACATTTAGTTCATCTATATAGATGACTTTCGGACATCTACAGTGATGACTTTTACGTCATCTATAGATATGACTTTTACGTCATCTATAGAGATGACTTTTACGTCATCTATAGAGATGACTTTTACGTCATCTATAGAGATGACTTTTACGTCATCTATAGAGATGACTTTTACGTCATCTATAGAGATGACTTTTACGTCATCTAAAGAGATGACTTTTAGGTCATCTATAGAGATGACTGTTAGGTCATCTATAGAGATGAATTTTAGGTCATCTATAGAGATGATTTTAGGTCATCTATAGAGATGACTTTTAGGTCATCTATAGAGATGACTTTTAGGTCATCTATAGTGATGACTTTTACGTCATCTATAGAGATGACTTTCAGGTCATCTATAGAGATGACTTTTAGGTCATCTATAGAGATGACTTTTAGGTCATCTATAGAGATGACATTTAGGTTATTTATAGAGATGCCTTTCAGGTCATCTATAGAGATGACTTTCAGGTCATCTATAGAGATAACTTTTATGTCATCTATAGAGATGACTTTTAGGTCATATATAGAGATGCCTTTCAGGTCATCTATAGAGATGACTTTTAGGTCATCTATAGAGATGACTTTTACGTCATCTATAGAGATGACTTTTACGTCATCTATAGAGATGACTTTTAGGTCATCTATAGAGATGACTTTTAGGTCATCTATAGAGATGACTTTCAGGTCATCTATAGAGATGACTTTCAGGTCATCTATAGAGATGACTTTCAGGTCATCTATAGAGATGACTTTCAAGTCATCTATAGAGATGACTTTTAGGTCATCTATAGAGATGACTTTTAGGTCATCTATAGAGATGACTTTTAGGTCATCTATAGAGATGACTTTCAGGTCATCTATAGAGATGACTTTCAGGTCATCTATAGAGATGACTTTTAGGTCATCTATAGAGATGACTTTTAGGTCATCTATAGAGATGACTTTTAGGTCATCTATAGAGATGACTTTTAGGTCATCTATAGAGATGACTTTTAGGTCATCTATAGAGATGACTTTTAGGTCATATATAGAGATGACTTTCAGGTCATATATAGAGATGACTTTCAGGTCATCTATAGAGATGACTTTCAGGTCATTTGTTTGTAACTCTCAAAAGAAGATAAGAAAGACATATCGTTTATTACACCGATCGACTTTTTAATAGAGGGGTGTTTCTTGATCCAGAAACGAATAAAGCCAAAACTGAAAAACTGCATCACCGATTTACATAAATGAAGATATTAAGAGCAGCATTACGTAAGCTTATTCCGCTCTAATTCGAAAGTGTTGCGTATCATACAGGGTTTTCCAACAAGAGGTGTTATTTTGAATCACCCGGTATTTCGGTAGCTGTCACTTTTGAAGCCTTTATTCTTTGACATTTGGCAAGTAAAAACTACGCCAGTACTAAAAATGGAACGACAAATCGAAAATCATTGAAAAATCATCTCGACTGATGAGGCCCATTTCCACCTCGGTGGCTACGTCAACAAGCAAAATTGTGCATCTGGGGCTCGGAAAACCCAATAGTTATTGTTGAGAAGCCTCTCCATTCTCAACGTGTAACTGGTTGGTGCGGTTTATGGTCCCGAGGGGTCATTGGACCTTACTTTTTCGAAAATGCGGTTGGATCAACTGTTACGGCGAATGGATTGCGCTATCGAGAGATGATTAATGATTTTTTATGTTCAGAGTTGGATGGTATTGATCTGGACAACGTTTACTTTCAACAAGATGGAGCTACGTGCGACGCAAGCAACGAAACCATTGCTCTGTTACGGGAAAAGTTTCCGGACCGTGTTATCTCTCGAAGAGGTAATCACAATTGGCCACTGAGATCTTGTGATTTAACACCTTGCGATTTCTTCCTTTGGGGCCACGTGAAAGGTAAGGTCTACGCCAACAGCCAGCGTCGATTCAAGACCTCAAAAAAAGAATTCGTGAGGCTATCGAGGACATAGGGCAGCCACTTTGCTATTTGGTTATGGAAAATTTCATGAAAAGGATATGGTCCTTTAAGCGTAGTCGTGGTGGCCATTTGGCTGACGCTGTTTTTCATTATTAACGGCATACCTTCCTCTTTATTATGACATCCGATAATTTATCGCCAAAAATGACATTTTTCTTTGACTACCAAAATAAGACCTCTTGTTGGAAAACTCTTTTAATCTACTCCGCACGAGTTTTGCCTTTCCTTACTGGGTTTTGCAAATTGCCAATATTATCAAAAGTATCCCTCGCTAATGTTCTCATTTCGATTTTATGACAAAGTCAATATTGTGGAAATAAACATATACTCACTTGTCTTTACTCTCCCCATTTTATTGAAGAAGAAATAAGTAAAATTTTCTATAAAAAAAATCGCTTTGAACTAATTCAGCTGTTTATACAATCGTGAATCGTATGTACGAGTACATATACATATATTTAGTTAACCAAAAATATTTTAAATATATTTTTCATTTATTTTAACATCAATGCCAAACACAGCAACATTGAGCGAAGTGAAATATCCGATGTCAGTGAAACAACCATGTTTGTTACGTCTATTATGTACACAAGCTCGAATATTTGGAGCTTTGTTTATGGTTTCCTTTCTACTGACCCTAATATGGCTGTTCATCCCTATCATCGTGGAGCCCTCACAAGGGCAGGCATTGAAACGCGAGGGAAATAATGCAGCTAGGAATTCACGTTTGCAGAGGACATCAAAGCTACAATCTATACTCGAATGCCATGATCGGGAGTTAATTACCGAATTGGTGCAGCGTGGAGATTATTGGATATTGAAAAATCTAATACGAGGCCAGCGAAGCCTTGAAATGGGTTGTGCGGAGTCCATTACTTTTACAACGATTGCAGATTACTCCTATATGAGGCATTTGGAAATATTGGTACCACGGTGAGTATGATGAAATTGTGGAAATTAAATCGGAGTTAATGCCGGATATATTAATGAGAAACCAATAGAAATAGAAGTGGAAGTAGAATAGGAACAGGAAAAAATAGAAATATGAATAAGAATAGGATAGGATTTAAGTTTTGAATAATAATGTTTCTATTAATGGGGAGTTTTCGAAAGGTAGACTTTTAGGTCTGCTATAGACCTTTTGTTACTTCTGTGAATTCAATATAATTTTCTTTCAATTCAACTAACACAGAATAATCTTTCTTCTATTTTCAGTTGGATGGGTCCCATTAGCATTGCCCTGTTTGCACCCGGTCGTGATTTTAATGTGACAATGTATGCCATCCAATATGCACGCCACTGTTTGCCCATTAGTCAACTGATACGTGATTATGTCTCATTTCACGTCTACTTTCCCAGCGATAATATGCCACCGATGCAAGTTCCTCTTACCGAGCAAGAAGCCCTCGAATGGCCTTACGATTGCACCGCGATGTTTGCGCCATATGACTCCGTGAAACGTTCGAAAATGTTTCGTCATGCGGCACATATCGATTATCCCATAAACGTGGGACGTAATGTGGCCCGAAAAGCGGTTAATACTCATTTCATTTTGGCCAGTGACATAGAATTGTATCCCAGTGCGAGATTTATTGATCAATTTCTTCAGATGATTGCCGACAATGAGAGTCTATTGTATGAAGGTGGATATGGTGGACCTCGGGTCTTTGCTCTGCCTGCTTTTGATCTGGACCATAATGCCATAGTGCCGGATAATAAGGATGAGTTAATGACCATGTATAGTGCACAAATGGCCCTACCGATACATGCCAGAAATTGTACTTATTGCCGTCTAATACCCGATCAAGACAAGTGGTTAACGGCCAACAATAATAGCGATAAGTTGGAAGTGCTGTCGGTGGTCAAACGCTATACAAATTTTCCATTTTGGGAACCCTTCTATGTCAGTGACAATACGGAACCGGAATTCGATGAGCGTTTGATGTGGAACTTTTATTCCGATAAACGTATACACAATTATGTCATGTGCTTGTTGGACTATGAGTACCACATTTTGCATCCGGCATTTCTAACACATTCGCCTTTACCCAGGAAATATCATCGTAAGGAAATTATAACGGAATTTGTAGAACAGATGGCTGTCGACATTTTGCCAGAATATGACGCATTGTATGGAACAAATGAGAAGTGTACAGTTTAAAAGCGGTTGAGTGTAGTATTAGGATTGACGGATGCAGAGATCAGCAGCGGCATAGATAAGACATAATGTAATTTTAAAGGATTTCATAGGTATCTACGAGTACATAGTATAATTAAACTGTAATTAATATTTGTTCTATATAATGTTGAAATAAAAAATGAATATTATTAGTTCATTGTAGTCTACGAGTATGCCCCTCGGAGCTGCGATTTGACATCGTTAGACTTTTTCGTGGAGAAACTCGAAGGAATGATATTATGCAAACAATCCATTAGCGATTGAGACCCTTAAGATGAATATCGATTCTGCCATTAGTGAGATTGAGCCAGAATCCATCACCAAGGTCTTGAAAAATTGGGTTAACAAGATGCGCTAATGCAAAGGCAGCGGAGGTAGCACTTACTACAAGAAAAATTGGACGATACGACGACAGTTTTCAGATGGTTTATTTATTTTGGGGATGGTTTATTTTTTTCGGCTTCGTAACTCTCTGCATTCTGAAAGTGTCCGGTGAAATGAGGTTCATCCCTTGCTAGTTGCATTCTCCTTCTAGCTCTGAAACAATCTGACCACAGTTGCCGTATAAACTCGTTCCACCAGTAACATTATTGTGAACGCTTGGGCGTGTTCTTCTCGACATCGATGCTTTTGAGGGTTAAACTACGGCTTATTACGTGAAAATCATCCATGTTTTTTACTCGTAGCATTAGTATTATCATTATATATTCGTTTCATTTAGCAGGAAAAAATTTTTGTCTACACACAGACTAAGCTGCCGTCGAACAATTTTCGGATATAGAACGATATGAAAAGAAGCAGCAGGTGTGAAGAGAACCCACGATAGGAAACCGGAGGGCAGAAAGGAGAGATCCGATTTTGTGCAGGAAGAACGATCAACATCGATTGTCATTTGGCAGTCTCTCTGGAACACGGGTTTGAAAGGGCGATATACATACCTTCTTATACTCAATACTCGTATAAGTGTATGGTGTACTACCCGACACAATTTCTAACGGATCATGGAGCCTTCAGGAAGTCTCTGCACATATTTGGGCATGATAGCTCGCCTATGTGTCCATGCTGGATGGAGGAAAAGAAGACGCAAATCATGCCATACTACACTGTCCGCGGTTTGAAATGGTGTAGGGCGTACCAGCATTGAACAACTCTAAAGTGATTGAATTAATTTTACATAGCAATGGGGAACGACAAAAGATCTACGTTTTGGTGACGACTGTAATTGTGGAACAGCAAAGCATTGGCAGAATGTAAAGAATCGCTAACCATCCTCCACGAAGTTATTCCAAGCATACACACAGACTCAGCGGTCTTCGAACAATTTGCGGATATAAAACGATATCCGATTCCGATTTTGTCCAGAATTAACGATTTGCATCGATCGCCATTGGGCAGTCTCTCTGAAACCCGAGTTCGAAAGGCGATAGACATACCTTCTAATACTCAATATAAGTGTATGGCTGAATAGGCAACACGGGGAACTTAACTTCTACACGACACAGTTTGTAACGGATCCTGGATCATTCCGAAAGGAAGAACAAGACGACCTAAATCATGTCATACTGCACTGTCCGCGGTTCGAAAAGAGGATATCCCTCGAATCGTAAAGTATGTAGAGCAGTATGTAGAGTACTTGCCTATGAGTTTGGGGGTCGTAGGTTCGATTCCCACCGGAGGCTTTTGTTTGTCGCTGCAAAAATCTAGCCACCTGGTGTTTGTAGCCCGGGGTTTCCCTGAGCCGTAAAACTAGAATATAGATTTTCTTTGTGTTGTAATTCATATAAATAAATAAATTAACACCAGAAGATAGCTTTATTGCTAACGATCCTCCACGGAGTAATATCTAGCGAAAGTTCCATGGAGGAAAGTAGGTCGGAGAAGGTTTTTTTGTTGGTGTGCTGAAGTTGTGGAATCTTCTGAAATATGTTTTATTCAGCCCGTATTGAAAAACATGCTCGATTTCTTTTTCTTCTTAAGTCCTCTAGCTCCCGCTGGAACATAGGACCTCAACAAAACTTCGCCATCTGTTCCGATCCTTTGCTATATCCTAGTTGTTGTATATCTTTATCTATCATGCGTTACCACGTATGTTTTGGTCTTCCTCGCGCTATGGTGACATGTGGGTTCCACTGGAGGTCTTGTCTGCAAATTCAGTTGGTTGTTTCCGCAGAGTGTGCCCTATCCAGTTCCACCTTCTCCCTTTAAACTCTAAGTATATCGGTGTCTGTTTACATTTGTTCCACAGTTGTTCGTTTGAAATTGCACTGGAGGTCTTGTCTTCAGATTTCAGTTGGTTGTTTCCTCAGAGTGTGCCCTATCCAGTTCCACCTTCTACTTTTAATCTCTAGGTATATCTGTGTCTGTCTACATTTGTTCCACAGTTCTTCGTTTGAAATTGTATTTATTTGGCCACTAGATCTTCAGGGTTCTTCTTAGACACTAGTTGACAGACGTTTGAAGTTTTCTCACAAGTGTTTCCGTCATTAGCCAAGTCTCGCAGTCATACAACAAAACTGGTTTTACATTTGAATTAAAAAACCGAATTTTTGTATGAGTTGATATTGAGTATGATCTCCATTTTCCAGAGCTGTGAAAATGCACCTTGGGCTTTTGATATCTTGAAGGAAGGACTTAACATTTTCAATTAAATCATCACCTACTTAAAAATTTGTGCTTGGGTCGAGGGTATTTATTTTTAGAGTTTTAGTCTTTTTAGAATTGATCTTCAAGCCGACTGTATGTGATTCGGTAATGATGTAATCGAGATTATTTTGCATGTCACTGTGCCTTGAATACATCAGGCATATGTCGTCGGCATATGCGAGATCTTCCAGACGATGTTGGAAGTTCCACCTGATTCCGCGATTATCATCATCATCGATTGTCCGTGTTAAAACGGCGTCCAGAACTATAAGAAATATCTTTTGCCATGTATCTTCGCAGTGTAACACATATTCGATGACGTTCGATTGTAGAAACGACTTCCCTGTCGAACCTGGGACAGTGGAATGTCACGTGATTTGGGTTTTCTTCCTCCCCCACCACACAGCTTGGGCACATAAGCGAACTATTCTGTCTAAATCCATTTTCCGGATATTTCCGAAGGCACCATTATCTGTTAAAAACTGCTTGAGGTAGTAGTTCGTTTTCCGGATATTTCCGAAGGCACCATTATCTGTTAAAAACTGCTTGAGGTAGTAGTTCGTATCTCCGTGTTGTCTGTTCAACCATGAACTTATGTTAGGTATAAGGAGGTGTGGCCATCTTCGCTTTGCTGAGGTGTCCCAACGATATTCCCAAGTTGCGATCGTTGAGGAACGCACAACTTTGGCAAATTCTGCTCTCTGCTGTTTATTCAGCGGTTTTCTATTATATATTTTTATTCTGCGGATTTCAAATATATATTTTTATTCTGCGGTTTTCGAATATATGCATTTCGGAGGCTGCTTTGTCAATTAGGATGAGACCAGCGACTACACCTACTGAATCATCCAAAATGGTTCGGTACCCGGAAATTGTCCGAAGACACTTTAGTTAATATTTATAAAGGGTTCGCTATCTAACGTTTTTTTTCAACTAGTGCTTATTTCGTGAATGGTATCACTTAGCTCTGATTTGACAGATAATTAGTTTTATCCTTCCGCTGAACGAATATGGTGGGCCTGCGATCGACATACAGAAGATGCCGATTTGGCCAAAAAATCATCTTTTCAGATGAAGCTCATTTTGATCTTGGCGGGTATGTAAACAAGCAAAATTGTCGTATTTGGGGCACAGAAAACCCGCACGCATACATTGAAAAGCCGATACACCCAAAACGAGTCACTCTTTGGTGCGGATTTTGGTCCAGAGTCATAATTGGGCCATTTTTCTTCGAAAATGAGCAAGGAGTGGCCGTTACAGTCAATGTCGATCGTTATCGGGCCATGTTGAACCAATTTTTGTTCACAAAAATTGAAGATTAGGGTATTGGCAACATTTGGTTTCAACAGGACGGCGCACAGTGGAATATTTTCACACAAGACGCGGCAAAAATTAGAAGGAATTGAGCTAGAGCTTTGAAATTTGGTACATATCACTCATTTCGCCTAATTAGCTAAAACCCAATTTTTTGCTTAAATCCGCCCATAACCACGGCTACTTCCCACATAACCTAAAATTAAAAATCTTGGTATTTTTCTCAATTTAGCATTTATATTATTACAAATCACTTGTAGAGATTGTATTTGAGTCCTCAATTATATAAACATCACAAGTGTCACGCCCAACGCCCATATATCAATTTAAATTTTTTACGATGTTGGAAATTACAGGAAATTTTTTTATAAAACGCTTTCTATCTTTTGTTCTATGTAAATCAGTACATAGAACAAAGTATATATCTATAGCGCAATACATAAGCTCAACAGTTGCAAAAAAATCATGATGAAATAGTTTACAGTTTTTTGTTAATTAATCAATCATTCCAACTATCCAGAAAAAATAATCATTGATTTAGCAAAGTGTTCATTAATAATACGTCATTTTTAAATCATACTTTTAGGAATATGTTGAAAGGGCACACAAACAATGAGGCATGTACATATATATACATAGTAGATTGGCAAACAAATGTTCGCTTATATGAATATTTACCTCGTTCATGTTGGTTGCCGTTTAATTCGGTCTGTAATCGTTGATGTAAACTGAGATACTCTTTCGGCTCAAGACCAACTTGCGTTTATACATGCTTTATATGCTTTTTGTTATATTTGCAGTCAATTTATCATTTGCCCCTTAAGGTATGCTTTGGTAATGTTGTTCAATACATAGCAAGATGGACTAAAAATAACGAATTTTGTGTTGTTTTTTGCCGAGTAGGTTTTACCATTTCGTTAAATAAATCAACATAGGCAGGTATAGGCAGAATTTTCTTTTTGCAATGATTAACTGAGAACCTAGTTTATCAATTTTTGTTAATGCCAAGACATCGGTCGGCCTCGCGAGTTTAATTTTATCCTGAAGAAAATGAAACATCCTGAATTTTGGCAACTTCCAGGTAAACCGCTGCATAAAAAGGGAAAATGACAACATAATACTAGTTTTTTTAATGCAAAAAAACACGTCAAAAGGTTCTGTATAGTATGACTTAAACGAAGTTACAATGCGTCTCATAGTTTCGGAGATATGGGCTTACAAAATACCCTCTTATATGACAAACTTTGGAACCATTGTACCATTTATGAATTTCAAATGCTTGCGGCGCACAGTGTATTATGAGCGGCAAAAACTCCCAATTTTCATGAGGCCCAATCTCAACAGTTTTGATTCCAATCTGTAAAGAACATTCCAATTAACTAAGTCTTTAAAGGTTTTGCCGATATTTTGGCGAACTATCGCGGTACAAGCATTTGAAATTCATAAATGGTACAATGGTTCCAAAGTTTGTCATATAAGAGGGTATTTTGTAAGCCCATATCTCCGAAACTATGAGACGCATTGGAACTTCGTTTAAGTCATACTATACAGAACCTTTTGACGTGTTTTTTTGCATTAAAAAAACTAGTATTATGTTGTCATTTTCCCTTTTTATGCAGCGGTTTACCTGGAAGTTGCCAAAATTCAGGGTGTTTCATTTTCTTCAGGATAAAATTAAACTCGCGAGGCCGACCGATGTCTTGGCATTAACAAAAATTGATAAACTAGGTTCTCAGTTAACCATTGCAAAAAGAAAATTCTGCCTATACCTGCCTATGTTGATTTATTTAACGAAATGGTAAAACCTACTCGGCAAAAAACAACACAAAATTCGTTATTTTTAGTCCATCTTGCTATGTATTGAACAACATTACCAAAGCATACCTTAAGGGGCAAATGATAAATTGACTGCAAATATAACAAAAAGCATATAAAGCATGTATAAACGCAAGTTGGTCTTGAGCCGAAAGAGTATCTCAGTTTACATCAACGATTACAGACCGAATTAAACGGCAACCGACATGAACGAGGTAAATATTCATATAAGCGAACATTTGTTTGCCAATCTACTATGTATATATATGTACATGCCTCATTGTTTGTGTGCCCTTTCAACATATTCCTAAAAGTATGATTTAAAAATGACGTATTATTAATGAACACTTTGCTAAATCAATGATTATTTTTTCTGGATAGTTGGAATGATTGATTAATTAACAAAAAACTGTAAACTATTTCATCATGATTTTTTTGCAACTGTTGAGCTTATGTATTGCGCTTTAGGTATATACTTTGTTCTATGTACTGATTTACATAGAACAAAAGATACAAAGCGTTTTATAAAAAAATTTCCTGTAATTTCCAACATCGTAAAAAATTTAAATTGATATATGGGCGTTGGGCGTGACACTTGTGATGTTTATATAATTGAGGACTCAAATACAATCTCTACAAGTGATTTGTAATAATATAAATGCTAAATTGAGAAAAATACCAAGATTTTTAATTTTAGGTTATGTGGGAAGTAGCCGTGGTTATGGGCGGATTTAAGCAAAAAATTGGGTTTTAGCTAATTAGGCGAAATGAGTGATATGTACCAAATTTCAAAGCTCTAGCTCAATTCCTTCTAATTTTTGCCGCGTCTTGTGTGAAAATATTCCACTGTGCGGCGCTACGTGCCACACTCGATGTTTTGCGCCCTGTTTTTGAAGATCGCATTATCAGCCGCAGAGCTGATGTCGTTTGGCCACCTCGGAGCTGCGATTTGACACCGTTGAACTATTATTTGTGGGGTGCCCTCAAAGATAAGTGTTACGCCGACAAGCCAGAGACAATTAACGCTTTAAAGGACAATATTCGTGAAGCCATTGGTGAAATACTGCTGCACACAATGGATAATGTGCTTCAAAATTGGACCGATTGTGTAGGCTACTGCATGGCCATCCGAGGCAGCCATTTGAATGAAGTGATTTTCCATTATTAACCGGAAGGATTGTACTTTAAAATTTGAGAAAATATTCAGTAGTTTTTTTTTATAGCATTTTCAAAAAAAAAAGTTATTTGGCGGACCCTCTATATCAACTTCTTCCTATAGGATTTCGCACCCAATGCATCCGTCCATACAGGAGAACCATACAGTATTATAGAGTTAACTACATTGGCAGGTAGTTTCCTTCTCGCGAGTTTAGGACCTCCAACATTGGGCAACATTCTTGCCAGTGAAGTTTACATTTTAACAGCGCTTGTTTTTCCGCTCGTGTTAAGACTCGAGACAGGTTTGCACTTGATTGATAGCCGTGTTAGTGGCTGCTTCATATTGTTGATGTGTTTTGCGATCGTGAATATGGCGATGTCATCTGCCATAATCCATCCTTGTGGGACGCCAGCCGATACATTGTAGTGCTGCAGTCCATTGTGGCTCAGATATATGAGCTTTCTGTTATCAAGATAGCTTCTTACCATATCAATCGTGTACGCTGGGGCTTCGGTTTGTCTGAGGGCTTAATGGATGTGTTCCCCATTTGCAGAGTTGAAGGTGTTCTTTACATCAACGGTAACGACGGCGCAGTATTTCTACGTTTCGCCTTTCCACCTTGCTCCTTCGATGGCCTCCGTGGACGTGTCAACTACTAGCTTCACCTCGTCGATTTCGAATAGGGCGTCGTTTGCTTCGACTGCTGACATTAGCCTATTATAAAGGATTCTCTACAATATTTTGCACATAGTGTCTAGGAGGCCAATTGATTGCAAATGAAATTGCTTCTTCAAGCTCTTCCCGATATATTATTTCGGTATCAAGCGGCCACACTGGATTCGTGGTAAGCAATGGATTTTGGGGAAATAATGCATCAATGATAGTTTGCAGCAGTTTTGGGCAGGTTATTTGCACTGCTTTCCTCTACATCTTCTTCATTACTTTCCTATTGGCAGTCCCCCATCGAAGCATGTGAGTTTAGTGACTCGTATTAGAGATGGACTAACGAACGTTAAATCTATAATAGAATCTGTTCGCCCTCTATTGAAGGTAATTTTTTGCAGTCGTTTAGCAGTTCCATCTCCAGTGGATGGATTCTAGAATGCTACGTACTCTAGAATTGGAGTATCTGCTACCCTAGTGTGCTGCACAACCGTTAAAATCTTCAATGAAGATGGGTCTTTGTTCTACGCGTCGGCTTCAATTCCATTCAATATCGAATACCTCGAATTCAGAATGTGCTAGGCTAGGGGGCAATTGGGGAGATTTTCGGCTACCTGTTATATGTTTTGCATCCGCCGACTCAAGAATGCAAAGTGGTTCGCTGGGGCTGTCTTTGGTGTAGTTCCCTTCTTCGCTGCATTTTCTACAACATTTTTTATCTGATATGTGACCATATCCAAAGCATCTGAAGCACTTGATTTTTCTGTCGCGCTTCGTACTGAGGCACTCTCGCCCAATGAGTCACCAATCGCACTCCTAAATTGGTCTGTTCTCTCACTGTTTCAACTTTGTTGTATGAGAAGGTCTCCTTTTTGAGTTTTCTTGATCCTAGCAGCTGCTTCTCTAAGTTCGCACAGTTTAGAATCTGTCTTAACCTTTTTTTAGGATTTCTTGATACAACATTTCGCCCTTTGTAGTAATGATAAGGGCGTTAGGCCTCGTCATCCTCGTTTTTCTCTGGGCTTGGATTTTTCTTGGGATTTTGTATTTTCTTGGGGTTTTGCCTTTTCTTGAAGTTTGGCTTTCTTGTTCGCTTCTTCTTTGGTTTAACTCTTGTCCAGTTGCTCCCGTTATCATTTTCATCCACGGTTTCATTGACAACCTCTTCTGGTTCAACGTTAGCGACTTTTTTATCTGCACGTTGTTTGGCTACTGTTACTCTCACCATTGTCCCGCTTTCGCTTCTTCTCCCTGGGTTTTACCCATGGTGATGTTTGGGAGGATTTGTCTACCCCAGACTTTGCAACAGCATCTTCTCCTGATGTACCCATAGCACATAGGTCATATGTGCTATGGGTACATGCGCTTTATTGCTTATCGTGATGGCTGAGTGATGAATCTTTTATTTCCATTCCCGAGAAATTCCAAGAGCAATCGAATCTGCTCGTCCAGCTTATCGAAATCGGTTCCTCCTCGGGTTGGCAGGCTTGTTGTAGCGACTGAGGGTTCTTCGCAGCCAAATTTCGTGGAGATCGTAGGGTCTTGCCACTTCTACCAAAAGGGTTTTCCACACCTTCACTGTTGTTTTGGGAAAACATATTGAGTATGTTGGGCCTCAACTCATGGCCGCTATCTTCAGCCGTAGCTGTGTAGTCACCTATTTGACCCCATGGTTATCTTTGGGTTGCAGTGAGGTTATGCGAGGGTTGACACGATGCCTTATGTGTGATCGTGTTCGGAGCCGGAACTTAATGGTAAGGAATGTTAAACATGCCATGAGACTGCCACAGATTTAAAAGGGGTAGAGGACATGAAAGCGTTGGCCTGCCAGCCATTTCTATAAAGAGTCGCTTCTACTTACTGCGGTAGCAGAATACTTTCATGTTCAGCAAGTTGAGTCAATTCATATATTCGGAGATCCGGTATACCATAACTAAGACCTTACCGGGCTCGGTCTTAATGCCAAATAATCACGATTTTGATCGCGTTTTCTCGACGTCACTCCTAGGAGTGTATGTGCACTTAATTAAGGATGACGACCTCTCGTTTTGTCGCACTAAATTCTTTGGGTTTTAAGGCGTTTTCAGCCTCACCCTCCGCCGCTCTTGGTCGGGGACTACTTTTTGAGTATTCACAGCTAACCTACATATCTGAAGGCAGTTCGGCTATCCGCCACCTGTTGATCCCCCATAGTGGCCTGAGCTCTTCGCTATGAAATAATGCAAATTCTAATGTTAATACGTAAGCATAAGATTTAAGACTTTTATCATTAGCTAATGCTTACGCCAAGTCATAGGTAATCTTAAATGAAACAAGACATTAGTGTTGAAGTTTAAAAAAGTTTTTTTTCGTTTTATTTTATTTAAGAAAAAAGTTAAATATAATATAGAAAAAAACATTTGTGTGTATATCCCTCCCTAATATTTCCAATTGTTTCCGTAAATATTTTTCTTCTTTCGCGCTGATACCGCCGGCGCCAGTTCAGACCATTGCCAGTGATTATAAGCTTCTGAATAACTATTATCCGCCGCATCATTACTTAGTGTTGGATTATTATGGATCATAGGCGCTATCAGAGGATTTCGGGATGGCTTTGCCCATTTCGATTTCATCCAATTTCGTTTATTTTCTTTGTTTCTCGGCCCATTGTTCTGTGCGAAATTTCCTGGCAATATAGCTATCATAGGTTGTACGGCTGCCGTTTTCTTACTCATAAATTCATTCAGAGCATTTCGTTGTTTCTGTTCATCGATGTCATTGTTATTCGGAGTTATAAGAACTCGAACGTTTTCCGTGATCAAGGGGTTGTACGTCTTCGGTATCAGAGGGTGAAAGGGATCATCGCCATAGATGGCTTTATAACGTTTTGAGTTGATGAGAGAAATTATCTGATAGAGGGCCACTATAGTGGCCCAATTGTAGCCAAGATATACTATTTAACGAAAAGGAACAATATGATTGAGAGTTCAATTTCAAATATTTTTTGTGAACCTACATATGACAAAACCTCCTCCTAATGTAGCGGTAATCAACATTCCCAAATTCAATTTATTTTTACAAACCGTCATCAGCAGTATATGAGTGCCAAGGCAGTAGATAACTCGAAAGAATTCAAAAAATGCCAAAGGTATGAGATAATATTTTTTTATCTGAAAATAAAATGAAATGAGATTTGAAGTTTAATCTTGAGAAATGTAAACAATTTATACGAAGTAAAAACTTAAGGAATGGGTGTAGATAGATTTTGTTCGAAATCACATATCTTTCCAGAACCAACCTATCATGGGGAGAAAAAAAAACTAAAATATCTATAATTATTCTAGGAACAATTGAAACTTTATTGTACGTTATCGATAAGGTTTCAATTGTCTGATAAGCCAGTTACTAATTATATAATACATCTTTATTGACAGAATTCTGATGCTTTCTCTTATCTTGAGAATCTGGAAAAATACTTCAGAGTCTTTTATTGATAGCAATTTATTTTATTTGCAAAAATGCACTTGAAACGCGAATCTTAGTGCAGCTCTTCAAAAACATTTTTTCATTTGTCTATAGTATTTGTTGACACAGTTGCTGCTATAGCAGTTGCAACTATAAAATTTCTGTTTTTACATTTGTTAAAAAAATGAAACAGAAACCATTGTAAGCATTGTTATTGTTGCAGCTGCTGTTATTGTAACTTGAGAACATCGTAATTAATGAATTAGTTTTTCCTGGCACCTGAAATACACTACAGCCACACACGCAAAGAAAAAATTTGTTCCAAAGAATCGATATTTTAGACAACTGCGTAAATTTAAGTATAAATGTTATATTTTTAAATATTAGGACGTCTTTATCACCAATTCCTTAAAATAAGTACACTCAATATTTAAAATTAAGACAATATATTTTTTTAATAAGTAAATTGTTTTAGTTTTGAATATGACATGTCATAATTTTATTATTTTGCGCTAAAGACAACCTAATCTTTAAAATAAGTGCTTCTCATACTTAAAGCTAAGAACATTTTCTTAATAATAAAGAAATTGTTTAAATTCTAAGTATGGAATGAACTTATATTAAAGATTAGGACGTATTTGACAAGAAATATATCTTTTTCTCGGTGTACAGAATATTTTGTTTCCCTAAATAAAGACTTATCATTAAAATAAGTACATTCAATATTTAAATTTTATTTTATTATTATTTTTTTATTTAAGACAATATATTTTTTATTAACTAAATTGTTTTAGTTTTGAGTAAGACATATCATAATTTTAATGATTTTGCGCTAAAGACAACCTAATCTTTAAAATAAGTGCTTCTCATACTTACAGCTAAGACAATTTTCTTAATAATAAAGAAATTGTTTTAATTTTAAGTATTAAATGAACTTATATTAAGATGAGGGCGTATTTGACAACAAATATATATTTTTCTCTGTGTACAGGATTTTTTGTTTCTCTGAATAAAGACATATCCTTAAAATAAGTACATTCATTATTTAAAATTTAGAAAATATATATATATTTTTTTTTTATTGGAGCGCCCCAGTAGGCGAGTTGGTAGCGTACTCGCCTATGAGTTTGGGGGTCGTGGGTTCGATTCCCACCAGAGGCTCTGGTCTGTCGCTGCAAACATTTAGCCTAATGGTCTTGTAACCCGGCCTTTCCCTGGACCTTAAAATTAGAATATAAATTTACTTTGTATTGTAATTTATATAAATAAATAAATAAATAAAAATATTTTTTTATTAAGTAAATTGTTTTAGTTTTGAGTATGACATGTTGTAATTTTAATGTAAATTTAAAGACAACCTAATCTTTAAAGTAAGTGCTTCTCATACTCAAAGCTAAGAAAATGTTCTTAATAATAAATAAATTGTTTTAATTTTAAGTATGAAATGAATTATATTAAAGATTAGGAGATATTTAAGACATATATATATGTTTCTCAGTGTAGAGAATTTTTGTTACTCTAAATAAAGAAATAGTTTGAGTGTATAATTAATTACGTTAATTGAAATAAATAAATAACCACCAAACGAGTTTTATATTTCCGCAAATACGTAGTGTACACTGAAAACATTCTTTATTGCTCACATTTTGATCCAAAGGGGTCATTATCATTAAAATGAGTACATGTTAGACATTATTATAGTATATAAGACAATGTACTTAATACATTGATGTAAGTGTGAAATGTACTTATTTGAAGGACTCAGTGTACAGAATTCTGTTATTAATTATTAAAATTGTTCCAAGAAAAATACTTTCCGGCTTTTATCTAAAATTCCATTTCTTTACAACGAATTATAACAGGAACAAATTACCTAGCATTACAGTATGTACAATTGCTTAAATTAAGTATGAAATGTCCTTGCTTTAAAGATGTCTGTGGAGCAAAATCTTTAAAATTACATACAGAGACAATATAATCTTAAAAATGAAGATAATTACTGTTTATAATTTAGAACATTTAATTATTATTAAGGAAATTGTCTTAATTTTATATATGGAATGTTCCTGGTTTAGTGGTTAGAATGCATGGGAAGTAAAATCTATAAAACTATTAAAAGAAGGACAAATTATGCTTAGAATTGAGAAAATGTATTTATATCAAGGATATTTCCTTAAATTTAAATATTATTTATTTATTTTTTTGAATTACAATACAAAGTAAATTTATATTCTAATTTTAAGGTCCAGGGAAAGGCCGGGTTACAAAGACCATATGGCTAAATGTTTGCAGCGACAGACCAGAGCCTCTGGTGGGAATCGAACCCACGACCCCCAAACTCATAGGCGAGTACGCTACCAACTCACCTACTGGGGCGCTCAAATTTAAATATGCATCATTGTTTTAAAGACTATGATTTATTTGGAACAAAATAACTAATATTACCTAAAAATTTAATTAATATTAAATAAACTGTTATAATTTTAATTTCCAGAATAAGTACAATAAATTCGCAATATTTATAATATTTAAAAAATATAATTATTAAAGGAATTTTCATAATTGAAGAATAAAATATCCTTGTTTCAACGTTTAGAAAATTTGTCTTAATATTATTGAAATCGACTTAATTTTGAGTATGAAATATACTTTTTATACAAATTAAAATATCCTTGTTTTAATGTTTAGAAAATGTTTCTTAATATTGTGGAAATTGACTTAATTTTGAGTATGAAATATCCTTGTTGTGCAAATTACGGTGTCTATGGAGCAAAGTCTTTTAAATTACATCCAAATATATTATTATATCTAAACTAAGAACGATTAACATTTATGATTAAGATACTTTTCTTAATATTAAGGAAATTGTCTTAATTTTATGCAGGCACTGTTCTTGTCTTAAAGAATTGGTGTGTGTGGAACAAAATCTTCAAAATTGCCTCCAAAGATGTACTAATCATTAAAATAATGACAATTAAAAATTTGAATTATTAAGGAATTTGCCCTAATATTTATTATGAAATATTCTTGTTTTAAAGATTATGATGTTGGTGGAGCAAAATCTCTAAAATTACCTCCAAAGACGTAATATTCTAAAAAGAAGAATATTTATTAAGGAAACAGTCTTAATTTCAAGTATGAAACGTCCTGGTTTTAAAAACTAAGACTTCATTGAATAAAAATAGCGAATATTATCAAACAAAATTTTAGTATTAAATAAACTGTTTTAATAGAAATATTCAAAATAAGGACAATTAATTCGCAATAATAATAATATTTAATTAAATATTAAAGGAATAATTTTAAGAATTAAATATCCCTGTTTTAATCTTTAGAAAATGTTTTTTTTAATATTATGGAAATTGCTTTAATTTTGAGCATGAAATATACTTGTTTTAAAAATTAGGATGTCTTTGGAGCAAAACTTTTAAATTACTTCCAAAGACGTTATTATCTTTAAAATGCGGACGAACAAAATAAGGGTATGTGTTTATATGACTTCCAAAGCGCAGTGTCTTTTCCAATACACCACAATAACCTCTCTTTCGAAAGGAAGAGTTGATCGAAAATCTGGACAATTCGAATGTGAAAACATTCAATAAATCTAATAAAATGAAAAAAGCTAATATTACCTAAAAAATTTAATTAATATTAAGAAATTATTATGTCTTTGGAGCAAAATATCTAAAATTACCACCAAAGACATAATAATCTTAAAAATAAGAATATTTATTACTTAGAATTAGAAAAGAGTACTTAATATTAAGGAACTGTCTTAATTTTTTTTAGTATGAAATGTCCCTGTTTTATAAATTATGTAGTCTGTGACGACCAAAGACTACCTAATCTTTAAAATAAGGATACATGATACTTAGAAATAAGAAAATTTTCTTAATATAAGGAAAACTTTCTTAATTTTAAGTATGAAAGGTCTTGTTTTAATGGTAGTTTCTTAAATTTAAGTATGAAATATCCCTGTGCTAGTTATTAGGATATGTGTGGACAAAATATTTAAAATCACATCCAAAGGCGTCCTTATCTTTGAAATAAGGACAAATAATACCGAAAATGATGGAAATATACTTAATTGTATTTTCTTTTGTTTTTATTTCGCTCTTTAAATTCTTTAAATTCTTTGATTTGTCACTAGAGTATTCTCCAGGCTTTAGGCCATCTTCACCTCTATTATGTATTATAGAATGCAAAGTTTTTTAAGAACTTTGCAACACTTAATTTTAAGGATATTTGCTTAAATTTTAATACGAAATACCCTTCTTTTACACAGATGTGTTTGTAGAAATGGATATTTAAAAATTAATTACATTTTGTTATCTAAAATTTCTCTTCCCCAAAACGATTTATTTCTTTGAGTGCAAAGCAGAACAGGCAGAACTGTCATAATAGGGCAATAAAATTGTTGTAATGGAGCAAGTGAGGAAAAACACATACATATTTTAATTATTAAACAAAAATGTGCTTTTTCATTCCATTTGAATGTTCAACGAACCATTTGTTGCACTTCCGGCGTTTCAAATTACCTTTAAAGATCCATAGAAAGCCGCCACACTGCTCGCCATGTGTGAGAAAAAATACAATTGGAATAGCACTAACAGTTTGTCAGAATCTATAGGAAAAACATATTGCAGTAATTTGTTTTAGTAGATATTCTAATTTTGTATAACTTACCGTCATCAACCATTCTGGTGATTTTCTTCACTATAAAATGATGACGAAAGTGATCGTCATCATTGAAGAGTTTCAAAATTGGATTTAAAACGTCCAAACCCGAAACGAAGAAGAACATGACAGCTATGGAACAAGAAATCTGAAAAAGGAAATTTGGTAAAAAGAAATACTTAATTAATTAGATAACAGAGCATTGAAAATTAACAGATTAGTGAAATGTTGAATATTCGAAAGGAACCTAAATAATTTTCAGACAATACTACTACACTGAAAAAAGTAAAAAAGTAATAATATTAAATGAATTAATGTTAGAATATTTCTTACTTACGTTAAAGAATAGTTGCTTATTGCCAATTATATTATCTTAAATTTAAGTACAAAATATACTCATTTAAGGTTTTATTGCCTTTGGTGCAAAATTAAAACAAAGTGTTTTCGGTTTTTGCAACAAAAGTGTAAAAGGTGTATATTATGCCCATTTTTCACTGGACCGTAGGTACTGCAAAGCATTACAATGAACAAAATGCCAAGTATTCTTGTACCCTAGACCACACTGTGGTCCAATGTATTGTGTGTTTGTGCATTTGTTTGTAACAATCAAAAGGAGAAGATATAGACCGATGGTTTATTATCACTTCCTGAGTCGATTTAGCCATGTCCGTCTGTAGATGTATCGTTGTAACCAAAGTGTATGTCGTATTTATGGTCCTATATGTTCCTTACTATTTGACATCTAAGTGCTATTGAAGCTCTGTTTAACCAGATCGAGGATACAATTGGCAAATGGATCTCCCTTCAGCCATTAATAAGGACTTCTAAATTTAGTGCAAATCGGTTCAGATTTTGATATAGCCGCCATATATACTTCCCTTCAGATGTGGCTACTAATTACACCAGCTCGAGGTAAAAATTGGCGGAGACAGATATCTTCACCCATTAAAGAATACTGCTAAATTTAGTGGAAATCGGTTCAGGTTTAGATAAAGCCACCATATAAATGTTCCTTCGGATTTCCATCTAAGTGTTCGAGATCGAGATAAATATTTGAGAGGGAGTTCTTCTCAGCCATTTATAAGGACTACTAAATTTAGTGGAAATCGGATTAGACTTAGATATACATTTGGACTCGATTGGAGCACTCTAAATGGGTCAAAGTGGGATTTTTCAAAATTTGCCCCTACCCAAAAGTTCGACCCAAATTCCGGGACATCAGAATTCGTTTTAGAGGTATGGTTCCTTCGGCAAAGTTTCTTATTTTGATCCCTAGAATACGATTTTCACTGAGCAATGGCGACTTTTTTTTGCCTCCCCACAAATCGACCCGGCCTAATATACACCCTGATCAAAAGGAGATGCGCAAGTAACTAATCGATGTCCAGCGTGAGGTCAACTCGGACATAAAGTCGCGTTTTCAATTTTCTAAATCTTTTTCAAAATATATTGTTCACCACTTACTGTGGTAACGTATCGATCGTAATAAATTTAAATTCTGAGACTGTGGTCAGTGTAGCAGCGACCAAAGCCATTTTCACCGCTTGAGTACTTAAAACGACTATGAGTCATCAAATTATGATATACGTTATGATCTTTAATGGATTTTATTTAATTGATTTCTCTTCGATTGATTTTTGACCACTTGACCGCAATGACCACTTGACCGTAAGAGCTTAGAAGCTGAAATTTTGCTTTATGAGTCTTCAAATTTATGATATATGTACTGATCCGTGGTCAGTTCTCGCGCCAGCAAAAACTATAATATTATGTTTGTCATTTTAGAAGCCTCTTAAAAGATGCAAAGATAAAATAATATGTAGTACTATGCACTACAAATATACACGTGAAAGGCAATTTAGGATTCTAAGATTTTGGTCAGTATAGCGGTGACCAAGGAAATGTTCTTCCTTTCAGTTCTTTTAAAATCCCTTAAGAGTTATTTATTAATCTACAAATTCATTTGAATATACTGCTATTGCAGCTATTCGATGTCCAGTAAGAGGTCATACTGGTCAACAAAACCGAGTGTTCATTTTTTAAAGGATTTTCAAAATATATCGCTCTGCAGTTAGTGTGATTAATCCGACTTCACTGAATCGTAGACTCTCTGAGAATATAACTATAGCTAAAAGCGTATCTGGAAAAATACGATACTCAGTTTCACAGGATTTGACAAGTGGTGAGAACAGTTGTGATCAAGACGTTTTCTAACATTTTGACGGTCTGTTATAACCTAGAAAAGAATACATTTCACAGGGCACGTTCATACATTTTTTGTGGTCACACCGGTACCAACACTCGCTGTTGACCAAAACCATTCCTGAACCAAAAATCTAAAATACCCCTAAATTGGTAATAAAATTTATTATTTTTGGGATATGATCAGCATGTCAAGTCTTTATATTATCTGAGTTTTTCGTTGGAATATTTTTCAGCTTAAGAAGTTTATATCACGGCATTAAAATGTAAACCGATATTGCCCATTTTAAATCGCAAGTAAGCTGGAGTTATAAAAAGTATTTTATGTATTCCTTAGTACTGGTCTTCTATTAAGGAATACACATAACGCAGCTGGACGTCTACTAAGGAGGAGATAACCCAATATTTTAGATCTCGTTAAGAGCTATCTTTTTGCCATTGACCGATTCCCGATCAGACGTATCGTTAAGGAGCTAAAGCAAAAATAAACTTTCCGTTCACATTTGTAAATGAAGTCCATTTTTTATTATCCCAAAAAAACACTTTCCAGTCAACCTACGACCTTGACACCCATGAGCAATATTTTAGTCCTCCTTAAGAGCTATCTTTTTTCCATTGACCGATTGTGGCTACGTGACACACAACAATTGAATTGTTGCGAGAAAAGTTTGGAGATTCGATTATTTCAAGAAATTGTGATATTGAATGGCCTCCAAGAAGTTGTGATTTAACACCATTAGACTATTTCTTGTGGGGTTATTTGAAGTCATTGGTCTTTCAAAATAAACCAGACTCTCTTCAAGCTTTAGAAGTCAATATTGAACGTGCCATTCATGACATACGACTTGATTTATTGGAAAAAGTGCTCGAAAATTGGGTTCATCGAATTCGTTCCTGCAGAAGAAGTCCATTTGAATGACGTTTTATTTAGAACTTAATTGTATCGATTGTACTTCACACTAAATAAAAAATTTTAGATTTCCTTAACAATAAGTGTGTTTTTTTTTCAAAGAAATTATATCACTCTTTTTGGAAAACCCTGTATTTTATAAAGAAATATTTAACACAATTATACTTCTACTTAGGAGTAGATAACCTAACTGGTAACACTATGCCACAAATTTTTTTTGGATCCAATTGAGGCACACAATTTTATGACGCCAATACAAAAAAAAATTAATGGCAGTTTTTTTTTTAAAATTCCATTTTCAGGGATTTGTATTGTGTTTCTAGTCAGCTTTCAGAATTTTATAGTCCTTTTTAATGACCAATAATTTTTGACGCACGGTGTTGCAGAACAAATTTAAGGTGATTCTCTTAAAATTGGAATATCGCGGAAACTAGGAAAAACGCCTCTCCAAAATGTTGTCCACCGTTAGTACGCTAAAATAGCATTATTATGAAAAATTTTGAGTAAAATCGCTTGACCACGCCTTTTTGATATTCGCAAATTAATAGTTTGACCATGAATTTCAATGTCAAAATAATGCTTCTGCAAAAAACTATTATCACCATTGAAAAGCCCACAAAAAAATCTTTAAGGAACATTTATTACATATTCCATGTCGTTCACCAAATTTGACATAAAATGCGAAGAATAGAAGCATATTTATTAAAATCGACAAAATTAAAATATGTACAACTGCAGTTGTGGTCACCAGAATACGGTCATATTTTAGGTTAATACTATTTAGGCATACGCCAACATGTCCACCAAATTACACTCAAATCGGAAAACATTACCAAAAAAGCTGGCTTCCTGACAAATAATGCTTCATATACATATGTACTTCAAAAATATGGTTTTAAAAAATAATTTACAATAAACAATTTTTTTAATATTCGTTTTTCGTGTTTTGGACTCCACATTATGCGCAGCCTTCGACAAAAATTTTGTTGCATAGTGATATTATCAATACATCTGCAACGACAATAAATTAATACTACGTCGCGGAAGCCAGAAATGCCATAATTATTGGGTTGACATTGAAAGAAGAAATAAATCATATAAGTCAAATGAAAATTAAAATAACCCGTTGTCTACGGTTGTTTGATTTTCCATAAGCGTTTTATGTAGAAGTGTAGTTTTTCACATTATTTTGTAATTTTGGATTTGGCGTTATTGATTAAAGAATTATTTTGCTGCTATGCTTCATATTTTCCAAAAAAAACTTACAAATGCCAGTGTAGACGCCACTAAAGCACCCAAACGTACAGAACAGTAGAAGAAATAAGTTTCCATCCAAAGCATGGTCACAGAATTGGTATGTCCCTTTCGAAAGGAATTGTGGAGTTTTCTTGAGGGGAAAAAATTAAACATTTGCTACATTTTCCCAAATTTATAATAGATTTTTTGTTTATTAGTTTGTTATATTTTTGCGTCACTTTCTAATGTACGTTTTTACCGCAGAAGGTTCGAATGAAACTGACAATTGCTATGACATACTCTCCCTTTGGAATATTGGAAGGAACAACCACCATTTGGCAACAAATTACATGGTTTTAGTTTGTATTTAATGGACTTACATACATGCTCTGTCTCAGGTAACAATTAATATGACTAGAGAAGATAGAGATCTGTTGGAGAGTTTTATTGTTGGTGGGAAAAACACGAAAAACATTTTAACCTTTCCGTCATGGCGGCGTAAAGCTTTTTTTGTGTTGATGCTAATTTGTTTCCAATATTGTACTGACCATGTCATAACTTGTAGGAATATTTCATAGTTTATTATTCAGTTTGTTTTGATTTTTTTGTTGAGGAACGTTTTGCCCCGAAAATGTGTTTGTATTGACTTTATTTTCAATTCGGAAATTAGTTCAAGGTTTTTGGTTAGCTTTTAAAAGTTTATAGAGAGGAATGGCCTTGAAACATGGGTCATTGTTTAGGTTGAAGTAAATCATGAAACATCATATGTAAATATTGATGAAGAGCCTAAAAATGTGATATAATCTAAAGAATGTTAAATTTATTAAAATGTAAGTATAGCATTCTAAAGTCCAACAACATTTCCTTTTGGCTGTATACAGAGTTAGGATGAGAGTATAGTGTTACTATGTGTCGCATGAGCATTATGTATATGTAAATGTGTCGTATGTATATACTATGTGTCGTATGAGCATTGTGTACAAAGGCAACAAATTAGTATTCCTCATACGTAACAGTGTCCATAAATTAATATAACTTATACGTCAAACAAAACCCTGTGTATAAAACGATATATTTGGCAAATAAGCAATGAAAGTGCAGATTTTTTAAAGATTTACGAATTAAAGACATATTGATCTAAATACTAAAATTTGGATATTGAATTCCTATATAATAAAAACCGAACGAGCTGTACTGTTTTTTGAATAATTTTTGATTTGGTTGACGGACAAGCAGAAAATGACTGAATATCATTTCGTATATTTGTTATTAAAAACTGAAATGGTATAGTGCTAAGAAAAAGTGGTCTCTTCCTTAAGAAAAAGTGGTCTCTGATAACTTTTCCTTAAGAAAAAGTGGTCTCTGACAACTTTTCCTTAAGAAAAAGTGGTCTCTGATAACTTTTCCTTAAGAAAAAGTGGTCTCTGACAACTTTTCCTTAAGAAAAAGTAGTCTCTGATAACTTTTCCTTAAGAAAAAGTGGTCTCTGACAACTTTTCCTTAAGAAAAAGTGGTCTCTGATAACTTTTCCTTAAGAAAAAGTGGTCTCTGACAACTTTTCCTTAAGAAAAAGTAGTCTCTGACAACATTTCCTTAAGAAGAAGTGGTTTCTGACAACATTTCCTTAAGAAGAAGTGGTTTCTGAACACTATTCCTTGAGAAAAAGTGGTCTCTGACAACTTTTCCTTAAGAAAAAGTGGTCTCTGACAACTTTTCCTTAGGAAGAAGTGTTTTCTGACAACATTTCCTTAAGAAGAAGTGGTTTCTGAACACTATTCCTTGAGAAAAAGTGGTCTCTGACAACTTTTCCTTAAGAAAAAGTGGTCGCTGACAACTTTTCCTTAAGAAAAAGTGGTCTCTGACAACTTTTCCTTAAGAAAAAGTAGTCTCTGATAACTTTTCCTTAAGAAAAAGTGGTCTCTGACAACTTTTCCTTAAGAAAAAGTGGTCTCTGATAACTTTTCCTTAAGAAAAAGTGGTCTCTGACAACTTTTCCTTAAGAAAAAGTAGTCTCTGATAACTTTTCCTTAAGAAAAAGTGGTCTCTGACAACTTTTCCTTAAGAAAAAGTGGTCTCTGATAACTTTTCCTTAAGAAAAAGTGGTCTCTGACAACTTTTCCTTAAGAAAAAGTAGTCTCTGATAACTTTTCCTTAAGAAAAAGTGGTCTCTGACAACTTTTCCTTAAGAAAAAGTGGTCTCTGACAACTTTTCCTTAAGAAAAAGTAGTCTCTGATAACTTTTCCTTAAGAAAAAGTGGTCTCTGACAACTTTTCCTTAAGAAAAAGTGGTCTCTGATAACTTTTCCTTAAGAAGAAGTGGTTTCTGAACACTATTCCTTGAGAAAAAGTGGTCTCTGACAACTTTTCCTTAAGAAAAAGTGGTCTCTGACAACTTTTCCTTAAGAAAAAGTGGTCTCTGACAACTTTTCCTTAAGAAAAAGTGGTCTCTGACAACATTTCCTTAAGAAAAAGTGGTTTCTGAACACTATTCCTTAAGAAAAAGTGGTCTCTGACAACATTTCCTTAAGAACAAGTGGTTTCTGAACACTATTCCTTAAGAAAAAGTGGTCTCTGACAACTTTTCCTTAAGAAAAAGTGGCCTCTGAAAACTTTTCCTTAAGAAAAAGTGGTCTCTGACAACTTTTCCTTAAGAAAAAGTGGTTTCTGAATACTTTTCCTTAAGAAAAAGTGGAGCAGCTTTGCTCTCTAACAACATTTACTTAAGAAAATGTTGCATCTAGAGAGCAAAGGTCGTCTCATTTAATTTTTCTTTAGGAAAATATTGTCTCTTTCCTTTTGAATAATGTGGCCTTTGAAAACTTCTCCTTTGGAAAAGGTGGTATCTGACAACGATTCCTTATAAAAATGTATTCTCTGACAGTTTTTCTTGTGATAAAGAGATTGACAGAGAACCAAGGGTTCTCTGTCAATCTTGCTTAGGAAAGATGGTCTCGGACAACTTTCCCTTTGAAAACATTGATTTCGGACAAATTTTCTTTAAAAAAGTGGTCATTGGAAATTAATTGTGAGGAAAGATGGGGTCTGACTACATTACAAAAAAGTGGTCTCTGACAACATTTCCTTAAGAAAAAGTGGTTTCTGAACACTATTCCTTAAGAAAAAGTGGTCTCTGGCAACATTTCCTTAAGAAGAAGTGGTTTCTGAACACTATTCCTTAAGAAAAAGTGGTCTCTGACAACTTTTCCTTAAGAAAAAGTGGCCTCTGAAAACTTTTCCTTAAGAAAAAGTGGTCTCTGACAACTTTTCCTTAAGAAAAAGTGGTTTCTGAATACTTTTCCTTAAGAAAAAGTGGAGCAGCTTTGCTCTCTAACAACATTTACTTAAGAAAATGTTGCATCTAGAGAGCAAAGGTCGTCTCATTTAATTTTTCTTTAGGAAAATATTGTCTCTTTCCTTTTGAATAATGTGGCCTTTGAAAACTTCTCCTTTGGAAAAGGTGGTATCTGACAACGATTCCTTATAAAAATGTATTCTCTGACAGTTTTTCTTGTGATAAAGAGTTCTCTGACATATTTTCCTTATGAAAAAGGGTTCTCTGTCAATCTTGCTTAGGAAAGATGGTCTCGGACAACTTTCCCTTTGAAAACATTGATTTCGGACAAATTTTCTTTAGAAAAAGTGGTCATTGGAAATTAATTGTGAGGAATGATGGGGTCTGACTACATTACAAAAAAGTGGTCTCTAACAACTTTTCCTTAAGAAAAAGTGGTCTCTGACAACTTTTCCTTAAGAAAAAGTGGTCTCTGACAACTTTTCCTTAAGAAAAAGTGGTCTCTGACAACTTTTCCTTAAGAAAAAGTGGTCTCTGACAACTTTTCCTTAAGAAAAAGTGGTCTCTGACAACTTTTCCTTAAGGAGACCACTTTTTCTTAAGAAAAAGTGGTCTCTGACAACATTTCCTTAAGAAAAAGTGGTTTCTGAACACTATTCCTTAAGAAAAAGTGGTCTCTGACAACATTTCCTTAAGAAGAAGTGGTTTCTGAACACTATTCCTTAAGAAAAAGTGGTCTCTGACAACTTTTCCTTAAGAAAAAGTGGCCTCTGAAAACTTTTCCTTAAGAAAAAGTGGTCTCTGATAACTTTTCCTTAAGAAAAAGTGGTCTCTGACAACTTTTCCTTAAGAAAAAGTGGTCTCTGATAACTTTTCCTTAAGAAAAAGTGGTCTCTGACAACTTTTCCTTAAGAAAAAGTAGTCTCTGACAACATTTCCTTAAGAAGAAGTGGTTTCTGACAACATTTCCTTAAGAATAAGTGGTTTCTGAACACTATTCCTTGAGAAAAAGTGGTCAACTTTTCCTTAAGAAAATTTGGTCTCTGATAAATTTTCCTTAAGAAAAAGAGGTCTCTGACAACTTTTCCTTAAGAAAAAGTGGTCTCTGACAACTTTTCCTTAAGAAAAAGTGGTCTCTGACAACTTTTCCTTAAGAAAAAGTGGTCTCTGACAACTTTTCCTAAATAAAAAAAGTGGTCTCTGACAACTTTTCCTTAAGAAATAGTACGTTTATACTTGCTACATCTATACGAGTATTGGGAATTTCTGAAAGAAATGACTGCATATTCGTGATACGAAATTTAGCTAAACATTTCACAAAATTATTATTTTTGGTACATATGTACGTATGTACATATATGGAATGATTCATATATATTAAGGAAATCAGTAAACTTACTCTTCAGTGCCATCTAATGGACAATACATGCGTTATAAAGCTTTAATAGAAAAGCATTATCTAAGTTTTAACAAAGCTTTTCCACAGACGAATGGGATAGGTGGGTCAAACTAATGCCCACATCTAGCAAAGCTCAAAAGCTCAGCGTAGATGGCGTGCGAGTACCCCAGTACTGAACTCTAGTTTGTGCTATAATTTGAGATTTTACATGTAGGTTTTAGAATGTTGGGTGTACTCGTATTTAGAATATTGTTTCCAAATGTTGTTATTGAAAACATCAATTTATAGCATTTTTCTAGTGATATGCTTTTAAAATTGTTTATGATTGTTATAAGTTGTTGTTCGTTGTCCACTTGATAATAGTATCAAGTTTAGAATATTTTATATTTAAATTTAAAGTATTAATAAAGTCAAAAATCTAAGGTTGTTAGTAGACCGGAAAGACTGACTGCGACCTAATGTAAACTAATGGGCATTCACAGAGTGCAATTAAAATTAAAGTAACTATAACATAATTAAACCATATTTTCAGTAGATTTGGAAGAAAGGAATTTTAATAAATAAGGCAAACTGTCGCCTATATGAGGTATGTTTCAAGTATATGAATACAACAATTTTTGTTGTCGTTTTTGTTGACGTTTTCGTTGAAAAATTTCTGACTTATTGGTATAAACATTCAGTTTTATCGCGATGGTCTCTGACAACTTTTCCTTAAGAAAAAGTGGTCTCTGACAACTTTTCCTTAAGAAAAAGTGGCCTCTGAAAACTTTTCCTTAAGAAAAAGTGGTCTCTGACAACTTTTCCTTAAGAAAAAGTGGTTTCTGAATACTTTTCCTTAAGAAAAAGTGGAGCAGCTTTGCTCTCTAACAACATTTACTTAAGAAAATGTTGCATCTAGAGAGCAAAGGTCGTCTCATTTAATTTTTCTTTAGGAAAATATTGTCTCTTTCCTTTTGAATAATGTGGCCTTTGAAAACTTCTCCTTTGGAAAAGGTGGTATCTGACAACGATTCCTTATAAAAATGTATTCTCTGACAGTTTTTCTTGTGATAAAGAGTTCTCTGACATATTTTCCTTATGAAAAAGGGTTCTCTGTCAATCTTGCTTAGGAAAGATGGTCTCGGACAACTTTCCCTTTGAAAACATTGATTTCGGACAAATTTTCTTTAGAAAAAGTGGTCATTGGAAATTAATTGTGAGGAAAGATGGGGTCTGACTACATTACAAAAAAGTGGTCTCTAACAACTTTTCCTTAAGAAAAAGTGGTCTCTGACAACTTTTCCTTAAGAAAAAGTGGTCTCTGACAACTTTTCCTTAAGAAAAAGTGGTCTCTGACAACTTTTCCTTAAGAAAAAGTGGTCTCTGACAACTTTTCCTTAAGAAAAAGTGGTCTCTGACAACATTTCCTTAAGAAAAAGTGGTTTCTGAACACTATTCCTTAAGAAAAAGTGGTCTCTGACAACATTTCCTTAAGAAGAAGTGGTTTCTGAACACTATTCCTTAAGAAAAAGTGGTCTCTGACAACTTTTCCTTAAGAAAAAGTGGCCTCTGAAAACTTTTCCTTAAGAAAAAGTGGTCTCTGATAACTTTTCCTTAAGAAAAAGTGGTCTCTGACAACTTTTCCTTAAGAAAAAGTGGTCCCTGATAACTTTTCCTTAAGAAAAAGTGGTCTCTGACAACTTTTCCTTAAGAAAAAGTAGTCTCTGACAACATTTCCTTAAGAAGAAGTGGTTTCTGACAACATTTCCTTAAGAAGAAGTGGTTTCTGAACACTATTCCTTGAGAAAAAGTGGTCAACTTTTCCTTAAGAAAATTTGGTCTCTGATAAATTTTCCTTAAGAAAAAGTGGTCTCTGACAACTTTTCCTTAAGAAAAAGTGGTCTCTGACAACTTTTCCTTAAGAAAAAGTGGTCTCTGACAACTTTTCCTTAAGAAAAAGTGGTCTCTGACAAATTTTCCTTAAGAAAAAGTGGTCTCTGACAACTTTTCCTAAATAAAAAAAGTGGTCTCTGACAACTTTTCCTTAAGAAATAGTACGTTTATACTTGCTACATCTATACGAGTATTGGGAATTTCTGAAAGAAATGACTGCATATTCGTGATACGAAATTTAGCTAAACATTTCACAAAATTATTATTTTTGGTACATATGTACGTATGTACATATATGGAATGATTCATATATATTAAGGAAATCAGTAAACTTACTCTTCAGTGCCATCTAATGGACAATACATGCGTTCTTTATAAAGCTTTAATAGAAAAGCATTATCTAAGTTTTAACAAAGCTTTTCCACAGACGAATGGGATAGGTGGGTCAAACTAATGCCCACATCTAGCAAAGCTCAAAAGCTCAGCGTAGATGGCGTGCGAGTACCCCAGTACTGAACTCTAGTTTGTGCTATAATTTGAGATTTTACATGTAGGTTTTAGAATGTTGGGTGTACTCGTATTTAGAATATTGTTTCCAAATGTTGTTATTGAAAACATCAATTTATAGCATTTTTCTAGTGATATGCTTTTAAAATTGTTTATGATTGTTATAAGTTGTTGTTCGTTGTCCACTTGATAATAGTATCAAGTTTAGAATATTTTATATTTAAATTTAAAGTATTAATAAAGTCAAAAATCTAAGGTTGTTAGTAGACCGGAAAGACTGACTGCGACCTAATGTAAACTAATGGGCATTCACAGAGTGCAATTAAAATTAAAGTAACTATAACATAATTAAACCATATTTTCAGTAGATTTGGAAGAAAGGAATTTTAATAAATAAGGCAAACTGTCGCCTATATGAGGTATGTTTCAAGTATATGAATACAACAATTTTTGTTGTCGTTTTTGTTGACGTTTTCGTTGAAAAATTTCTGACTTATTGGTATAAACATTCAGTTTTATCGCGATTTACTAATTTAAACATAATAGAACATATTTATATTTTCAATACCATATACCACCCTTTGGTACAGGGTGTTATAAGTTTGTTTTTGAACATATCTTTGTAACAACTAAAAAATACTGGTGCTCTAGATCCACATCGAAATAGTTATATACAGATCGACTCAGAATCACTAGCTGATTCGATTCGATTCTGTCCGTGTGTCTGTCCATCTTAAGTTGTTCGCAAATGACATGTCTCAATTTTGTTTTATTATTTGAAGTACTCCAATCTTGAAAAATTTGGTACAGAGAACATTTTTCTATCATAGAGGAAGTCTATTGAGATTTGTCAAAATCGGTTCAGATTTAGATATAGGGTATATACGGGTATATATGTACATTCTTATTTGGAATTTAGGCCGTATAAAATCCTTATTTTCTGACAGATGTTTATGAGTTTTAGCACAGGAAAGTTTTATAAGGCAGAAATTACCTCTGCCAAATTTCATGAAAATCTGTTCCGATTTCTATATAGCTCCCATATATATGTACATCCTAATTTGGCGTCTAGGCGTTATAGCAGACATACATACAACATACAACCTTTGCAAATTTGAAGAACATCGGTTTAGGTTTAGATATAGCCCCCATATATACCTATAATTCGATTATTTTAATTGCACTATGCAACAATTTTTTTTTTGTTTTCTAAACCTAAACACTTTTTTGTATAGATTAGTCATACTAAAACCAAAACCAAATTTTTTTTATGGCAAAGTTATTTTTTTTCTGATATTTCAATTTTCATGGGAAGTACCTATAGTATTTGGACCATATTTTTTGAAATATAAGCTTGATGTATCCGGAAATTTAATCAAATTAAAGGAAATTGTGGAGGCTACATAGAAATACAGAAAACATCAATTTCACGTTGAAACTGGCACGAGAAGAACCATAAACCAGTAAGGAAAGGCAGAAAGTCGGGCGGGGCCGACTATATAATACCCTACACCTCCCTAACAATGCGATAAAGGTCATTGCCATAATAATTTGGAATAATTGGTAAATGGGTAGAAACATATTATCTAATTCTGAAACGATAATCGCTAAATTAAGCAATATTCGTTCCTAAATTGAGAAACATCTTTTTGGAAAATTTTAACGGTCGGTAGTAAAATACAACTTCTATAGCGGTTTGATACCAAATCAGGAGGAACATATATATGGAGCTCTAATATAAATCTGAACCGATCTTCCCTGAATACTAATTCATGTAAAAATACCTCCTTCTGTCGAATTTCGTACTGATCGGATATAAAATACAGTCTCTACAGCGCTTACATGTCAAATCGGGGGTAACATATATATGGGAGCTATATCTAAATCTGAACCGATTTTCTCCGAATTTGGCAGTATTCCTTCATGTAATAGGAAACCTCTTTCTGCCGAATTTCGCACTGATCGGATAAAAAATACAGTTTTTACAGCGCTTACATGTAAAATCGGGGGTAACATATTTATGGGAGTTATATCTAAATCTGAACCGATTTTCTCCGAATTTGGCAGTATCAGGGATCGTCCTTGGGCCAAAAAAAAAAAGATATGTGTAAAGTTTCGTCGAGATCGGACCATAATTGCGACCTGTACTTTGATTACAAGAATACATGCACAGACAGACGGACATAGCTAAATCAACTCAGAAAGTGATTCTAAGTCGATCGGTATAATAAACGATGGGTCTATTTTTTCTCCTTTTGGGTGTTACAAACAAATGCACAAAGTTATTGCACAGTGTGGTGTAGGGTATAAATATTGACACTTACCAAATTTGAAGTCAATCGGTTAATCCTCGCGAAAGTTATCGTGCGCACCATCCAGACAGACAGACCGACGGACAGGCTGACGGACATTGCTCAAAACTTAAAATGAGCAAAAATGAATTTGCGCCAAATATTCTTGGGTCTCTTAGTTCAGTCCATGCTCGCAGTCCACTTTTGGCTCGCAACTTCTGATATGTTCCCTTGATCACAATAATAGGGGTATAAAAACCGGATTATATTGAAATTCTCTTATTTCTACCAAAAGTGCTATAATGTCTACATATATCCATACACTTTTCAAATAAGCGCTGTTTTCCTTGTTAAGATACTAGCATTCAAAAATTGGAACGAAAATTTTTTTTGCGATTTTTTTATGGTTTTTATTTGTGCCACCAAAAACGTTTTTTATACCCTGCACTATAGGATGGCGGTATACTAACTTTGTCATTCTGTTTTGCAACACCTTGAAATATTGATCTGCGACCCTATAAAGTATATATATTCATGATCGTCGTAAAATTCTAAGACTATTTAGCCATGTCCGTCTGTCTGTCTGTCCGTCGCTCTGTTGAAATCACGCTGCAGTCCGTAATTATAGAGCTAGGTTGATCAAATTTGGTAGAAATATTGCTTATATTTGCAGGGTCATTTGGGATTGCAAATGGGCCATATCGGTCAACGTTTTGATATAGCTCCCCTATAGAGGTCGCTCCAAAATAATGTTTTTAAGCCATATTTACCACATTTTTATAGCAATTTAGCTGAAACTTTTCAAGTTGTGTTATATTTTGACATGCATCGCAGCAAAAATTTTACAAATCGGTTCATATTTTGTTATAGTCACCCTATAGAGGTTGCTCTAAAATACGCTTATTTAAGCCATTAATACCACATTTTCTAAACATTTTAGGTGAATCTCTGCAGCTTGTATTTTACTTAGACAAAAATTCATCACGGTAACAATTTTTTTAATAAGTTCATATATTGTTATATTCCACCTATAGATGTCGCTCCCAAAAAAGCGAGTTTAAGCCCACATTTTCTAAGAGATTTAGCTAAAACTGTGCAGTCTGTATTCTATTTTGGCAAGAATTAATCTCAATAAAATTTATTAAAATCAGTTTATATTTTATTGTAGTCCCCGTGTAAAGGTTTCTCTCAAATATGCTTATTTAAGCCATAAATACCACATTTTTCACAAACTCTTGGCTAAAGAATTTGAGGCCTAAAAGTTGGCTAAAAATACCGCGTTAATTTTATTTAATAATTTGCTTTAACAGAAAGGATCGTTCCATTATTTGCTCCATATCCAAAGATTTTTCCAGTAGTAGAATTGAATGCAATCCATGGTGGAGGGTATACATGTTTCTAATAGTTTTAACGACAGTTACTATACTTCTGTCTCCACGTGAAGCTGTCATTATTATAATTTTTAGTCCTTATAATTTCTTTTAATTTAATTTATATCCCGCCGTTGTCGAGCATATTCTTCAAAAAACATGATCTAGATGCCTTCCATGAAAATCGTAATTTTAAAGAAAAATTAAAAAAAAATGCATAACACGTTTTTTTATATATTTTTAGAGTTTAGGACATCATATTACATGAGAAAATGCTATGTACAGCGCTTCGAAAAAATTTTGTTGCCTAGTGCTACTATCAAAACATGTTGTATACAATGGTACGTATACTTATTATGAGCAAAATTAATATTACTCATACAATATTACTACTCAAAGTTGTTCTATAGAATGATACGTATACTTTTTATGAGCAAAGTAAATATTACTAATACAACCTAGAGGTCAATGCGAAAGTAACCCGTTTCTTCTGTACTCAATCGAGTTAAATGACACTATATAAGTTATCGCCCCCTCAATATAATAGTAGCCTATAATACTTTATGAGGGGACGATATATTTGCGAGCTTAAATCTTATTATGTGAATCTATACCAGTTACGTGCTTAATTTCGTGCTTCTATATTTTTATACCATCCACCATTGGATGGAGGTGTATTCATTTTGTCATTTCGTTTGTAACACCCCTAAATATTGATCTGAGACCCCATAAAGTGTTTATTCTTAATCGTCATAAAATTCTAAGACGATTTAGCCATGTCCGTCCGTCCATTGTAATCACCCTACAATCTATAAGTATAATACTTGAGCTAGGTGGCTGAAATTTGGAACATATACTTCTCACATCTGCAGGTATGTTGGGATTGAAAACGGGAAATATAGTTCCTTTTTATGTAACCCCCATATATAGTATCTCCCCGATTTGACTTTTAAATCTCATAGAGACCACAGATGTTAACAGATCGAGCTGAAAATTGGTAACTGGGGTTCATTTATACCCTGAAACTCTCACACCAACAACGATAGTCATAGGTCCACGTTTTGTCCATACCAAGGTTCCTCTAGATTTGTCTTCGCAACGCAACAAAAACCTAAATTTCAACAAATCAGGCTGAAATTTGGTATTTTGAGCTTATTGGTTATAACTTTTCTAAATTCTCTATAGAGTACATATTATTATTCTTCAAAAAGCTAGTTGAGCCAAAACAGTTATTTACAAAATCAAATTAGATTTAAACTTAATTCCGGTTAACCCAAATATCAAACCCATTTCAAACCCATTGTTAAGCTAAATCTCGCAATTTGCAATTTGCTAACACACCCCCTCCGTCCCTTTCGCATTCAACCAAAAACTCTTAATAAGCTTATACTTTTAAATAACATTTTTTTTCTTCATTGCTTTTGATAATCGGCTAAAATGTTTGTGTTTCTTTTTTTTTGTCAAACCACATTGGTTAAAAGAAAAATTGGCCTGCATTTGCAAAATTGTTTGTGTATTCAAGTCTTTTGCATGACAACAATTTTATTAAACTAAACGTAGGAAGAACTTCCTGCTTGCACCGTGAGAAATCGAGTGATGAAGCAGCAGATAAATGTTCCCTCCCCCTCCCCCTCCACACAAGGCAATTGTCAAAATCGTTAAACCATTCGTGTGACAATTCGACACCACTTTTCGAAACGAATTGTGAATGTGAATGCAATTTCTATTTGTTATTATTGTTGGCAATTTTATTTTATTGTTACACCATAAAAGCAGAAGAAGAAAGGATGAACGACATACTATGGATTTACAAGAAGAAGAAGAAAAAAACAAAGCTGCTGTGCTACTGCCTCGCCTGCATATTACTGGTTTTTGGGGGGTGAAAAGGAGCTAAGTCCACTGTTTGTGGAAATTTTTCAGGGGAGCCGAATTACAGCAGATTTTTTTCATAAAGTATTATATTTTTGTACACTCAGGGATGATGCATTCGACAAAAAGATTCCTCGTAAAATCAATCCCAACAACAACTTTTATGACAACCCAACTTTTTTTAATATATCTTATTAGACAAAAAGTTAGCTGGATAAGCAAAATGTTAGTAAAACCAGGTACAATTTTGGTATAGACGGCTTCGCAATAAAAGACACAATGTAAGAAGTAACTCTCCTAAAGTACCCGACACCCCCGATCATTGTCTTACCCCTGAAAGTTTCCTTAGACAAATTATGATATACATATGACAAGTCGTAGAAATCGATGTATTTTTAAGGTGATGTATTAGATAAATTTTTTTTTTTTGTAAAAAATACAATACAATTATATAGCCCAAAATTACCGAATTCATTATAACTTTTTATTGAAGATATAATTATATTTTTTAAATGCATTTTAGTTTAATTATGAAAAAGTATATCTCGTAATTGGTGGTCATTTTCTGCTTCGCATATTCGTGCACGTTCGAGTATGTTCTGTTCCATTTTAAATTACCTAGGTATTTTTTTTTACAAAATACTGAAAAGAAATAAAAAAAATATATTAAAAAAGTTATAAGGAATTCAAACACCTTCGGTTATTTTGGGCTACTTACTACTATTTTTGAATGTTTTATTTGGTAATTTTTATTGGAATCATGACTTTTGAAATGTCTAAAAATAACATGAGGTCTTACGAAAAAGTATTGATAGGTCGCTTACTTTAATAACCTCCAATCCGGACAGTGGACAGTAATCAGGAGACATCGTCCTTTAAACGGCTCCTCAATCCGTAATCCGTTCAGGTCTATGACCGATGGCCAGTTCAATGACACTATGCAAAAAAATGTTTGCCGAAGGGCTGTGCATAACGGTGTGATACCGATACCTTCATTTTAAAAAATGTTAAGTGCAAAAAGGTAGTTTTTTAGGAGAGGCGATCAATGTTTGATAATTTTTTTTAATTTGAGTGTAATTCCTTTGTAAAGCAATTCGAATGACCTGTAGTGTTTTGTGAATAACTTATGATTGGGTTGACGGATAAATTTTGACTGATAACACTATGCAACAAAATTTTTGTCCAAGGGATGTGGATAACAGTTTCTGGTGCAATTAGGTGTCACAAACACGAAAAAAAATATTAAAAAATTTTTTTATGGTACATTTTTTTTTTAATTTCCAGCTTTCAGGGGAAGTACATTCAGTATTTGGACCATAATTCAAGTATATGCCTGAATGAGCCTTATGCCTCAAATTAAAGGGAATTATGAGGGCTGCAGCATAGCAAATATCGCTTTCACGTGAGAAAAAAATATTTTTTTAGAACACTTTTTCCTGGTACAAAAAAACACAAAAATAGAAAAAAATCGAAATTATCACATTTTTAGAAAGCCAGCATGCCAACGAAGAAAACACTGTCTAGTTGAAAAAATCTATGGATAGATGTAAATGTTATGAGCCATTTTGTAAATGTTAGGGAAATTCAAAAAAATCTTGTTTCATATTTTTTCGTTTTTAAATGATGTTTTTGCTTATATTGAATTCGCCATATGTGAGAGAGACATATAAGAGACATTGCACTTGCATTATATTTTATGAGGATTGATGTCAGACATTATAAAATTATAGAGAGGACGAGGTTTTATGGCCGTTCGTAACCCTCCATAAAACATGATATGCAATGTGAGAGCTATATTGGATGAACTCCGCTCATATAGAGGGTGATTCAACAATATTTGTGGTTTTTTATTATGAAGTTTCCATTCAGTTAGGCTTTTTAGGGGCATGGCCATTCCAGTCGTATATACAGGTAGTCAAATTATAGGTACGCAATACAAAGTAGTACGCGGCAGTCTTGAAAATATTGGGTGCCTACTTTCGAAGCAAACTATATGTCAGCTACAGGTACTGCAACTTATGAAGCTTAAAACCGGAATTTATGAATGAAATTTCTTATTAATAAATTAGTGTAATTCAACGCCCTAAAGAGATAAGTCGATTTTCTGAAAAATATTACAAAGTTATATTTCGAAGTATGATCCCGACAATTTCTGCTACATCTGCGGAGAATATGTAATTAAAAAAATCGACGTGCGTTTAGTAAAATAATAGAAGAAATATACTCGTATGTGTAATATTTTGGTATGCGAGTTAAAAATATGAACACACCGTGGACACCTAGTATTTTGTGTAATTCGTGCCATGTAAATCTTACTCGATGGACTAGTGGAAGAATGCGGTAAGTACTTTAAAATTAATGTATTACAATGTTTTGTGGAATAAAACGTTTTAATTTCAGACTTCACGTGCAATTTGCAATGCCAATGATTTGGAGACAACCATTCATTCACGATACGGACTGCTATTTTTGTCTAAGTTAATAGATTGGAGTAGGAAGTGTTCAAGTATAGCAAACAGCCTCTGAGTACTCAACTCTGAGCGATTCAAGTTTGAGTCAGAAGTCATCGCTTTTAACTCAGTTTCAACTCAATGATCTAGTCAGAGATTTGGAACTGACCAAAGATAAGGCAGAACTACTTGCAGCTGGGATGAAACAGTACAATATTGTGGCCCCAGATGTTAACATATCATATTATAGAGTCCGTGATATACCTTGCAAACAATTTTATACAACTGTGGATAACAGATGCTTTTGCAAGGACATTCCCGGATGGTTCCAGGAACTTAATCAAACATACAATTTGAAGGAATGGCGGTTACTTGTTGACACCAGTAAAGAAAGTTTGAAAGCAGTACTTTTACACAACGGAAATCAGAAACCGTCGATTCCCATTGCTCATGCTGTCAACACTAAGGAATCATACGAAACAATAAATTGATAAAATATATAAAATATGAACATGACTGGAAAATTTCTTGCGATTTAAAAGTAGTTGGTATGTAATTCCTCTGGGATAGCCGATATTTTGCCATCACTGCATATTAAGCTGGGGCTCTTTAAAAATTTTGTAAAAGCCTTAAGGAAAGATGGCAATTCACTGTCATATTTATAAAGTTTATTTAAAAGTCCTTCTTTTAAAAAAATCTAAGAAGGAGTTTTTGATGGAAACTTATGAAAGATGTGAATTTCGAATCATATTTGACGTCGGATGAAATTGCAGCATGGAGGTCGTTTAAGCTTGTAGTATATGTATGTATTCTTCCAACTTATTTTTCGCTTTATGTATTCCAACAGGTGTAAATATGTCCCTCAAAATTCATTTCTTGCATTCTCATTTAAACTTTTTCCCCGAGAATCTTGGCGACGTAAGTGACGAACATGGCGAAAGGTTTCACCAAGAATTGAAGTCCTTCGAGCGGCGTTACCAAGCGTACTGGGATGAAAGAATAATGGGAGATTTTATGTGGTTCCTCATTAGAGAAATCGATTCCGAAATCTACAAACGTCAACAAAGAACTCACAATTATTTCTAATCAAACTTGTTCATGTAAATAAACTCAAATGTACATAATATAAATAAAAGTAATAAATAAAATCGCTATTTAAACAGAAATTTAAAAATTTTTTTTTTAATTCTCTTACCTCTACCAAAAGGTCTATAATTTATACATTTATCCATAGATTTTTTTCAAATGGGGCATTATTTTCGTCGCTATATTTTTTTTCTTCTTTTTTTGGTATTTTTATACCCTCACTTTAGTGTGACGAGGGTATATATCATTTGCTACGGAAAAAAGTGTAACACATCGAAGGAGTGATCTAAGACCCTAAGTATGTTCGGAGGAAATCCGTTTTGGGTCATTTTAAGTCGAATGAGCAATGTCCGTCCGTCTGTCTGTCTGTCTGTCTGTCTGTCTGTCTGTCTGTCTGCCTGTCTGTCTGTCTGTCTGTGTGTCTGCTGGCTGGTGCGCACGATAACTCTCGATAGGAGTAACCGATTGACTTCAAATTTGGTATGTGGTAATATTTTGATCTATCTCCGGATGAGTTCGAAGATGGGCCATATTGGTCTACTCCTTCTGGTACCTCCCACACAAAGGGTTAAAATTTAGTGAAATATTGATTCTTTAATAACTTCTATACTACTTATTCGAATCTTTTGAAATTCTGCACATAATATTAGTATATTAGTCGCTATTAACTCGAGAAAAATGGGTGAAGTTGACATGCCCGTTTTGGTACCTCCCACACAAATGGACCATTTTGCATCAAAATTTAACTGCTTATAACTTTAATACAAGTGCATAAAAATGCTTGAAATTTTCTACAGTATAATGTTTTTGTAGCGCCTATAGTCCGGTAAAAAATGGGCATTATTGTACAGCCCCTTTTGGTACCTCCCACACAAATGGACCGTTTCGTACCAAAAGTAAACGGCTTGTAACTTTAATACCAGTGCATACAAATACTTGAAATTTTGTACAGTGTAATGCTGTTATAGTGCCTATAGTCCTGTAAAAAGTGGGCGTTATCACCCCGCCCCTTTTTGTACCTCCCACACAAAATGACCAACTCATACCAAAATTACATAGCTCGTAACTTTAATATACCAGTGCACATAAACGCTTATAGTTCAGCACAATGCAATGTATTTAAGAATGTACTGTTTACCGAAAAATATGTGTATTTGGAAAACCCCTTCTGGTACCTCCCACACAAATTGACAGATTTATTGGTGTAATGTTATATATTACATTACTCACAAAGTGAGGGTATACCTTAGTCGGTTTACCCGACTGAAACTTTCTTACTTGTTTATGTTCTTTTTTGTCCCACGATTTTTTTTTTTTTTGAAAAAGATCAACTTTTTCCTATTTGTTTAATGACTGTTATTAAACCACTGTTTCAAAGTGAAAGAGATATTTCCAACATTGGTAGCGCACATTAATAGCTTCAGTTACGTATAAGTCGACCTGATCGGGCATATACTCCAAAAATTATAGAACAAATACTAAGGGTACCTTCGACGATAATAGCATTTTTAATAAACCATTTTTTAAACAAGTAAGAAAGTTTCAGTCGGGTAAACCGACTAAGGTATACCCTCACTTTGTGAGTAATGTAATATGGAATATTAAACGAATTATTCTGTCAATTTGTATGGGAGGTACCAGAATGTTTTTAACAAATACACCTATTTGTCGCTGAATAGTAGATTCTTTAAATACATTACACTGCGCCGAATTATAAACGTTTTTTGCACTGGTATATTAACGTTATGAAATATTAAATTTTGGTATGATTTGGCCATTTTGTGTGGGAGGTACAAAAAGGGGCGTGGTGATAACGGCCATTTTTTACAGGGCTATAGGGACTTCAAAAGCGTTACACTGTGCAAAATGTTGTTGCATTTTCGTGCATTGGTACTCATGCTGTGAGCTCTTAACTTTTTGTGCAAAATGGTACCTTTGTGTGGGAGGTACAAAAAGGGGCGTGGAAATAGCGCCCATTTTTCACAATGCAAAAGACACTATAAAAGCATTACACTGTAAAAAATTTCAAGTATTTTTATACACTGGTATTAATGTTATAAGCTGTTATCTTTTGGTGCAAAATGGTACCTTTGTGTAAGAGGTACCAAAAGGGGCGTGAATATGACACCCATTTTTCACTGGACTGTAGGCACTATGAAAGCATTACACTGTACAAAATTTCAAGTATTTTTATGCACTGGTATTAATGTTATAAGCTGTTAACTTTTGGTGCAAAATGGTGCATTTGTGTGGGAGGTACCAAAAGGGGCATAGCAACATGGCCCATTTTTCTCGAGTTGATAGCGACTAATAAACTAATGCTATGTGTGGAATTTCAGAAGATTCGAATAAGTAGTATAGCAGTTATTAAAGATTCAATATTTCACAACATTTTAACACTTTGTGGGGGAGGTACTAGAAGGAGTGGACCAATATGGCCCATCTTCGAACTTAGCCGGAGATAGAAAAAAATATTACCACGTACCAAATTTTAAGTCAATCGGTTACTCCTTTCGAGAGTTATCGTGCGCACCAGCCAGCAGACACATAGACAGACAGACAGACAGACAGACAGACAGACAGACAGACAGACAGACAGACAGACAGACAGACAGACAGATAGACAGACAGACAGACAGACGGACGGACATTGCTCATTCGTCTTAAAATGACCCAAAACGAATATCCGCCGAACATACTTAGGGTCTTAGATCACTCCTTCGAAGTGTTACACTTTTTTTCGTAGCAAATGATATATACCCTCGTCACACTAAAGTGAGGGTATAAAAAAAATGTATGCATAAAAAATTTTTTGGTTTTGATTTTATATAACAGTAAGCCACAATCTATAGAAAAAAATAATTTTAGGTCTAGGACACAAAAAAAAAATTTTTTGTTGCATAGTGTTATCATTGGTCGTACGACCAAGTGACCAATACGCTGCTGTGAAATTTCGAAAAAATTAAAATAAATATATCATTTTTCTATCAGTTAATCGAGGATTAATCGAAGATAATTTAGACAATTGTACGAGTATTTGTCATTTTTGAAATTTTTTGCAGCTTTTAAACTGCCGTGCCGATTTATTAACCCTATATAACACATTTCTGGTTCGAAAGTGGCATAAATTTGTTTCTAAGCTGACTTGAATTTGGGTTTTATCGGAAGTTTCTATGACAAAATATAGCAGATTTATTTTAAAAAATTTTAATTTTACAAATATTTCTTAAAGATTTCTTTTTAAGAGTCCAATATAACTATAGAAAATGTATCTTTGTGTACCAGACGTAAATATTTTGTTCCAAAATATTGTCGTCTGGAAATCAATCAATTGTCCAAAAAATACCTAAATTTATTTTCCTAACAATTGTACCTAGTTCATTTTCAATCTCAGCTATAGATATTCTTCAAAATGTTTTTCCCCATTCAATTGCTTATGCTTTCTTATACATAGTTTTTTCCCGGCTTCGGGATGCATCAGTTTATAAGAAATTTCGTATAAAAAGAAGAAATTGCTGGGAAAAAATGTTTGTTGCAATTTATGCAAAACATGTTGTAAAGACATTTCCTTTCCATGGCAGAATCAGAAGCAAAGACACAGGACTCGAAAATGAATGGAATGTGACAGCAATTTGTTGAAACAGATGCATTGTTGGAGAATATGCTTCTTTGGGTCCTTGGAAGGTTTTTTTTCGTTTCGTCTTTTGCTGGGCGAAGAAGCTGAATGACATGGACTGAAACTGAATGGTTAAGTGGCAGCAGGGAAATTCCATAACAATTTTTGTCACGGTTGAGTGCTAGTTTGGGTGAGAACAAAAAATGGATTGTTTTTATGTGTTTTTAAAAATGGTTAAATTTGAATATGTTATTGAATTAATTTTGTTGGCCAATTTTGTGGAAGGCTCTAAGAATATCGGGATTGTTGGGATATATTCATTTGGCACTCCGTTTGTAACACCTCTAACTACTGATCTGAGACACCATATTCTTAATCGTTTTAAAACTCTAACGGCCAATTCCACAATCTCCGGTTATCCTACAGCTATAGCTGTCAAATTGTATGAAATTTTTATTTTTTAGCTGTGAGTTAGCTCCAACCGGAGGTTGTAAAATTGGGGGTAAGACGATTTAGCCATGTCCGTCTGTTCGTCCGTCCGTCTGTTGTAATCACGCTACAATATATAAATCTTGAGCTAGATGGCTGAAATTTGGTATATATACTTCTTACAGCTGCAGGTAACTTGGGATGGAAAATGGGCAATATCGGTCCATATTTTGATATAGCCCCCATATATAGCATTTGTCCAATTTGACTTCTTAACGCCATAGACACCACAAATGTCAACTGATCGGGCTGAAAATTAATAACTCGGATTTATTTATACCCGAAAACCTGCACACAAACAGCGGTAGTCATAGGTCCATGTTATTATATAGCCCCCATACAAAGGTCCCTCCAGATTTTACTTCGTAACGCCGCAAAAACCTAAAATTTCAACGAATTAGACGTTATAATGAATTTATTTGTATCCGAAACCATTCACATGCGATCCATGGTGGAGGGTACGTAAGATTCGCATGGCCGAATTTAATCCGTCTTTACTTGTTAGTTTTTATTTAAAATATTTTATAATGATATATCCTAGAATTGTAGTTATTGGATTTTCCATTTCAGTCAAAATTGCCTTTGACATCAGATTTTTGAAGTGAAAGTCAATAAAAAAATGTTCACCGGTGCGTATGCATTTTTCCCGATATTCTCTATGCATCATACGTCACGAAGGCACAATGAGGAATAATGAATTTGGTATAATTTAACAATATCGTTTTGACGTAAGTGAAAGGTTTGTATAAACCACTTTCCTTGACGTCAGTCTACAAATGAGTGTCACCCAATTCCCACGCCATCTGAAACCTCTCCCAGACAATTGAGTGTTTTCGGGGGGCGAAAATTAAATGAGTGTTCACTGATGCGTATGAGCATTTATAATGTATTTAATATTAATCATACGTCACCCGACCGCCCGCAAAAAATAAGAAGACAAGAAAATGAAACACGAATGAATTAATTTAAATACACCAGTTTCGCTGGGCTTCTATTCAACGCCAAATTCTCATAAATAATTTTTGTATATTTAGAAATTCAACATGTTTTGCAAAAACACGAACACACACACACACATAAATCCTTATTTATTATGCCTGACAATATATTTATGGCTTAAACGCGTCTAACGACAAGGCAGGGCGGAATAGCCAAACTTGGGAAAAGCGGCTACAATTCATGGGAAAAATATTGTGAATAAAATATGTTACCATTGTACGTGCCATCGATTATCAACGTCAACAAAGCGAAGCACAAACTCCGGCCAACACGTTGTGAAATCACAAGGAAGTGTCTTACAGAGAGAAAGAAAAGTAACTCCGTCGCTGGCAACGACAAAACCTGACAAGCGAGGCAAAGTATTAGCCGTACGGTGCCTCACACATACTCACACACACACACATAGAAACCGTGCATAATTGTGGGTACTAGTACTTTATTTAAATGTCCTCACAGTCCCTCTCTCTCTCTCAATCTCTGAGGCCGGGAGTAGACCTTATTTTTTGCCATACCCCATGGCAGAGAAGGCTTCGTCGTCGCCGTACAGATACTGTCAACATGTTGGCATTTGTTGGTAATCTTCTTCGTACGTATTTGTTCGGAGGGCACGTGCCTCCTGTCGTTTCGTTTGTCTGTTGGTCTGTTTGTTCCTTCCATCGCTGTGGATTCTGGCATTAAATGTAGGCTTAAAAAGTTGTTAGGAAAACATTTGCTCAGCAAACCCAACACGCACACACACACACTCAGAGAGAGAACATTAAGTAATTTCAACCTATTCACACATTCAAAAGGAGTTTATAAAATAAACAAGACTAAAATGAAGTCTAAAACGTGTTTTAAAGATTAGCATCGCCAGCAAATATTTAAACATTGTTAACAAAATGTTTTAAAAGGCGCATATCCATAAGCACTTTGCCCGTGAGTCACGAAAGATAAATACATTTTTGTTAACTAATGAGGCTGAGAAAAAATCGACTGAACGAGGGAGTTGCAGAAAGTTTGGCAAATGTACTTGTGTTGATTTTGTACAACCTTAGCTTATAAGAAGTGTTTTTTTGAAATAACCGCCGGAAATAACGTTTAATTTCGAGATTTTTAGATGGACGGATCTTGCTACGGACACCATTATATATATATTACAAACTTTTCACTACTTTTTTATACAAAAAACCTACCGTAAATGAAGTGCCGAGTTATCTGAATCTACTGATTCCAGTACTGGTCGAATTGGAAGTCCAGCACCAATCTGCTGACTTAGAGATTGCTTTGTATCAATTAATTAGGGTTAACTACATCTTAATACGACTATATTCCATATATCTACAAACTGTTAGAGGATCTGTGGGGTTATCTACCTCTTAGCAGATGACCAGTTGAACTATCTATTTATAGATGAACAGTTGTGTTTTTATACCCTACACCACACTGTGGTACAGGGTATTATGACTTTGTGCATTTGTTTGTAACACCCAAAAGGAGAAGAGATAGATCCATTGTTTATTATACCGATCGACTTGTAATCACTTTCTGAGTCGATTTAGCTATGTCCGTCTGTCTGTAGATGTATTCTTGTAATCAAAGTACAGGTCGCAATTATGGCCCGATCTTGACGAAACTTTACACATATATTTTTTTTGCCCGAGTACGATCCCTATTTAATTTGGTTTAAATCGGTTGAGATTTGGATATAGCCCCCATATATATGTTAGCCCCGATTTGACATGTAAGCGCTGTAAAAACTTTATTTTATATCCGATCAGTATGAAATTCAGCAGAAAGAGGTCTCTTATTATATGAATGAACACTGTTAAATATGGAAGAAATCGGTTCATATTTAGATATAGCCCCCATATATACGTTACCCCCGATTTCACATGTAAGCGCCGTAAAAAATGTATTTTATAACCGATCAGTGTAAAATTCGGCAGAAAGAGGTTTCTTATTGCATGAAGGAATACTGCCAAATTCGGAGAAAATCGGTTCACATTTAGATATAGCCCCCATATATATGTTATCCCCGATTTGACATGTAAGCGCTGTAAAAAGTGTATTTTTAATCCGATCAGTACGAAATTCGGCAGAAAGAGGTTTCTTTTTATATGGATGAACACTGTTAAATTTGGAGGAAATCGGTTCAGATTTATATATAGCCCCCATATATACGTTACTCCCGATTTGATATGTAAGCGCTGTAAAAATGTTATTTTATATCCGATCAGTGCGAAATTCGGCAAAGAGAGGTTTCTTATTACATGAAGGAATACTGCTAAATTTGGAGAAAATCGGTTTAGATTTAGATATAGCCCCCATATATATGTTACCCCCGATTTGACATGTAAGCGCTGTAAAAAGTGTATTTTTAATCCGATCAGTACGAAATTCGACAGAAAGAGGTTTCTTAGTACATGAATTAATACAGGGTTGCCCATATTCGACGGACCCATGTTTTTTTAAAAAAAATCAAAGAAAAAATAAAAATTTGGCGGTTGGCAATCTTAATCATTTAATTTGTTCCAAGTAGATTTGTTTACATCAATTTTTGAATATGATATCTCTCAAATGGCCGCCTCTGGCGTTGATGGCGTATTGTGCCCTTTTTGCAGCATTTTCCATCGTTTTCGCCAACATTTCGGCCGGAATAGCGGCTATTTCTTCACGAATGTTATTCCTGAGCTCTTCTACGGTCCTTGGTTTGTTAACGTAAACCTTTGACTTCAAATATCCCCACAAGAAGAAGTCAGGCGGCGTCAAATCGGGCGAACGCGGTGGCCAGTCCAAATCACCACTTTTCGACATCAAACGGCCCGGAAACAAATTCTTCAGAAAATCGATTGTTATGCGACTTGTGTGCGGTGGAGCGCCGTCTTGTTGAAACCAGAACTGCCTCATACGCTTTCGACGAATAATTGGCATCACAAAATTGGTCATCATGTCGCGATAACGCTCCTGGTTGATGGTAACAGCATGGCCATTTTCGTTTTGGAAGAAAAACGGCCCAATGACCGTTTTCGCACTAACGCCGCACCAAACTGTGACTTTTTCGTCATGAAGAGGCAATTCTTGAATCTCCTGAGGATTTTCAGTGGCGTAAATACGGCAATTTTGCTTATTTACGGTCCCATTCAATGTGAAATGGGCTTCATATTCAATATTTTAAAAGCACGTTGAGTTTTCACAATTGACTTCTTCTGTTGAATGTAAATTTCAACTATTTCAGAGCGCTCGCGTGGCGTGTATTGTTCCATGGTAAAAATCTGCTTGGACTGACGCTTCAAACGCGGTATGTCATTAAGCGATCTGACATCTCTGTCAAAAGTTATGGCGTTGCCAGATGGGTCCGTCGAATATGGGCAACCCTGTACTGCCAAATTTTAGGAAAATCGGTTGAGATTTAGATATAGCCCACATATATATGTTACCCCCGATTTGACATGTAAGCGCTGTAGAGACTGTATTTTATATCCGATCAGTACGAAATTCTACAGAAAGAGGTCTTTTTACATGAATGAGTATTCAGGGAAAATCGGTTCATATTTATATATGACCTCCATATATATGTTCCTCCTGATTTGGTATCAACGCGCTATAGAAGTTGTACTTTACTTTCGATCATTAATATTTTCCGGAAAGATTTTTCTCAATTTAGGAACGAATATTGCTTAATTTAGCGATTATCGGCTCAGAATTAGAATATTAGAATATATTAACAAGTAAGAAAGTTTAATATATCGTATTTATTGCTTGTTTTTGAAAGGAACAATTCAAGACCAAACAAAACTCAATACATAACCAAGAAATACGATATATTAAGGCGGAATAACATTTATAATTTTTTTTTGCTTTTTTTAATTTTTTCTGTATAGAGAACCTTTTAAGAATATTGTGCGAAAATTTTAGGTGAATCGGAGCAATACTGACAAAGATGTAGCAGTCTAAGCAACCGCGTCTCATGTGTGACTCAGTACATCAGAAAAATTTTAAAGCGTTTTTCCCACAACCCATGTTTTCAAAGACCCTCATAACTCAAAAACTACTGAACCGTTCCTTTTGCAATTTTTAACACTATTTATTTACCTAATTTGCGAGGTAACGCTGCCTGTTTTTTTTTAGAAAGAAATTGTTTTACAAGAAATCTTTTTGTCGAATACATCACCCAAAAATTCCATCGATTTGAACAACTTTTGATATATAGTTATTTTTGTAGGGGGATTGCCAGGTGTAAGGGGATCGGCGGGGGTGGTAGGTGTTTTGGAAGAAATACTTCGTGAAGTATCTCCTTTACTTTGTTTTTTTGGCGTGGAACTTATTCTCCGACGCCTTCAAGCCACAAGCATGTGTGCGAATTTTTTTTTACAAATTTTAAAAAATTAAAAAAAATATATATATTTTAAGACCCACGTCCATCCAAAGCCTATATGTTAGATAATTAATAGAAGTTTAAAATATAAAAAATTCGCAAAAATCGAATAGTGTAAACAATTTAAAAATGACATTTAAATTGTATAACTTAAAAATCGCACAAAAAAATTGAATTTTATAAAAAAATCTGAAAAGCGGCGAAAAATACCATTATTAAAAAAATTCAAATCGGGCCATAACTTAAGAAGTTATGACCAAAACCTCGATACATAGAGTGATATCTTAACATTTTTATAGCCTACACCACACTGTAGTACAGGGTGTTATAAGTTTGTTTCATGGCAGATGTTTGTAACACCTGAAAATACTATAGCTACCCCCACATTAAAGTATACCGATCGAAACTAGCTGAGTCGATTTAACCATGTCTACCCGTCCGTCCGTCTCTCTGTCCGTCCGTCTGTCTGTCCTTCGTAAGTTGTTCGTCGACTACAGGTCGCAATTTCACTCTGATCGTTCTGAAATTTTGCACTTTGGAGTCTTTCGCAGAACCCCTTTTGAATTTGGTTGAAATCGTTTCAGAATTAGATATAGCTCCCTTATATACCATTCGTCCGATTTGGCCCTTTAGTCCTTTAGAAGCTGTATTTTAAATCCAATCATTTTGAAATTTAGAATGGTAGAGTTTCTTGATCCATGCACCAACATTGACGAATTTGAGGAAAATCGGTTAAGATTTAGCTATAGCTCCCATATACATGTTTCGTCCGATTTGGCCTTTTGCCCTATAGAAGCTGTATTTTATGTCCAATTGTTTTGAAATTTAGCATTGCAGAGTTTATTGACCCATGGACCAACATTGCCGAGTTTGAAGAAAATCGGTTCAGATTTTGTTATAGCTCCCATATATATGTTTCGTCCCATTTAGCTACAGATGCAGAGGAGACGTACCAAATGTAAATTGTGTAAACACATTTTAGTTGAAGTATACACTGGATATTTCATTGTTATCCAATCTTACTAGAGTGGTATAGGGTATCGGCTATCGGCACCGCCCGACTTTAGCCTTGCCTTACTAGTTTTAAATATCGAGAACTTCTGAACAAGTTATTGGCAAATTTTCAAAAAATTCCACAAAGCGTTTCTTCTGTTGTACTAAAAAATATAAAATCTATATATATAAAGAAGAATGTGTGTTTGTTTGTTTGTTTGTTTGTTGGTTTGTTTGTTTGTTGGTTTGTTGGTTTGTTTGTACCGTATAGACGTCTAAACGGCTGAACCGATCTTCTTGAAATTTTCACAGAATGTACATGTGTGGGGCGTGGTGAAAATAGGGTACTTGAATTTTCGATATATGAAGTGGGCGTGGCCCCGCCCACATAAGACAAATTTTAAAATTGAGATATCTTGCACAATTTGTTAGCGAGAGAACTGTAATTTTGTTTATATATATCTGGAGGCAGTCTACGTGATTGGTAAAAAATGGGCGGGATCGGACCAATGGGCGTGGCCCCGCCCATATAAGCCAAATTTTGAATTTGAGATATCTTGCACAATTTGTTAGCGAGAGAACTGTAATTTTGTTTATATATATCTGGAGGCAGTCTACGTGATTGGTCCAAAAATGGGCGGGGTCAGACTAATGGGCGTGGCCCCGCCCCATTAAGCTAAATTTTGAAATCGAGATATCTTGCACAATTTGTTAGCAAGAGAGCTGTAATTTTGTGTATATATATCTGCTGGAGACTTACGTGATTGGTCAAAAAATGGGCGGGATCGGACCAATGGGCGTGGCCCCGCCCATATTAGCCAAATTTTGAATTTGAGATATCTTGCACAATTTGTTAGTGAGAGAACTTGAAATTTGTATATATATATATGGAGGCAGTCTACGTGATTGGTCCAAAAATGGGCGGGGTCGGACTAATGGGCGTGGCCCCGCCCCTTTAAGCCACATTTTGAAATCGAGATATCTGACACAATTTGTTAGCGAGAGAGCTGTAATTTTGTGCATATGTATCTGGTGGCACTCTACGTGATTGGTTCAAAAGTGGACGGAATCGGACCAATGGGCGTGGCCCCGCCCATATAAGCCAAGTTTTGAATTTGAGATATCTTGCACAATTTGTTAGTGAGAGAGCTGTAATTTTGGGTAAATATATCTGTTGGCGACCTACGTGATTGGTCCAAAAATGGGCGGAATCAGACGAATGGGCGTGGCCCCGCCCATATAAGCCAAATTTTGAAATTGAGATATCTTGCACAATTTTTTAACTAGAGTGCTGTAATGTTGTACATATGTATCTGGTGGCAGTCTACGTGATTCGTCCAAAAATGGGCGGGATAGGACCAATGGGCGTGGCCCCGCCCTTATAAACCAAATTTTTAAATTGACATATATTGCACAATTTGTTAGGGAGGGTACTGTAATATTGTACATACGTATTGGTGGTAGTGTACTTAATTGGTCCAAAAATGGGCGGGATTGGACCAATGGGCGTGGCCCCGCCCATATAAGCCAAATTTTGAATTTGAGATATCTTGCACAATTTGTTAGCGAGAGAGCTGTAATTTTGTGCAACTGTATCTGGTGGCAGTCTTCGTGATTGGTCCAAAAATGGGCGGGATTGGACCAATGGGCGTGGCCCCGCCCTTATAAACCAAATTTTTAAATTGATATATATTGCACAATTTTTTAGCGAGAGTGCTGTAATGTTGTGCATATGTATTAGGTGGTGGTCTACTAAATTGGTCCAAAAATGGGCGGGATCGGCCAATGGGCGTGGCCCCGCCCATATAAGCCAAATTTTGAAATTGAGATATCTTACACAATTTGTTAGCGAGTAATTTGCTGTAATTTTGTGTCATGTGTCTGGTGGTAGTGTTCGTGATTTGTCCAAATATAGGCGGAATGGGCGTGGCCCCGCCCATATATAAACAACGATTTTAAATTGACATATCTTGCACAATTTGTTAGCGAGAGTGCTGTAATTTTTGCATATGTATTAGGTGGTAGTCTAATTGGTTGGTGCAAAAATGGGCGGGATTGGACCAATCGGCGTGGCCCCGCCAATATAAACCCAATTTTGAAATTGACATAACTCGCACAAATTATTAGCGAGATTACTCTAATTTTGTGCATATATATTAGGTGGCAGTCTACGTGCTTGGTCCAAAAATGGGCGGGGTCGGACAAATGGGAGTGGCCCCGCCCATATAAGCCAATTAAATTTTGTGTTTGATATATCTTGAGCAATTTGTTAGAGAGATCAATGTAATTATGTGCATATATATTTGGTGGCAGTCTACGTAATTAGTCCAAAAATTAACGGGATCGCAAATCTGAAGTCTGGGGCAACGAAGTGGACCGGGTCCAGCTAGTATAAATATAAAATGGGAAAAATCGAAACCGTCGATTTGTCGTGGAATTACCCATATATACTTTATGGAGTCTTAGATCAATATTTAGAGGTTTTACAAACGGAGTGACGAAATGAATATACTCCCCATCCAATGGTGGAAGGTATAAACATAGGTCATTTTAGTATTTTATTGCGAAAAGTATATGTAGTATTTTGGAGATATAGAGGAAATTGTAAAAATTGAGTATTATATAATTAAATTTGTCTTAAAGAAAACTTCGTGGTGAATGTTTTCGAGAAAAAAATAATGATGGGGAGTACATTCACTTTTTCACTCCGTTTGTAACACCTCTAAATATTGATCTGAGACTCCATAAAGTACATATATTCTAAATAGTCTTAAAATTCTACGACGATTTAGCCATGTCCGTCCGTCTGTTGTAATCACGCTACAATCTATAATACTTCAGCTAGGTGACTGAAATTTGGAATAGATTCTTCTTATAGCTGCAGGTAACGTTGGATTGAAAATGGGCAATTGAAACGGTCCATATATAGCATCTGTCCTATTTGACTTAATAACGCCATAGAGACCACAAATGTCAACTGATCTGGCTGAAAATTTGTAACTGAGGTTTATTAATACGCGGAAACCTTCACAAAAATATTAAAATATATCAACTTATAAATATATTATGGATTTACAACGTTTCCGCCTGCTTTTGAAAACTTTAATATACCCTCCACTCTAGGATGGGGGTATATTCAGTTTTTCACTCCGTTTGTAACACTTCTAAATATTGAGCTGAGATGAGACCCCATAAAGTATATTCTTAATAGTCGTAAAATTCTAAGACGATTTGGCTATGTCCGTCTCTCCGTCCGTCCCTCCGTCCGTATGTTGTAATCACACTACAGTCTACAATAATTGAGCTAGATGACTGAAATTTTCTACAGATACTTCTTATAGCTGCACGTAACTTGGGATTGAAAATAGGTAATATCGGTAAATTTGTTGATATAGCCCCCATATATAGCATCTCCCCGATTTGACTTCTTAACGTCATAGAGACTACAAATGTCAACTGATCGGGCTGAAAATTGGTAACTGGTACGGAATCCTCTACACCAATAGTCGGTAGTCATAGGTCAATTTTATGATATAGCTCCTATACAAAGGTCTCTTAAGATTTGACTTCGTAACGCCACAAATACCTAAAATTTCAATGAATTGGGTTGAAATTTGGTATAATGAGTTTATTTGTACCCGAAATCGTTAATATGCGATTCATGGTATAAGAGTCGGCATGGCCGAACATAATACTTGTTTAAGTATTTACTTGTTTAAAAATTATTTTCAAAAAATATATTTTTTTGTATCATTTCTCGTTTCTATCGGGGTTTGACTTAAAAAATATAGTCTAAATACTAAAGGCAACTTCCAATAAAAAATTAAAAAAAAAAACAAGTAAGAAAGTTCAGCCGGGTAAACCGACTTAAGAATCCACTCAACCCTCAGTCCAAAAAATATTCCTAAATTTATTTATTTTTTAGTTCTAATTAAATTATTATCAAATTAAATTGCATTGTGAACTGTAGGAACTATAAAAGCACTAAACTGTACAAAATTTTAAGTTTTGTATAAGGTTATAAGCTGTTAACTTTTGGTGCAGACTGTCCATTTGTGTGGGAGGTACCTAAAGGGTCGGTATAGTGGAATAATTCCCTTTTTTACCAGACTGTAGGTACAATTAAAACATCACACTGTACAAAATTTCAAGTATTTTTATGCACTGGTATTAAAGAAATAAAATTGAGATTCTTAGATGATTTGTTGGGTTGTTTAGTCCTTTGTAGATGAGCAGTTGTGTTATATATTTCTTAGTAGACGACCCGTTGGGTTATCTACTCCCTGTTAGGGGAATTAGGAGACTAAATGATTAGTAGATGGCTCGTTGGGTTATTATTATTATTATTTATTATTATTTACTCGTTGGTATGCGGCCAGTTGGGTTACCTACTCGTTGGTAGATGACCAATTGGGACTAGTTTTAAAAGTTCAGCCAATAAATAGTGAATATATTATGCTTCTCCTAAATATTTTGATTTTTTGAAATAGGTTGTTCTTCCAGAAATCCGTAAATTTAACAATTGTTATGGAAAAAGGTTTAACACATCGAAAAAGTGACCTAAGATCTTTATATGTTTAACCAAAATCCGTTTTAAGGTAATATTAAGTCATACTTGCTATGTCCGTCTATCCATCCATCTGTACGTGAGGCCGCGGCGCATGATAACTATAGAGTAAATAAATAACCTAAATTTTTGTATATGGAAACATTGTCTCTAAATTTTGCTTAATTCAAAGATAGATTATATTCGACAATGTCTTTTCGTCCAAAGGTTAAGTTTTTGTGAATTTTAAAATCGTATCTGTAGTAACTTCTATACCGCATATCTGAATATTGTCTAAATAAGCATATATTAATTAAGCATATATTGTTCCAGAAAATTGTCTTAATTATAAAATAATTTTACATCTAATGTATTACTACGTATGCAATTACTGATGTTTGGGATGTAGTAGTATAATAATACACGTTGTAAAAAAATCTTTTGTTGGAGTAGCCTTATACTTATAGCGTGGTTTAATATGGCCTACGTTTGAAAGTTACCGTGCGCACCAGCAATACAGACAGACAGAGCATAAAATGTTCTGAAACAGATTTTCCTAACAGACCTATCGGTACCTCCATTCTAAAACATGGTGAGTCGACGTAGCATGTTTTTAGGGAGATTGCATTTTATATTTCAAATTATATTCAGTCAAAATTTGGTGTTTATCCGTCAACCTAATCAAAAGTTATTCACAAAGCAGTACAGATCATTTGATTTGCACTATATAAAAAAAAGCCACATAAATTAAAAAAAATGTATCAAACTTTGATCGCCTCTCCTGAAAAACTACCTTTTTATACCCTACACCACACTGTGGTACAGGGTATTATGACTTTGTGCATTTGTTTGTAACACCTAAAAGGAGAAGAGATAGACCCATTGTTTATTATACCGATCGACTCAGAATCACTTTCTGAGTCGATTTAGCCATGTCCGTCTGTCTGTCCATTGTAATCAAAGTGCAGGTCGTATTTATGGTCCGATTGTGATGAAATTTAGCATCCCTATTGAAATTGGTTAAAATCGGTTTAGATTTGGATATAGTCCCCATATATATGTTTCACCCGATTTGACATGTAAGCGCTGTAGAAACCACATTTTACATCCGATCTTTATGAAATTCGGCAGAGAGAGTTTTATTATTACGTGAATGAACACTACCAAATTCGGAGAAAATCCGTTCAGATTTAGATATAGCCCCCATATATATGTTTCACCCGATTTGACATGTAAGCGCTGTAGGAACTGTATTTTAAATCAGATCAGTACGAAATTTGGCAGAGAGAGTTCTATTATTACATGAAAAAACCCTGCGCAATTCGGGGAAAATCAGTTCAGATTTAGATATAGCCCCCATATATATGTTCCACCCGATTTAACATTTAAGCGCTGTAGAAATCGTGTTTTATATCCGATCAGTACGAAATTTAACAGAGAGAGTTTTCTTATTACATGTATGAACACTGCCAAATTCGAGGAAAATCGGTTCAGATTTAAACATAGTCCCAATATATATGTTACACCCGATTTGACATGTAAGCACTGTAGAAACCGTGTTTTATATCCGATCAGTACGAAAATCGGCAGAGAGAGTTTGCTTATTACATGTATGAACACTGCCAAATTCTTATCGCAATGCCCATTTTCGCATTGGTAGGTAGGTGTAGGGTATTATATAGTCGGCCCCGCCCGACTTTCTGCCTTTCCTTACTGGTTGCACTTAGCATTGTTTAGAATGGAGGTGTCGATATATCTGCTGTATATCTGGAATATCCGGTGATGACTAAAATTTTCATATTTTGTGATTTTGATATAAATATATTCAGCTTTTAATTCTATACTGACCCCATATCCTCCTGGATATACCTAATTAAAGTGTGTGTGCACCAAAATGTATCTTCAACGAAAACAAGTTACCTCGCATAATTTTGACTCCCTAAATCGAATAGCATTAATTGTTTTTTCCTTTGACATCGCGTTTTCCGAATATAAGTTTCTTGTTAAAGAACAAAATGCGGGATACACTTCATGAAGTATTTCTCCCAAAACATACGACACCCACTCTCATCCCCTTTACCCCTTGGTCCTTTCCTTTTCCTCTGTTGTGCTATAGAAAATCTACAATTCTCAATAATATAATTTCTCTGGCAAACTCGTACTTATTTACGATTTCTAAATATTATCTTAGATAACTCATCATTCCTCCCCTCGTTTCACAATTTCAGCAAACAAAACGTGACACTGAACAACAAGTTAATAATGAAGAAATTTCCCCCCACCAAAAACCAGAGACATGACTTAATGTTTACCTTTATTTATTTTTTAAACACACATTAAATAATAGAAAAAACCTACTATTTTCTTGGAAAATTAAATAATTGAAAAAAAAACGATTAAAATCCCCCTATAAATGAACCCCATTCTTAGTTATACTTATACTAAAACCCATCGTTTGTGCTGCTCTCGACGCTGTTTTTTCTCTGCTTCATTCTATATAGTCGGTAGATGATGTTCCGATCTTGGATATAGAGTTGAGTGTTTATTCAAAGGTTGTAGTTTGCCATAGTCCTGATTGTGATGACTATGGGGATGATGATGATTAGCAGTCAATAGAGGAAGTGAGGTATTTGAAGTCTGAAAGGGAAGAATTAAGAAAAAACAGGAAAATATTAAATTATTAATATGAGGCCAACTATATTAAAATGTTTAATATAACATGAATTGTTTTTGTGTTAGAAATTTCAAAAAGTAAAATTTTTAAATCTTTCGATTTTCTTACCTTAGATTTATCTCTTCCCGTGGAGGCCACCGCAGCCACAGCCGCTGCTTGTGCTGCCGCCGCCTGAGATGTCTGTAGCAATGATTGTGTCGTTTGTTGTTGTTGTTGCTGCTGCTGTTGTTGCTGTTGCATCATATGTTGCTGCAGCAATTGTTGCTGTTGTCGGATTGTGGCCGCCTCTAGACTGTTGAGACTTTCCATTTCTCTCTGTTTGGCAATGTAGTCATCGAAGTAGGAATGCTTGACCAGTTTTTCGCAAGACCAACGTTTGGCGGGATCTTTGTCCAAACATTTCTGTGTGAAGCGAGAAACAAATTGAAGGGGAAATGTTAAGCAAAAATTTAAATTTTTAAAAATGTGCCGGACATAATTATTCACGCTGCAACAAGATTTGAGTTTAACTCAATTTTACATTACTAGCTTAAATAGTTCTGCTTAAAATCAAATGCATCGATTGGTACATCTGTCAAGAAGACAAATCGGTGGGACCTTTTTGAAAGCTATAACAAGATACGAAATTTTGGTAATTTTTGTTGTGACGAATTCTTGTGAAGACTGCATACATTTTCAGCAGTAATGCTTAGAAAATGTAGTTTTTATGGTTTAAAGATTCACATTTGGGGGCGACATTCATTTTCAATCCCAAAAATATGTCTGCCACATTTGAGCAATCTAGCTCTATTATTACTGACTGTAGCTTGATTTCAACAGACAGACGGACATAGCTAGATCGTGTTATAGGGTCTCAAATCAAAATTTCAAAGTGCTGCAAACGTAATGACAATGTTTGTAAGTAAACGCGTACTGTCAAATGTCATCCTCATTGGTTCAAGTTTTATGGCATACATAAATGAAATAGATTGGGACCTTTATATGGGGACTATATCGAGACATGGACCAATATTCGATTAACTTTTCTTAGAGAAAAGTCATCAAGGATAAGTTTTTTAAAGAGAAACGTCGTCAACGATGAACTTTTCATAGGGAAACGTCGTCCACGATGAACTTTTTATAGAGAAAAATGTTGTCTTAAAAACAAAATCATAAAATATAAAATTTTCAAAGAAAAATCGACAACATTAAACTTTTGTAGAAGAAAAGTCATCAATGAAGTACTCCTATTAAAGATAAATCGATACCTCCATCCTAAACTATGCTAAGTGCAAAAAGGTAGTTTTGCAGGAGAGACGATCAAAGTTTGAAGAGTTTTTTTAAATTTGTGTGGAATTCCTTTACAATGAAAATCGGATGACCTGTACTGTTTTGTGAATAACTTTTGATTGGGTTGACGGATATACACCAAATTTTGACTGAATATAATTTGGAATATTTAGAAATTAAAAATTCAAACTCCCTTAAAACATGCTAACTCGACTTAGCATGTTTTAGAATGGAGGTATCGAAATCATCAACGAAAAACTTTTCTTAGAACTAAAATCATAAAAGATAATCTTTGCCAAACAAAAATCGAACAACTCAGAAAGTTCAGTCGGGTAAACCAACTTATGATTCACCTCACCTTGTCCCAAAAATATAGTCCCCAAAAAATATTCGTAAATTTAATTATTTTTTTGTTTTAATTAAATTATTATCAATTTAAATTGCATTTAATAACTTTAAAGTATGTACTGGTATTAAAGTTAAGAGCTGTTTACTTTTGGTACAAAATGCTCCATTTGTGTGAGAGGTAACAAAAGGGGCGTCCCAATAACGGTCATTTTTTTCTGGACTCTAGGAAATATAAAGACTGTACACAATTTCAAGTATTTATATGCACTGGTATTAAAGTTATAAGCTGCTAACTTTTGCTGTAAAATGCTCAATTTGTGAGGGAGGTACCAAAAGGGGCGTGGCAATAAATCCCATTTTCACTGTTTTGTAGGTACTATTAAACCATTACACTGTACAACATTCTTTGCACTGGTATTACAGTTATAAGCTGGTAACTTTTGGTTCAAAATTGTCCTTTTGTGTGGAAGGTACCAAAAGGGGAATTTTAACTTCGCTCATTTTTCTCGAGGTAATAGTGACTAATAAACTAATACTAAGTGTATAAGTTCAAAGGATTGAAAAAAGTAGTATAGAAGTTATTAAACAATCAATATTTCACCAAATGTTAACCCATTGTGGGGGAGGTACAAGAAGGAGAGGACCAATATGGCCCATCTTTGAACTTAGCCGGAGATAAAGAAAAATATTACCGCATACCAAATTTTTAGTCAATCGGTTAATCCTTTCGAGAGTTATCGGGCGCACAGACAGGCAGACAGACAGACGGACGGACATAGCTCAAATGACAGACAGACGGACGGACGGACATTGCTCAAATGACTTAAAATAACCCAAATCGAAATTTCGCCAAACATACTTGGGGTCTTAGGTCACTCCTTCGATGTGTTACACTTTTGACTCGTAGCAATGATATATACCCTCCTCTCTAAGGTGAGGGGATAATAAATGTAGAAATTATATCACTTTTGTTAGAAATAAGAGAAGTTCAACATAATGCGATTCTTTTATACATATAAATCCCCTATTGTGAACAAGGGTATATGTATATCAGATGCTGCGGGCCAAAAGTGTAACACATTGATTGAGTGACCATCTCAAGATTTCTGAGTGACCTAAGACATATTGAAGAGATCTCAAGAATATTTGACGGAAATTGGAATTGGGGACATTTTAAGTCATTTTAGCAATGCCCGTCGGCCTGTCCGACTGTCGGTCTTTCATTTGAGTTATGTCCGTCCGTCTGTCTGTCTGCCTGTCTGTACGCTCGATAACTCTCGGAAGGATTAACCGATTGACTTAAAATTTGATATGCGGTAATATTTTTCTTTGGCGAAAATCCGTATTGGGGACATTATAAGTCATTTTAGCAATGCTCGGCCTGTCCGTCTGTCTGTCTTGTTGGTGCGCACGATTACTTTCGACAGGACTAACCGATTGACTTCAAATTTGATATGTGGGTCAGAATATTTAAGATCGACCTATGTAGTTTATTTTACGCTAAAATGTGTGTAAGCAGTTACAAATAGGTAAAGTAAGATCTCGCCATCATTTTTTTAAAATTTTTTTTTGAAATAATTGTATGTGCATTTTAATTTTTAAAAAAATTAAAAAAAATTAGTTTTTGTGTTTTAGGCGGCCCAAATATAAAACTTAACTTCTCTAACACCTCTTCACCTAGCATGCCAAGTTTAGTCGAAATTAAGAACCACTGTTCAGTGGTTTGCAAAAACAGACGAAAATTGTAAGACTAGTTTTGGTATTCCGTCCATAACTTGAGTCTCCCAAAAATTTTTACTGTTCAGGATTTGTGAAAGTGCGACGAATATTCTGGGAAAATTTGAAGAAAATCGAGGAGGGAGAATTTTTTCTACAAAAGTTTTTTTCAAAAAAAAAAATCATTCGCAAAAAATTTTTAAAAAAAATCCCAAAAAAAAAATTTTAAGAGAATTCAAAAATATTTTTTTACATAAAATGGCGCATTTTGTCCTCTTGAAAACAAAGTAAACTTTGCAAAATCGGTTCAGCTGTTCGAGAGCAATTACAAATTTCGTAAAACACAAAAACTCATTTTTTTTAATTTTTTCAAGGTTAAATAATGCCCATACAATTTTTTATAAATTTAAAAAAAAAATTATAGCGATTTCTTATTTTACCTATTTGTAACTGCTTATACACATTTTAGCCAAAAATAAACTACATAGGTCGATATTAAATATTCTGACCTGTATGTGAAAACAAATTTTTGCTATCTCAGGCTAATTTCGAAGATGAGCCACATTGATCCACTCCTTCAAGTACCTTCCTTACAAAGGGTTAAAATTTAGTGAAATATTGATTCTCTAATAATTTCTATACTACTCGTCCAGCCATTTCTGAAAACCCCACACAAATTGACAGATTTATTTTAACAAAATATGCTCATAACTTCTGCAGCAATCGCCTAAATGTTTTCATAGACTAACAAAGAATTAAATTTTTTCAGGCATCCTTGCTCATGTACCGTATTACATTACTCACAAAGTGGGGGTATACCTTAGTCGGTTTACCCGACTGAAATTTTCTTACTTGTTTTTTATAAAATTTTAAGATTGGTCAATATGATAACCCACTTTTCCTAAACAAAACAATTCCAGTATCCAACAGGGTTAAATACTTAGATGTAATCCTGGACAGGAAACTTAATTGGAAGTGCCACATAAAAAAACGAGCAAACAAAACCCACATATCCGGGGCACTATGTAGAAGAGCCATTGGCTCAACATGGGGCCTTAATACTATGACACACTGGCTCTACAAGAGCGTACTCAGACCTATTCTAACTTACGCATCAGGAGTGTGGTGGACATCAATGAAAAGGAAGTGTAACAGAATAATGTTACAAAAGGTCCAACGAATGTGTTGTCTCGGCGTAAGCGGGGCAACGAGGACCACATCCAGTAGGGCTTTGGAGACGATCTTAAATACCCAACCAATAGAAATACAGATTAGATAAGAAGCAGCCCTCAAGGCGACGAGACTCAAAGTGATGGGCGAATGGATCGAAAGCGATCACAAGTCATATCATCAAAAGATAGCTGAGGTAGTGACGGTGGTTTTAACTCACATAGCATCAGTATCTGACAGAATAACTGTCAAATCAATAGTTGCTGAGTGTGAGACCATGATACCAGACAGACAATCTTGAATTGATGGAACCGTAGTGCAGACAACATCTGGAACTTGCTGTTATACAGATGGATCGAAACTAGGGGAGAGAACGGCGCTGGGACTTTATATCGAGGAACCGGAAACCAAACTCTTATTCCGTCTGCCAGACCATAACATAGTCCTGCAGGCGGCAGTCCGAGCAATTACAGAATGTGTGAGCTGGCTTGGCGCTAACACAAGACCAACAAATGTGAATATCTTCACAGATAGCCAAATAGCTATCAGCGCAATAACATCTAGAACGGTGAAGTCGAGGACAGTTTTAGATTTTAAAATGGCGATTAACGCCTACTCAGAACACGGCACTATATGCAACATTTGGGTGCCTGGTCATTGCGGAGTAAGGGGTAACGCGAAAGCAAATGCCTTGGCATCTAGAGCCAGAGACTTGCAAACTACAATCCTAGAGAACGCAAAACCCTTCGGACTTACGAGTTCTAAACTAAAAATATGGGCAAAGTACGCTCATTTCACGCTGCGGAATAGTGAAAGCGTTGGGAAAACAACGAAAGTCTTGTGGGGTGACCCAAAAAATGACAAGACCTTGCTTGCTGAGTTTGAGATTGAGCAAAGTAAAACTTCGATCGGCTTCCGTAAAATCCTACCTGTTTCGACTTAACATAGATATTATTAGAGGTACCGAACTATGCCCCACTTGATCCCACTTTGTTAATATGTTGGAAATCTCTTCTTCTCTTTAAAGAAAGCCTATTAAAAAATATCGACCAAAATTTAAAATGTGTTCTAAAATTCCAGCTTATCGTTCCTTCTTGTATTGAAATTTTAAATCTCTTTTGCTTTCGGTTTCATCTCCTCTACTTCACATAAGCCGATTTTGCAATTATAAACCAAAAATCACTTATGATAATGAACTTCAACTCAGTTCTTTAGTTACTTACAGGCAGACAGACAGACAGACGCACTCGTATGTGTACTTACCTTTAGAAAATCGATGGTCAATGGATTTTGCAAAGCTTTTGCTGGCATTTTCTCCTCAAGTGTTTCCAGATTGGGTGGCACGGGCAGTGTGATACCCTACACAATTGGGGGAATGAATGAGTGAAAACAAATATTCAATGAATGTAAGGAAATGTAAAGGAACGTCATATGTGGTGGTGTAGTGTGTCATTGCATCTCTGTACTTCGTACCTTAAAGTATTCATTTTGTCCGAAAATCTGTATATGTCTTGGCAGGAGGTCACCCAACGTTTTACGAATCAAATATAATTGATCCACATCACTGCGCCCAGGCCACAATGCCTCGCCGCGCACCAGTTCGGCAAAGAGGCAGCCAATGGCCCACACGTCCACCGGAGTGCCATACTGTGTATCGCCCACCAGCAGCTCGGGGGCACGATACCAACGTGTGGCAACGTAGTCGGTATAGTTTTCACCAGGACCTAAGCGCACACAGATGGAAGTTGGAAGATACAAGAGTTAAGTTACTATCGTTTTAACACTGGATGATGAGGATGAGGAGTGACTGGAGGCCCACTCACTGCCCCTCTCCAGACTCTCCCGTACTCACTTAGCATACGAGCAAACCCAAAATCACATAGCTTCACTTGTCCCTGTGCTGTCAGCAGAATGTTCTCCGGCTTGATGTCACGATGCAGGCAACCCTGCTTGTGGCAATATGCCACTCCCTGCATCGTTTGATAGACAATTTGTTTGGTTAAATGCTCGGGACAGCCCTGCGGATGCCGTTCCAGCTCGTGTAGCACCGTCAGTTCACAAAATTCAAATACCAAATGCAATCGTCGTTTGCGGCGAAATACTTCAAGCAGTGAAACCAAATTTGGATGTTTCAGATTCTAAATGACCAAACATGACCCATGGCCGGTCGCCGGTAGAAAGGATAAACGAGGAAGCGGTAGAGAAGCAGGAGCAGGAGGGATCGTGGTGGCAGTGGCAGTGGTGGTGACATCAACAGCAACATTAAGCGGTCACATAAAAGGGGTACGGAAACAATGGCAGGAGAAGAAAGAACAAACAAAAAACAATAATGTATGAAAGAGATAATAACAATGAAACCAAAACACTGAAAGGACATTGTATAAAGTTTGTGGTTGAAAAAAGGCTCATATGCAACTAACTGGCTTTAAACAGGAAATTCTTGAAGCTATTAAAAATTTATAGAATTGCCGAAATTTTTCTTAAATCAGAAACGAGGAAACGTCAACAATTTAATAAAGCAGACCTTTTAAGATAAACTTACATTCTGCTATTACATGAAACTAAAATATGGTTGCTATAATTCTCTAATAACTTCGGGTTAAAAAATGTATTAGAAGTATATATACCAAATTTCAGTCATCTACCGCAATTATTGTTGACTGTAGCGTGATTACAACAGACGGAAGGACGGACGGACATGGCTAAATAGTCTCAGAATTTTCAAATGATTAGAAATTTATGGGGTATCAGATCAATATTTAGAGGTGTTAATAACGTAGTGACAAAATGAATATACCCCCACCATATGGTGGAGGGTATAACAAGCAGTGCAACAATGAATTCTTGAGTCCATGTTTTTAAGTAGTTCCACATAATGATCATTCCCTAAAGTATATATATATATATACTCGTATATTCAGGAGCATACGGCCTCAACATAATGGTGTAGGTTAACATCTATTCTGCGCTATCGATATTAGGTCTTTCTAACAAGAAGAATGATTGTTCGGAAGAATATATTAATATTTCACCTTCAGCTCTCACCTTTAGAAGTCGTATCTCTCTTAAAGCTATTTTCCTAATCGCTGGATCATCTTCGGATTCCACAAACCGCTTGACAGCCACAAGTTGACCCGTTTCACGGTCACGACATTTGTAGACGACACCATAGGAACCCTCACCGAGGCGACTGAGTTTTTCATAACGATCCATTTTGCTGCTACCTTGAGGTCTGGAAAAGACAATACAAATAGGTTAAAATTTAAATTTCAAACTGAAGGACATAGGAATGGAAGATTCGGGAAAACATAAAATATAATTAGTAAACAATTCTTATGAAGTTAACGGACCGCCTACCTTAAACTCAAACATTGACCTCTGATTAAATTGGCACGTTTCATGATATAGATTTGGCGTTTTGGATTTTCGTGATGGTAATATTGGTATTGATGATGATGATGATGATGACGTTGGGCAGTAGTTTGATGTTGTAGTTGTTGTGGTTGTTGCATTAATGAAAGAGAATGAGAACAAATATTTACAAATGATGTTGTTCCGTGTGTGTAGGTGTATTGGTTACGAGGAGTGTAACAATAGTTTTGATGGGTTAGAATGTTGATGTGGTTTTTTGTTTCTTTTGAGAAGATTTTTGTGCTTTTATTTACAATGTCATTCTCGTTTTGAATTTGAATAATATCCATAAGTCAAGTTTGGAGTTCATGGATCTTCATTATGATACTCTTTTCAAATTTGGGTTAGGTTTTTGATTTTTCAGATTTGGTTTAGCATAGTTAATAGAAATAGAGAGAAAGAGAGATATTGGAAAAAAATTTACAATTAAAAAAGGAGTTTGTAGAGCGTGTACAGTGCATATAAAATGTGGGAAAAAAATGTCAGGCAAAATTAGTGATTTTTCGTGAAATGTTTCTGGGAAAAAGGCCATGGAATTGGTAAAGATTTATTTTGATTATTATTTGTAAAGGAATAATGTTGAATATAATTTTAATTAAATATTAGAAGCAATGAATATAAAAAGAAAATTTCACTATTTTTATTTCAATAGAAATTGCGCTATCGAGATCATCAATTTGCAATTAAAAATAAAATAACATAACCTTTAACCTTACTCTAGGTTAGACGAATTGATAGTGCTTTTTGGAATCAAAGACGGCTAACATAAGTATTTTATATGTGCACTTGATGGCCTGGTTCTTTTCGGTACATTGAACTGGGTGTCCCATGCCTCTAGAAATTTAGAGAATTCGTGTACTTATCGAAAAATTTAGGCTGTCAACATTACCATCTCATGTCGCACCTAACAAAGCTATGAAATTTACTCTCGGCTAGAGTAAAGTCATGAGTCATACGAATATAGACTCAATCGGTTCAGTCTTTCAGACATTTTTATATATTGACTAGTTGACCCTGTTAACTCTGCTATGCTCTTTCTGGTAAGTGAAACTACCTCTCTACATTTTCTGGTACGCAGAACCACCTCTAGAGTGCTCCTCGACTAGACGAACACCTTGTACGAGTATATCCTCACTTGGTTCAGTTGTTTTATATATTTTTAATATATTTGCTAGTTGGCCCTGCTCACTCTGTCATGCCCTTCTGGTACGCAAAACCTCATCTCTACCTTTTCTGGTACGCAGAACCACCTGTAGAGTGCTTCTCGACTAGACGAACACCTTGTACGAGTATATCCTCACTTGGTTCAGCTGTTTTATATATTTGCTAGTTGACCTTGCTAACTCTGTTATGCCCCTTCTGGTACGCTAAACCACATCTCTACCTTTCTGGTACGCAGAACCATCTCTCAACTACTTCTCGGCTAGACAAAAACGTTGTGCGAGTTTATATTTAATCGGTTTAGATATCATAGACGACTAAGAAATGTATGTATGCATTTTTTATAGGTAAGAGCTGGCCCTGCTGAAGTTTTTCCGCCCTTTCTGGTGCTAGAGCAAATTTCTGACATTGTGTATATACATAAATGAAATATTTCTAAATAAAATATATGCAACAGCGCAACCTATTGAGTATAATTTTAGTAAATTTTCTTGAACATCATCTGAAGGACTTACATACAGCTCGGAATTTTACTCTACGCTAGACAAAAATGTTGTGAGAGTGTGAATTAGTTAACGGTCCAGTGAAATTAAATTGACCTTGGGTCAGGTTAAGGACATATAGTACACATTAGCAGTCAGTATTACCAGTTTTGTCCATAATGTTTTTCCTGTCAAGATGTATAGATGTTCAGATTTTTCTGGCCTAGGCAACACTTAGTGTCATTCCATTGGAAAGTTTGACATTTGTTAGCATAAACATACTCAGAACGTTTTGACGTACGACCATCATTTGTGTTGTTTACAGTGACTTGAAAAAATCAATTTGGAAAACCAGTAAGGAAAGGCAGAAAGTCGGGCGGGGCCGACTATATAATACCCTACACCTCCCTAACAATGCGATAAAGGTCATTGCGATAATAATTTGGAATAATTGATAAGTAGGCAGGAACATATTATCTAATTCTGAGCTGATAATCGCTAAATTAAGCAATATTCGTTCCTAAATTGAGAAACATCTTTCCGGAAAATTTTAATGATCGGAAGTAAAGTACAACTTCTATAGCGCTTTGATACCAAATTAGGAGGAAGCGCTTACATGTCAAATCGGGGGTAACATATACATATATGGGGGCTATATCCAAAATCTGAACCGATTTCCCTCAAATTTGGCAGTGTTAGTTCACGTAATGAGAAACCTCTTTCTGCCAATTTGTTTACTGATCGGATATAAAATATAGTTTCTACAGCGCTTACATGTCAAATCGGGGGTAACATATACATATATGGGGGCTATATCTAAATCTGAACCGATTTCCCTCAAATTTGGCAGTGTTAATTCACGTAATGAGTAACCTCTTTCTGCCAATTTTTTTACTGATCGGATTAAAAATATACTTTTTACAGCGCTTACATGTAAAATCGGGGGTAACATATATATGGGGGCTATATCTAAATCTGAACCGATTTCTTCCAAATTTAACAGTGTTCATTCATATTATAAGAGACCTCTTTCTGCCGAATTTCACACAGATCGGTTATAAAATAAATTTTTTACGGCGCTTACATGTGAAATCGGGGTTAACGTATATATGAGGGCTATATCTAAATCTGAACCGATTTCTTCCAAATTTAACAGTGTTTATTCGTATAATAAGATAACTCTTTCTGCTGAATTTCATACTGATCGGATATAAAATAAAGTTTTTACAGCGCTTACATGTCAAATCGGGGCTAACATATATATGAGGGCTATATCCAAATCTGAACCGATTTTAACCAAATTAAATAGGGATCGTCCTTGGGCCAAAAAATATAAGTGTAAAGTTTCGTCAAGATCGGGCCATAATTGCGACCTGTACTTTGATTACAAGAATACATCTACAGACGGACAGACAGACGGACAGACAGTCGGACAGACAGACGGACAGACAGACGGACATAGCTAAATCGACTCAGAAAGTGATTACAAGTCGATCGGTATAATAAACAATGGATCTATCTCTTCTCCTTTTGGGTGTTACAAACAAATGCACAAAGTCATAATACCCTGTACCACAGTGTGGTTTAGGGTATAAAAAATGGAATTAACTCGTGAACATTTTCGTGCGATAATTTTTTTCTCAAATAAAATATACGTTTACATGCCAACAAAAGTTTTGTTTCGAAATATATTTTATTTGGAAACGATTTTGATAATGTCGATCGAATTTCAATTCTATTCTTTATTCTAGCGAATTAGAATAACACTATATAACTAAAATGTTTTTCTTTGTATTCCAGACCTTAAAGCTTTTATGTACCCTCCACGATAGGATGGGGGTATATTAATTTTGTCACTAAATATTGGTATGAGACCCCATAAGGTATATATATTATTAATCGTCGTAATATTCTATGACGATTTAGTCATTTCCGTCCATCCGTCTATTGTAACACGCTACAGTCTACATTAATTGAGCTAGATGGCTGAAATTTGGTAAGATACATTTTGGGATTGAAATCATTAATAGCATCTCAGCGATTTGACTTCTTAACATCATAGAGACCACAAATGTCAACTGATCGGGCTGAAAATTGGTAACTGGGGTTTATTTATACCCGGAATCCTTCACACGAACAACGGTATTCATATGTCCATGTTTTGATATAGCCCCCATACAAAGGTCCCTCTAGATTAAACCTTGTAACGCCACCAAAACCTCAAATTTCAACAAATTGTGCTCAATTTTCAAATCCGATCCATGGTGGAGAGTATATATAATATTCGGCATAGATACAATAAAAGCGTTACACATCAAAAAATGTCAAGAATTTGTATTGACTGGACTCAAAGTTATAAGCCGTTAACGTTTTGTGCGAAATGGTGTGTATGGGACGTATCAAAAGGGCGTGCCAATAACCCCCATTTTTTCAAGACGATAGATACTAAGAAACTAATACAACATGTGGTGTTATGAGATAATAAATATTTCACTTAATTTTGAACCTTTGTAGGAAAGATACTCTAAAGAGTGGACCAATATAGTCCATCTTTGACCTTCGCCTGAGAAAGAAAAAAAAAATATTGAGACATACCAAATTTGAAGTCATCACTTCATCGATGTGTTACACTTTTGGCCCGCAGCACCTGATATATACCCTTGTTTACAATAGTGGGGGCAAAAAAGCGAATTTTGTTGAAATTCTCTTATTTCTACAAAAAGGGCTATGATTTCTACATTTATCCATAGATTTACTTGAAATAAGCATTTTTTTCTTCTTTAGGATGCTAGCTTTCCAAAATTGGAACAACATATTTTTTTGCGAATCTGTTTCTATATTTATGATTTTTTTCGTCCCAGCAAAGACCAATTTTTTGAAAATAATCGAATTTTTACTAATTGTTTTAACGAAAGGTACTAAATTTCTGTTTCCACGCGAAAGTACAATTTACTTTAATTTTCCCATAGGGATGATATGATTTTGAAGTGACGTTTCGGCAATTATGTCATGATCTGTCATATGTTTTTCATTGTATTCAGTAGTGTTTAAAATTTAATCATGGAGAGATATACGCAAGAACAACGTTTTTAAATTATTCAGTTTTATTATCAAAAAAATCGTTCTGCAATTGCAACTTTTCGTGCGCTAAGTCCGTTTTTTAATAAAAAAAAAAACACTTTTCAATCGCAATATGTTAGCTCTCATTAAGAGCCATCTGTTTGCCATTGACCGATTCCCGATCCGACGTACCGTTCAGGAGCTAGAGCAAATAAACTTTCCATTCACATTTGAAAATGATGCTAAGTCCATTATTTTAAAAATAAAAAAAAAAAACACTTTCCAGTCGAGCTACGACCTTGACACACATGAGCAATATTTTAGCTCTCGTTAAGAGCTATCTTTTTTCCATTGACCGATTGTGGCTACGTGCCACACAGCAAATGAAACAATTGAATTGTTGCGAGAAAAGTTTGGAGATTCGATTATTTCACCATTAGATTATTTCTTGTGGTGTTATTTGAAGTCATTGGTCTTTCGAAATAAACCAGTCTCTCTTCAAGATTTAAAAGTCAAGCTTTACAAGCCAATTTTGGTCGAATATGGTCCAAATATTAAAGGCACCTTCCAAAAAAATTGGAATTTTAAAGAAAATGTAAAAAAAAGTTACCATTAAATTTTTTTTAAATATTTTTTTTGTGTGTGGGACTCCATATTACACCAGAATATGTTATGCGCAGCTCTTCGTCCAAATTGTCTTGCATAGTGTAATTATAATTAAAGATTTTTTTCTACAACTAAGGAAAACCATTCCGAAAGTATCGATAACTTCAGATGACCAACACGAAGTTGGTTCTGTTCTAAAGGAGAAAGAAAAAAATATATATCGCTCATATAGAAAAAGAACGTCATATTTTGAGATATGACATTTGACTAAAGTGTGTTTTAAAATATCTATAAGTATACAAATATTACTATTTGACAGATTGGGGGACTTAACGTCTGAAGTGCGTCAAATAGTGTTGACATAGGAATCAGCTCTTCATGGATTAGCTTGTAGATATTAAAATATAGGATAATTTAGTATGTTCACCTCAAATATATTTTGAGTTGTGACGATCTTTTTCTAAATGTGCGATATTGTTGCAATACCGCTTCAAGAAACATAAATATTTTCGCACTGTATTAATGTGGGCTATATATATAAATCTGAACTGATGTCTATGAAATTCATAACAGTCATATTTCGACTGTACAGTTTTGGACTAAAATTTAAGTTACATTCACGCTTGCTGGATCGCAAGATATGCGAAACTCAGCAAGGATGTTATACTGATGTGGTAGTACTTTTATTTCAGTATCGTTTTGTCCTATCACATTTCCTTTTGTATGAAATTGACACATAGTGCATTTGTTGCATTTATTTCAAAAGTTTGGTTCATGTTATTGCACGGTTGTTAAATAAAATAATATTAAAATTGAACTGCACCTCAAAATTAAGCGAAGAACACCGCACATATTTAACAATTTTTAAATTAAATATAAATTTACCCGATTTAGTATGTCGAATGTATCATTATTTTATAGTCCCGCACAATTACATATATTTGAAAATATTCATAGACATTTTAATATGACAAAATTTTCCAACGTTCATTTCGCAAAATATTTAACATTAGTATTTAATTGATTTAAAGTAGAACTTTACACGATTTTTGCTGTTCGACTTTGTAACACGCAACTTTTATTTGTTCTACCAAATTACGAAGCAATATGGATAGTTGGTATACGTACACTTTGGTGGTCATCAGAGTCGCCATGGCGATGGTGGTCACTTTGCACACAATGTTCACCCTTGTACGACATTGTGACGGTTTTATTTCTAATTGAATACACTGAACGAAAAATTTTTTTAACTTATACTTAAAGAAATTTTGCAGTTATGTGCATATACTGCTTTTCTTTATGTATTTCACAACAAGTGTAAAATATATAAGGACTGATCTAAGACCCTATGTAAGAATGTTTGGAGGAAATTCGTTTTATGAAAGTTAAAATGTAATTTTTTTAAATTGTTTGTAGTCTCCGATTTTTGCGGTTTTTTTATTTTAAATTTCTTTTAATTCTCTAACAATAAGCTTTTTTATATATATATTTTTTTAATTTTTTTAAAATTTTTAAAAAAAAATTCCCTGCTAGCCACTGTTGCTTGAAGGATTGGGAATAGATGCTCCACGTCAAAGAACAAAATAAAGAAGACACTTCAGGAAGTATTTCTTCCAAAACACGCACCATCCCCGCTGATCCCCTTACCCTTGATATTCTCCCTACAAAACTAACTATATATCAAAAGTAGTTGAAATCTATGGATTTTGTGGGTAATGTATACGATAATGTATAAAAAGATTCCTTGTAAAAAATCACTATAGGTGCCCACAATACACTTTTATGGCAATTCAACGGTTTTATTAATATATCGTATTTATTGCTTGTTTTTGAAAGAAATATTTCAAGACCAAACATTATTTTTTTTTTTTAATTTTTTTTCGTGTTTAGAACACTATATTACACCAGAACAAACATTTTGTAAACTGGTGTAATAGTTGCCATAGATAGTACTCCGAATTTTGTAGGTTATTATAAAGTCGATTCTGCCCGATTTAAAATTCTCCTTTGTTTATTCCTTTCCTTTATTTATTTTCAATAATTATTTTTTTATTTTAACAAAAACTATCTTGATTGAGCCAAACGTAGGCAAAATCTAAATAATATTCAACCTTCGCACAAAATATCAATTAGTTGGTTCATATTGTGGCCATTGATGAAAAAATAAAAATTGAATTAAATTTCGAAAAAAATGCATTATTAAATATTGAAACAAAACCGTTTTCTTAGTCTGGCTTTTATAAATAGCTGGAAACATTTCACGAATAATCACTTAAGAATTTTTTTATTAAAAAATTATAAACATAATTTTATTACTGTATACTAACATTTTCTTGTTGTATCCGGAAAGTAATTAAAATGATGACACAAGTCTTTTTTGCATAGCTCAGGACATTTTTAGATTGTTTTCTCAGACACAATAATACATTTTTCATTTAACTATTTATAAAATAATTTGTAAAATATTTTGCTACTATTTTGAAATTTATAGAAAATTTTAAGTCTCTTTCAAAAGTACTTTTCGAGAAACACTTATATTAAATTTATTGTCACTATCTAAAGACATCGAAGGAGTAATAGTAGTAGTCTTCCACAATGACGTCTTAACTAATACGTTTCCAATACATCACTCAATCGATTTTAGTTGATTCACATTTAATTTGATATTACACATAAACCGAAAGCAACAACAAAGTAAAACAGGCAATAAAACCTTAAACACAAAGGACAAAACAACAACGATGAACAACAAAATTTGTAGTTTCGTCTTCTTTGTTCAATTTTAAGTAGCAAAAATATCCTTCAAACCTTCAATCAATATTTAAACCGAGAAGCTACGACAGTTATTTCAGCTGCTGGTCTCTAGTCTCCAGTACAATTGCAGCGAATGATTGACAACTTTTGCTCCTTCATGTGGTTGCGTGTTGTATGTAAACGTAGTCTGTCGTTGTCATCCCTGGCGGGGAGTACTTTTTCACCCAGCTCTTCGACGCCGGTCAAAGCAAATGACAGAACACAGCGAAATATTCGGGGCAAAAATGAGGAAAACTATTTTCCATTTGACGACAAAACAACAGCGAAATGTCATTTCACAACGGAATGTGTTCGCTTTTTCTCTGTCAACCCTTAACAAGTAATATTCACTAAGAGCGTAGGAGGATAGAATTGCTTAACTTCAAAGGGGCCTAAGGAGAGGGGTGTAGTGAGTACTGAGTGTGGAGAGAGGGTAACATTGTCATAGCAATCAAAGTTACCTCTACATAAGACCTCGACGTCACAGAAAAAAAAAACGAAAACCCGCAACATATGTCAGTACAACAGGCGAACTACACGGCATTTAGTTGCTAAACAGGTAAAGTGAGTGAAAAGGCTAAAGTAGCAAGACATCGAATACCATAGCTCCTACACAGCGCTGGAAATGAAAAATAAGAACTAAACTAGTCTACAAAAATATAAAAACATCTGGTATAGCAAAGGTGCAGGGCAGGTCTTCTCAGGGTTTATAAATCAAGATTTTCGAAAAAAGTGAATCACTTTTTCACAATATTTCAATAAGTTGGAAGCTGGACATTCACTCATATATTAATAAATTGTTTTAAAAAAATATATATTCAAATATTACAAATCAAACCACAACAACTAAATATTAGATGGCATGCTAAAATTAATCATTGTTTTTTGTTTTCGTTATTCGATCTGTTCGATCTGTTCTGACTTTTCATATTTTTGTTTTTGACTATCGAGTTGGAGATCGTTGTTTTTGTTTTCTTTAAAGAGATATCAAAACTTCTTTGAAAAAATAAATAAAAAAATTGTGAAATGTATTAGTAAGTTAGTCATTAGTCATTAGTCATTAGTCATTAGTCATTAGTCATTAGTCATTAGTCATTAGTCATTAGTCATTAGTCATTAGTCATTAGTCATTAGTCATTAGTCATTAGTCATTAGTCATTAGTCATTAGTCATTAGTCATTAGTCATTAGTCATTAGTCATTAGTCATTAGTCATTAGTCATTAGTCATTAGTCATTAGTCATTAGTCATTAGTCATTAGTCATTAGTCATTAGTCATTAGTCATTAGTCATTAGTCATTAGTCATTAGTCATTAGTCATTAGTCATTAGTCATTAGTCATTAGTCATTAGTCATTAGTCATTAGTCATTAGTCATTAGTCATTAGTCATTAGTCATTAGTCATTAGTCATTAGTCATTAGTCATTAGTCATTAGTCATTAGTCATTAGTCATTAGTCATTAGTCATTAGTCATTAGTCATTAGTCATTAGTCATTAGTCATTAGTCATTAGTCATTAGTCATTAGTCATTAGTCATTAGTCATTAGTCATTAGTCATTAGTCATTAGTCATTAGTCATTAGTCATTAGTCATTAGTCATTAGTCATTAGTCATTAGTCATTAGTCATTAGTCATTAGTCATTAGTCATTAGTCATTAGTCATTAGTCATTAGTCATTAGTCATTAGTCATTAGTCATTAGTCATTAGTCATTAGTCATTAGTCATTAGTCATTAGTCATTAGTCATTAGTCATTAGTCATTAGTCATTAGTCATTAGTCATTAGTCATTAGTCATTAGTCATTAGTCATTAGTCATTAGTCATTAGTCATTAGTCATTAGTCATTAGTCATTAGTCATTAGTCATTAGTCATTAGTCATTAGTCATTAGTCATTAGTCATTAGTCATTAGTCATTAGTCATTAGTCATTAGTCATTAGTCATTAGTCATTAGTCATTAGTCATTAGTCATTAGTCATTAGTCATTAGTCATTAGTCATTAGTCATTAGTCATTAGTCATTAGTCATTAGTCATTAGTCATTAGTCATTAGTCATTAGTCATTAGTCATTAGTCATTAGTCATTAGTCATTAGTCATTAGTCATTAGTCATTAGTCATTAGTCATTAGTCATTAGTCATTAGTCATTAGTCATTAGTCATTAGTCATTAGTCATTAGTCATTAGTCATTAGTCATTAGTCATTAGTCATTAGTCATTAGTCATTAGTCATTAGTCATTAGTCATTAGTCATTAGTCATTAGTCATTAGTCATTAGTCATTAGTCATTAGTCATTAGTCATTAGTCATTAGTCATTAGTCATTAGTCATTAGTCATTAGTCATTAGTCATTAGTCATTAGTCATTAGTCATTAGTCATTAGTCATTAGTCATTAGTCATTAGTCATTAGTCATTAGTCATTAGTCATTAGTCATTAGTCATTAGTCATTAGTCATTAGTCATTAGTCATTAGTCATTAGTCATTAGTCATTAGTCATTAGTCATTAGTCATTAGTCATTAGTCATTAGTCATTAGTCATTAGTCATTAGTCATTAGTCATTAGTCATTAGTCATTAGTCATTAGTCATTAGTCATTAGTCATTAGTCATTAGTCATTAGTCATTAGTCATTAGTCATTAGTCATTAGTCATTAGTCATTAGTCATTAGTCATTAGTCATTAGTCATTAGTCTTTAGTCTTTAGTCTTTAGTCTTTAGTCTTTAGTCTTTAGTCTTTAGTCTTTAGTCTTTAGTCTTTAGTCTTTAGTCTTTAGTCTTTAGTCTTTAGTCTTTAGTCTTTAGTCTTTAGTCTTTAGTCTTTAGTCTTTAGTCTTTAGTCTTTAGTCTTTAGTCTTTAGTCTTTAGTCTTTAGTCTTTAGTCTTTAGTCTTTAGTCTTTAGTCTTTAGTCTTTAGTCTTTAGTCTTTAGTCTTTAGTCTTTAGTCTTTAGTCTTTAGTCTTTAGTCTTTAGTCTTTAGTCTTTAGTCTTTAGTCTTTAGTCTTTAGTCTTTAGTCTTTAGTCTTTAGTCTTTAGTCTTTAGTCTTTAGTCTTTAGTCTTTAGTCTTTAGTCTTTAGTCTTTAGTCTTTAGTCTTTAGTCTTTAGTCTTTAGTCTTTAGTCTTTAGTCTTTAGTCTTTAGTCTTTAGTCTTTAGTCTTTAGTCTTTAGTCTTTAGTCTTTAGTCTTTAGTCTTTAGTCTTTAGTCTTTAGTCTTTAGTCTTTAGTCTTTAGTCTTTAGTCTTTAGTCTTTAGTCTTTAGTCTTTAGTCTTTAGTCTTTAGTCTTTAGTCTTTAGTCTTTAGTCTTTAGTCTTTAGTCTTTAGTCTTTAGTCTTTAGTCTTTAGTCTTTAGTCTTTAGTCTTTAGTCTTTAGTCTTTAGTCTTTAGTCTTTAGTCTTTAGTCTTTAGTCTTTAGTCTTTAGTCTTTAGTCTTTAGTCTTTAGTCTTTAGTCTTTAGTCTTTAGTCTTTAGTCTTTAGTCTTTAGTCTTTAGTCTTTAGTCTTTAGTCTTTAGTCTTTAGTCTTTAGTCTTTAGTCTTTAGTCTTTAGTCTTTAGTCTTTAGTCTTTAGTCTTTAGTCTTTAGTCTTTAGTCTTTAGTCTTTAGTCTTTAGTCTTTAGTCTTTAGTCTTTAGTCTTTAGTCTTTAGTCTTTAGTCTTTAGTCTTTAGTCTTTAGTCTTTAGTCTTTAGTCTTTAGTCTTTAGTCTTTAGTCTTTAGTCTTTAGTCTTTAGTCTTTAGTCTTTAGTCTTTAGTCTTTAGTCTTTAGTCTTTAGTCTTTAGTCTTTAGTCTTTAGTCTTTAGTCTTTAGTCTTTAGTCTTTAGTCTTTAGTCTTTAGTCTTTAGTCTTTAGTCTTTAGTCTTTAGTCTTTAGTCTTTAGTCTTTAGTCTTTAGTCTTTAGTCTTTAGTCTTTAGTCTTTAGTCTTTAGTCTTTAGTCTTTAGTCTTTAGTCTTTAGTCTTTAGTCTTTAGTCTTTAGTCTTTAGTCTTTAGTCTTTAGTCTTTAGTCTTTAGTCTTTAGTCTTTAGTCTTTAGTCTTTAGTCTTTAGTCTTTAGTCTTTAGTCTTTAGTCTTTAGTCTTTAGTCTTTAGTCTTTAGTCTTTAGTAGTCTAGTCTTTAGTCTTTAGTCTTTAGTCTTTAGTCTTTAGTCTTTAGTCTTTAGTCTTTAGTCTTTAGTCTTTAGGTCTTTAGTCTTTAGTCTTAGTCTTTAGTCTTTAGTCTTTAGTCTTTAGTCTTTAGTCTTTAGTCTTTAGTCTTTAGTCTTTAGTCTTTAGTCTTTAGTCTTTAGTCTTTAGTCTTTAGTCTTTAGTCTTTAGTCTTTAGTCTTTAGTCTTTAGTCTTTAGTCTTTAGTCTTTAGTCTTTAGTCTTTAGTCTTTAGTCTTTAGTCTTTAGTCTGTAGTCTGTAGTCTTTAGTCTTTAGTCTTTAGTCTTTAGTCTTTAGTCTTTAGTCTTTAGTCTTTAGTCTTTAGTCTTTAGTCTTTAGTCGTTTAGTCTTTAGTCGTTAGTCTTTAGTCTTTAGTCTTTAGTCTTTAGTCTTTAGTCTTTATCTTTAGTCTTTAGTCTTTAGTCTTTAGTCTTTAGTCTTTAGTCTTTAGTCTTTAGTCTTTAGTCTTTAGTCTTTAGTCTTTAGTCTTTAGTCGTTAGTCTTTAGTCGTTAGTCTTTAGTCTTTAGTCTTTAGTCTTTAGTCTTTAGTCTTTAGTCTTTAGTCTTTAGTCTTATGTCTTTAGTCTTTAGTCTTTAGTCTTTAGTCTTTAGTCTTTAGTCTTTAGTCTTTAGTCTTTAGTCTTTAGTCTTTAGTCTTTAGTCTTTAGTCTTTAGTCTGTAGTCTGTAGTCTTTAGTCTTTAGTCTTTAGTCTTTAGTCTTTAGTCTTTAGTCTTTAGTCTTTAGTCTTTAGTCTTTAGTCTTTAGTCGTTAGTCTTTAGTCGTTAGTCTTTAGTCTTTAGTCTTTAGTCTTTAGTCTTTAGTCTTTAGTCTTTAGTCTTTAGTCTTTAGTCTTTAGTCTTTAGTCTTTAGTCTTTAGTCTTTAGTCTTTAGTCTTTAGTCTTTAGTCTTTAGTCTTTAGTCTTTAATTAATTTTCAACATTTTAAATTACTAAAGTAGCGCTATCATTTATTATAATAATATAAAATAACCACACGAAAACCGTAAATTTCGTTATACTCCAACTTTAGGGTGTCATATTGTTAAACTTGTTTTTGTATATAAAATGCGACGAGCAATTGTATACCGGTCAACCCCAAAGGATGAATGAATTCAAAAGAAATAAAAAACTGAACTAACTTATAATGGACCGACGGGTGGTGATGGCGATTTAATCGACCCACTAAGTGTTGGGTATTAAATATAATCAAGTGGACATGTTGTGCTAAAGGAAAGAAAAAACCCTCCAACAGAATTACCAGCCACAAAACAAGAAAGTACGAAAACAGGCACGAACATAAGGACAGGAATAAGCTCTAAGGGATTATTGTAATAATTATGAGCAGAAAAAAAGTTACCAAAGAATTATGAATATACATATTCAAGTTTTATGTACGTATGAGTACATACTACGTATTTACAAATATTGCGGATATTTATATATTAAGTTTGTTTTTCTTCTACTTCTTATTTGTGACTTGAACAATATGTGCAGGCCAACCAGAAAAAGTAATTAAGGGGACATCAAAAGAAACCCCAAATCGGTGGTGGTGTTGTTTGTTGTGGCAATAAAGTTATGCGGCCAAGCTAATTTTAATTGATACCAAAGGAGAATTAAATATTAGATGTATTGTATATATTAGAGGGGGTCATTTGATATTGTTGTGCTTCACAGATAATTTATTTGGGGATTTTCTTTCCAACGAAAATCTGGAAATTAGTTAGAAAAATGCAAACTCAGGGTTGATATTTACACACATCAGTATTTACGAAATCTAAGTCATCTACATCAGGTTTGTTTAAACCCTGTTTCTTTTGTTATGTTATTATCAATACAGATTAGCTTTTTATTAATTTTTTTTGTGTCCTCTGATAGGTTCAGGACTTTTGTCACTTCCATTCAAAGTTATAGTGAAATAGATAAAAACTCATAACAACTAATATAGGCAAAATATAAATTTTTCTGGAATCAATGTTGAAAATTTTGGCATTAATAGTCGTATTTCCTTTTTGAGTCTTTGAGATCAATATACTTTGAATAAAATTGTTTTCGGACAAAATAACTGTTTTATAATATCCGTAATTTATTTAAAACCTATATATATATATATATATATATATATATATATATATATATATATATATATATATATATATATAGATAATACTATAGCCATCTTAATGTTATAAATCTGCACACGTATTTACGTATGTAATTTTGTATGAGGTACTTATATAATAAATATTAAGATTATAGTTTATTTCTAGAAAATATCCAACTAAAGTATTGAAAGAAGCTAAGATGAGTTAAGACAATAATACGACATAGGATTTGCTATTTATTAATTTAATTATTAGAAAGATGTAACATTTTGTTATTTGTTTTATGTTTCATCTACGAATATAAACAAAGTTTGGAAAAAAATTTATAGTATTCAAAATTTAAAGTCATTTGTTCACTCGTTTATAGAGATATCGTACGTATCAACCACTCTGCCAGTCAGACAGACAGGTGGACATTTTTAAAATGTCTTATTATGTCCTGGAACGAATTTCTCACAAATACACTCAAAAGAAAATTGTAGTAATACATACATGAATCAAACCACAGCGGTGTAAAAATCACGCTAAGTACGGATTTTCTTAAATCATGTACAGATTACTTGATTCAAGTATGGGAATTTTGAACGCTAATTTCCTAATTGAGGTGTTCGTTAAGCTCAATGTGATATACATATCTTCAGTGTGACGGATTAAAGAATTTAATGGGATTGATTTGAATGCAAGACGGACTTGGATTGAATTATGCCTGATTTCAAGTTGGTTTAAGTCTGAACAATATGTAGTTGGATTTAAGGCTCTTCAATATTTAATTTAACACTGATCATAACTTTATTTGAGTCTAATCATTACGATTATGTACATAACCGTCAAATACATATCTGCAAATGTTTACTAAGTTAACTACAAAATTGATCCATATATCTCGTTTTCAAAAATTTAGTCTTATATCAAAAATTCAAGAAGCCTATTTTCACCTTCCACATTCTGTGTAGAATATCGATACAGCCATTTCAAGAATATCGATCCAGCCATTTAGGCGTCCTCACGGAAGAAACATACAAGAGCGTCCCAAAATTATTTTTTTGATGCTACTTGACAAAAATTCGAATGTTACTAAGTTCTATATTTCAGCGAATTTTATAGTGATTTCGTTTCTGGAAAAACCATGGACTCACAATTAGTTATACCGATGGAATTAAATTTTTGAGTCGATTAAGCCGAATACGGTCTGCATTGCAAATATGAACCGATCTTTACGAAAATTGCCACATATGTTTTTCTTGGACTAAGATGATCCCTATTGAAAATGGTGTACATCGATCCATGTTTTGGACCGATAACGTATAAATTTAAGCATTTACTCGTATACTTTACATTACCCTAAATCGGCCTAGAGAACGTGGGGCACATCGGTTTTCATATAGTCCCCATATACAGTTCCCCTCTGATATCACTTCTTGATGCTCGAGAGAACACATTTTTCAATTGATCTGGTTGAAATTTAAAATATTTTTTCGGCCATATCTGGAATCGAGAGTATACATACATTCGGCCCCTTCCGAATTTATACTTTCATTACCGGTTTTATACTGACTTAAAGAGACTCGTCTTGAAAATTTTCAAGTTTTAGTTACGACACTCTTGAAGTAAATGAGTGATATAGATAAATAATAATATCGGTGCTTGATTTTTTTTAATCTAGCCCACTTTCTATTTGATTTAAAAAACATAGTATTTGTAAAAATATATCTATATGTTACGAGATTTTCCAAACTTCTTCGAATTATGTATCTCAAAGCTTTTTCATTCCTATTTTATTCTCTAACAATCTTTCCAACTTAATATTTATACCCTACACCACACTGTGGGACAGGGTATTATAAGTTTGTTTCACGGCAGATGTTTGTAACACCTGAAAATAACACAGCTAGACCCACCTTAAAGTATACCGATCGACTCAGCATCACTAGCTGAGTCGTCCGTCCGTCCGTCCGTCCGTCTGTCCATGTAAAGTTGTTCGTCGACTACAGGTCGCAATTTCACTCCGATCGTTCTGAAATTTTGCAGTTTAGAGTATTTCGCGGCTGTTAAGATCGCTATTGAATTTGGTTGAAATCGGTTCAGATTTAGATATAGCTCCCTTATATATCTTTCGTCCGATTTGGCCCTTTAGTCCTATAGAAGCTGTATTTTACATCCAATCGTTTTGAAATTTAGAATGGTAGAGTTTCTTGATCCATGAACCAACATTGCCGAATTTGAAGAAAATCGGTTAAGATTTAGCTATAGCTCCCATATATATGTTTCGTCCGATTTTGCTCTTTAGTCCTGAAGAAGCTGTATTTTACATCCAATCATTTTGAAATTTAGAATGGTAGAGTTTCTTGATCCATGAACCAACACTACCGAATTTGAAGAAAATCGGTTAAGATTTAGCTATAGCTCCCATATATATGTTTCGTCCGATTTTGCTCTTTAGTCCTGAAGAAGCTGTATTTTACATCCAATCATTTTGAAATTTAGAATAGTAGAGTTTCTTGATCCATGAACCAACACTACCGAATTTGAAGAAAATCGGTTAAGATTTAGCTATAGCTCCCATATATATGTTTCGTCCGATTTGGCCCTTTAGTCCTATAAAAGCTGTATTTTACATCCAATCGTTTTGAAATTTAGAATGGTAGAGTTTCTGATCCATGAACCAACACTACCGAATTTGAAGAAAATCGGTTAAGATTTAGCTATAGCTCCCATATATATGTTTTGTCCGATTTGGCCCTTTAGTTCTATAGAAGCTATATTTTACATCCAATCGTTTTGAAATTTAGAATGGTAGAGTTTCTTGATTCATGAACCAACATTGCCGAATTTGAAGAAAATCGGTAAAGATTTAGCTATCTTTATATATGTTTCATCCGTATATATGTTTCATCCGATTTGGCTCTTTAGATCCAATCGTTTTTATACCCTACACCACACTGTGGTACAGGGTATTATTTAAGTACATATAAAATGTCCCAAAAGTAAATTTATGTAAACAATTTATACATGAATTACAAAATTTATATATCAGAGTTATTCAATATTACGAGAGTGGTGTAGGGTATTATATAGTCGGCACCGCCCGACTTTAGCCTTTCCTTACTGGTTTTTTTTAAATATTTTTTATCTGAAATTAGCACTTCACACTTTGAGTTCTTCACAACGACTTAATGCATTCACAAAAACTGTTGCGTTATATATGGTCTACGAGACGAGGTAATATGAATGAAATGGTAATTTCTTAAAAAAAACCCACACAAGCAATTTTACGACCTGCAATTGTGTCACAGTGATACGTTCATTTTGAAAAGGGCTGCGGTGCATCACAGTGATACCTTAATTGTTAAAATGGTTGCAAAAAACGCGCATTTCTTAAGAAGGTGCCATAAAAAACCCACAAAAGGGTTGTAAAAACAAACTTCATTTCTTAAGTAGATGCTATAAAAAACTCACACAAGCAATTTTACGACCTACAATTGTGTCACAGTGATACCTTCATTTTTTAAAAGGGTTGAATAAAAACCCACACAACCAAGTTTACGACATGCAAACGCATCACAGTGATGCCTTGGTTTTAAAAGGGTTGTAAAAAATGCGAATGTCTAATAATTTTTTTTAATTTCTTTTCTATTACTAAGTTAAATTCATTTTTTCATTTACTTATGTTCCGACTAAATACATTTCTAAAGAGAAAAATAAACTCCAAAAAGAAAAAACACAGGCACTTCGCTGATTTTTTCATGTAAAGTGCCAAAACTGGCGATTTTTTGAAATGTTTGTATGGTGAACACCCAGGGGGGTTCCAGGGGGTGTGCCACTGGCATGGGTGGGTCGGGCCTTCAAAGTTAGTGGGGGTCGGTCATACATTTGGACTCGATTGGAGTACTCTAAATGGGTCAAAGTGGGACTTTTCAAAATTTGCCCCTACCCAAAAGTTCGACCCAAATTCCGGGACATCAGAATTCGTTTTAGAGGTATGGTTCAATCGGCAAAGTTTCTTATTTTGATCCCTAGAATACGATTTTCACTGAGCAATGGGCGACTTTTTTTGCCTCCCCACAAATCGACCTGGCCTACAGTACATACTTTAAAGTTATTAAATGCAATTTAAAGTGATAATAATTCAAATAAAACGAAAAAATAAATAAATTTACTAATTTTTTCGTTTTACCCAACTGAACTTTCTTACTTGTTTCTTTATATTTTGTATGCTATTTTCTTGCCAACAAAAAACTATTTTTTGTAAAAAAACACTAGTTTTTTTCTAATTGTTTTAATGCCATTTACTAGGGTGATTTTTTACAACTATTTTTGGCAGCTCAGCTGTTTTCGTGTACTCGTAACATGTTGCTGTCAAACAAGTTCAATTTGGTGTATAATTTAATCATTAATCGACTTACAAAAGAACAAAGCTTGCAGAATTTTGTTATCAAAATTCATGCTCGGTTAAGTTCTTTCATTTTTTGGTCAGTTTGAGCGACCTTCTGAGGCGGCTATTCGGAATCTTGTAACTAAATTTCGCACCAAATTTACATTATTAGACACAAAACCACCAATACGCATACGTAGATTGCGGAAAGAGGAAAATATGGCCGGTCGCATCATTGGACCGTAATTTTTCAAAGACGACGAAGCAGGAATTTTACTGTGAATGGTACGATGATTTCAAACTTTTTTTTTGCCCAAAACGGAAGAGTTGGAGTTGGCTGACATATAGTTCAACAAGACGGTGCCACATGCCACACAACACGTGAAGCAATGGCCCAATTGAGAGGCGAGTTCGGTGAACGGTTTATTTCATTAAATTTTTTTCGATGAAAATATTTTGAAAAATATATTTTTCCACAGATTTTTTAGATTTTTTACTCTTACTTGTATCTCACCTCATACCGAACAAATATTTAGATTTTTTTTCCGTTACCATTGCACTTTCTACAAAAACGTTTGGGGACAAATGCTCTGTTTGTTGCCTATTCTAACTCTGGCTATGGTTTTATGCCACCGACTCTCTTAAAATCAGAATACTCTAAGTCGATTAAAGGATTGCCACAAATTACTATAATTGTAGATAATTGTAACTTACACTCCTTCCAGTCATAATTAGAGTTATTTTCAGTGTGTTAAAGTTCATTGTTTTTTTTTTTTTCCAAATTATGAATAAAATTTCAATGAACTTTCAATATCGAATAATTCTACTTTCGATAACAATTAATTCTCACATGAAATCACAGTAAAAAAAGCGTAAACATTTGGACGGATATTTGGAAAGAGCAAGACGAAACCCCAGCCACATGAGGTAGACTGATTACTTCCACGATTTTTTTTCCTCTGATTTGTTTGGCCTTTGATGTCGTTCACATGCTTTTCCTATTGTGGATTATCGAGGGTCATCTGATGGAGAGGCAAGTGACACATTAATCACAATTCGCTGATAGCACTGACAACCACCAACTGTATTTATGGAACCGGATGGATGAAGTAGACAACGGAAGTGTAGTCATTTGAAGATTGAAAAAATGACGATAAGATTTGATCATGACACGGAAGGGAAACGAAATGCCAGAAACAGATAGTTAAGTAGCGTTACTGATTTTTGGTTGGAAGGAGTTTGGGCGTAAATTAATTTGTTACAAGGTAGGAAGGATTTTCTTCAAATTGAGCAATGTTGATTCATAGATAAATAAACTCTTCCATGCTAAAGCAAAACAATTGGATGTAAAATACAGCTTCTATACTGCTAAAGGGCCAAATCGGACGAAACATTATTTATGGGAGCTATAGCTAAATCTGAACTGATTTCTTTCAAATGCGGCAATAGTGGTCCGTGGATCAAGAAACTGTACCATGCTAAATTTCAAAACAACTGGATGTAAAATACTGTTTCTATAGGGCTAAAGGGCCAAATCGGACGAAACATATATATGGGATCTATAGCTAAATCTAAACCGATTTTCTTCAAAATGGGCAGTGTTGTTCCATAAATCAATAAACTCCACCATGCTAAATTTCAAACAAATAGGATGTAAAATACAGCTTCTATAGGGCTAAAGGGCCATATCGCAAGAAACATATACGAGGTATGTTCAAAACATATTGCGAATTTTTAATTTCCGCGGGCTACGTGTATTTGATATTTTTGTAGCGTTGTGTTGGTACTCATGTCCCTTACTTATGCTGACAAAGTCGGCCATTTTGAATGTTTAGTTAATTTTTGACAGCTGTTGAGCTTGGATGTGTTTTAACTTGTCTTCGATTTTTATCTATTTCAGAAAACGGATCAAATTTTTTTCTGCATCAAATTTTGTGTGAAAAGGAACATAAAGTGCGCTGACGCATTCCGAATGTTGACTGTGGCATATGTTGAAGCTACCTTGGACCAAAGCAACGTTTATCGGTGGTACAAAATGTTCTTAGAGGGCCGAGAAGATGCGAAGGACGAACAGCGTGCGGGACGCCTGAGCTCACAGTTTTCTTTGATTGCAGGGGCGTGGTGCATTATGAGTTCTTGCCACAGGGTAGTACGGTCAATAAAGAATATTACCCGCAAGTTATGCGCAAATTGCGCGAAGCAGTCGCCCGGATTTGTGGAAGTACAAAAACTGGCTTTTGCACCATGATAACGCCCCTGCACACACATCGTTGCTTGTGCGCGAATATTTGGCCAAAACAACACAGTAATAGTGCCGCAGCCACCGTATTCCCCTGACCTAGCCCCCTTGTGACTATTTTTTGCTCCCTAAACTGAAAAGGCCCATGAAAGGACGACGCTACGCCACGATTGAGGAGATAAAGACGGCATCGAAGGAGGAGCTGAACAAGATCACAAAAAATGATTATTTGAAGTGCTTCGAGGATTGGAAAAAACTTTTAGCAGAAGTGTTACATATCCGATCCGAGTATTATATCCGAGGGGAATTACTTTGAAGGGGACAAAATAGATATTCATGAATAAACAAGTAAGAAAGTTTCAGTCGGGTAAACCGACTAAGGTATACCCTCACTTTGTGAGTAATGTAATATTGAATATTACGCGAATTATTCTGTAATTTGTGTGGGAGGTACCAGAAGGGGTTTATCAAATACACATTTTTTTTGCTGAACATTAGATACTTTAAATTCATTGCACTGTGCCGACTTATAAGCATTTATGTGCACTGGTATAAACGTTATGAGACATTGTGGTATGATTTGGGCATTTTGTGTGGGAGGTACAAAGAGGGGCGTGGCAATAACGCCCATTTTTCACAGGGCTATAGACACTATAAAAACATTACACTGTACAAAATTTCAAGTATTTTTATACACTGGATTTAATGTTATAAGCAGTTAACATTTGGTGCAAAAAGGTACCTTTGTGTGGGAGATACCAAAAGGGGCGTGACAACAACACCCATTTTTCCCTGGACTGTAGGCAATATAAAAGCATAATACTGTACAAAATTTTAAGTATTTTTATACACTGTTATTAATGTTATAAGCTGTTAACTTTTGGTGCAAAATGGTGCATTTGTGTGGGAGGTACCAAAAGGGACGTGGCGACTTCGCCCATTTTTCTCGAGTTGATAACGACTAATAAGCTAATACTATGTGTGGAATTTCAAAAGATTCGAATAAGTAGTATAGCAGTTATTAAAGAATCAATATTTCACAACATTTTAACCCTTTGTGGGGGAGGTACTAGAAGGAGTGGACCATTATGGCCCATCTTCGAACTTAGCCAGAGATAGAAAAAAATATTACCACATACCAAATTTGAGGTCAATCGGTTACTCCTTTCGAGAGTTATCGTGCAGACAGACAGACACACAGACACACAGACAGACGGACGGACATTGCTCATTCGACTTAAAATGACCCAAAACGGATTTCCTCCGAACATACTTAGGGTCTTAGATCACTCCTTCAATGTGTTACACTTTTTTCCGTAGCAAATGATATATACCCTCGTCACACTAAAGTGAGGGTATAAAAATACAAAATTCGCAAGTTTTTTTGAACATACTGTGTATATGGGGGCAACAGCTAAATCTAAACAGATTTTCTTCAAATACAATAGGGTTCTTTCCAGGTGAGGAAGACTCCTAACTACAAAATGTCAGCACGATTAGAGTGAAATTGCGATATGTAATCTACGGACAGCTTTAGATGGACAGACAGACGGATGGACAGACATAATTAAATAGACTCAGCAAACAAACTTATAATACCCAGTACCACAGTGTGGTGTAGGAAATAAAAATCGATTTGAATTATATGGGCGGTGAGCAGAGGGCGTGGTCGACTTCGATGAAACTTGGCATGCATATTTTGTTTATTCTAGGAAGCGTATGTACCAAATTTGAAGACTTTTGCTTGCATAGCGTTCATTCAATATCAAAACGAAAGATTATGGGAAAAAAATCTGGTCGACATTGCCGATTGTCTTGAAAACTTATATATGAGTTTTAATATGGAACTGAATCGTCTGATTGGCGATAAAAAACCAAAAATTTTCTTCAGTTGTTATAAGCATCTGAAATGTGAAAGATTTGGGAAAAATATCTGAATATGTGTATTTAGGAAGATATGTATTATGCAAACGCGGTGACGGAATTTTACAAATGAAGGTTTGTTTGCAAGTACGTGACTTGCACTTTCGAGTACATATATTAATTACCGTTAATTCAAAGTTTTTAAATGCAACAATTGCATATGCAGCTTTATTTTGCATCCTGCACATCAATGACACCAACTTAAAATTCTGAGAAAAATATAGTCATTTGTCCTAAGCTGACACTACAAGAAGGTGTTCAACCTCGTTCTTTTCTAAAACAATATTTAATAAAAAATGCCAATGATATTTCTTTATAATCTATAAAAAATATTGAAATCACAGAATAGAATCATTTCAATAAAAAATAATTTCTATTTTTGACATTTTTAAGTAAAAATGTTATTTTATAGAAACTATAGAGAACACCAGATTAAAATTTACAGGATCAGCTTAGATTAGATTTTCCAGGTCCAGTATGCAAATTAAAATTTAAGGGGAAAAATAAATAACGATATATGCAAATATTGCCGAATTTCTGCATATATCGAGGATGTCCTAGTCAAGAACTTCAAGAAGAGCTCTTATTTGTATAAATCCACAAAAGCGTTTTTAAAATATAACATCTCAGATATTTTTTAATAAATATTTTTTAAAAAAGATCGGGGCTGAACACATTCTTCAAATTTTCAGCGTTCATTTACATAGAATATATGGGCTACATAACATTTTTTTTACAGAATTTTAAGTTGATGTCATTTATGTATAAAATGCAAATTAAATTTTGCGAACATAAATCATTGCATAGAAAAAAAAACTTATATCCTTTAAAATTAGCCTTTTTTGTAAAAATCCGTCCACGCGTTCCTAAAATACAGAACTCAAAACGTACACCCTTTGAGAATATTTTCCTATTTGCTCAGATTTCGGATGCTAATAATATATGGAACAATGTTTTGCATTTGTTGTGAGATGAAGGATTTCATGTGAGATGTTATACAAGTTTTGGATAATATTTTAAGTAATTTTTAAAATTTCAATGCTTCTTAAAAAGGGATTTTAGTTTCAATATAAGTACTTCACTACTACAATATGGACTACAGAATCGGATATTACCAAAACTGATACTCTTTTGGTTACCGGTCTTACCGGCATTATAATATTCACGTTTTCCACACCAAATTCGATTTTGACAAAATTAAAATGCTTCAGAGGTTTTATGGAAAAATCTGAAAACGCAAAAGAACTGGTAGAGATTTTTGTATATTTTTCGGTTTCTTGGAAACCTAATACCAAAGAGTCTTCCAAAACTATCACAATTCTTCTTAATATTGTGGTGGACAAATACAAATCTTCCATAGGAAACACTTATTTGCCAAAATCGTTCATAATGATTTGCTATACGATTTTTTTTTGTAATTTGTCGCAGTCATTATTCATTGAAATATATCTATTTTAAATTTCACAACATTTAGTACGACCAAATAACGACGTGATCGTTTCCATTGCTTACCTTCGCAGGGAAAATATTTTGGAAAATTCAAACATTTTCATTGGATAGCGATTTTACCGGTATCGCCGACGCCGCCACAATAGATTTTAAACAAATTAGCTTTTATTGTATAAAATCACAAGTATACAATTATTTTTGTTAATTCAATTTAATAACGATTTGTGCGCATTAAGGATAGAACACGTCAACTCAACCACTGCCATTCAGCAGAAGGAAGAAACTAAAAGCGGATGGTTTGCCAAAGTCCACTATACGAAAGCCGTAACAATAAAGCATATCAAACGTTGTACAATAACACTAACATCTATATAGTTATGCAGGTGTCCATGTATGTATGTTTGTATGTTTTTTGTACTTCATATGTATGTGGTAGTTACAACAACTACTACTACAACGACCGGCACCACAATCAATGGTAAATTGGGAAGTATCGTGGTTGTAAAGAATAAAATACAACGACCGACCGACCGACCACTTGTAAAATGCAAGCAAAAAAAACTCTGTTGAGGAGTAAATCGGTGGAAAAAAAGTTAAAAGAATTTAACGAACGCTAAGCATTTTCAAAAACATACAAAGGGAAGTATCCCACATCCTGCGGGTCATTTATTCAGAAACATAACCAATTGTAATGAATCGTCGCACACTTAAGTATACAAATGGGATTCAATGCCTTTTAGGGATGGACCAGAATGTCTTCAAATGAGGCCTCCTCAATCGAATATAATTTTAAAATGCGTATAATATGAGGTAAAGAGTAATATAATACACATTTTATACCCTACACTGAAAAAAATTTGTCATAAAATTAAAGAAATGCTCCAAAGACGTCCTTGGTCTTCAAAATAAGTACATTTTGTACTTAAAATATAGATAATTTCTATAATATTAAGTAATTTACCTTATTTTAAGTAAATTTTCTTAATTTTAAGTACAAAATGTACTTATTTTGAAGACTAAGTACGTCTTTGGAGCATTTCTTTAATTTTATGACAAATTTTTTTTCAGTGTACACCACACTGTGGTACAGGGTATTATAACTTTGTGCATTTGTTTGTAACACCCAAAAGGAGAAGAAATAGACCCATTGTTTATTATACCGATCGACTTAGAATCACTTTCTGAGTTGATATAGCTATGTCCGTCTGTCTGTCTGTCCGTCTGTCTGTGCATGTCTTCTTGTAATCAAAGTACAGGTCGCAATTATGGTCCGATCTCGGCGAAACTTTACACATATCTTTTTTTTGGCCCAAGGACGATCCCTATTGAATTTGGTTAAAATCGGTTCAGATTTAGATATAGCCCCCGTATATATGTTAGCCCCGATTTGACATGTAAGCGCTGTAAAAACTTTATTTTATATCCGATCAGTACGAAATTCGGCAGAAAGAGGTTTGTTATTATATGAATGAACACTGTTAAATTTGGAAGAAATCGGTTCAGATTTAGATATAGCCCCCAGACATATATACGTTACCCCCGATTTGACATGTAAGCGCTGTAAAAATTGTATTTTATATCCGATCAGTGCGAAATTCGGCAAAGAGAGGGAAGGGTTAAATATAAGCCTAAAACAGGTGTTTAACGGGTCACGCTACAGTCCGTAAGTATAGTTCTAGGTTGATCAAATTGTGGTAGAAATATTTCTTATAGTTGCAGGTTGTTTGGGATTGAAAATGGGCTATATCGGTCAATGTTTTAATATAGACACCCTATAGAAGTCGCTCCCCACATGGGTTTTGAGCCATAGATACCACATTTTTAAAGCAATTTAATAGAAACTTTGCAGTTTGTATACTATTTGGACAAGAATTCATCACAGGAAAAATTTTACAAATCGGTTATATTTTTTTATAGTCACCCTATAGAGGTCGCTCCAAAATATATGTATTTAAGCCATTATTACCATATTTTCTAAGCATTTTAACTTAATCTTTTTTAATTAAGACACGAATTCATCGCAGTAACATTTTTAAAATCAGTTAATATTTTGTTATAGTCCACCTACAGATGTCGCTCCCAAAAATGCTTATTTAAGCCATAAACAACACATTTTCTAAGAAATTTAGCCAAAACTTTGCAGTTTGTATTCTATTTTGGCAAGAGTTCATCTCAATAAAATTTAAAATCGGGTTTTATATTGTTGTGATCCCCGTGTAGATCTAGTTCTCCAATATGCTAATTTAAGCCATAAATACCACATTTTTCAGCGTTCGTTTTAAACCCTACTGTGGTCCAGGGTATTAAGAGTTTGTGCATTTGTTTGTAACACCGAGAAGGAGAAGAGATAGACCCATCGTTTATTATACCGATCGACTTGGAATCACTTCCTGAGTCGATTTAACCATGTCCGTCTGTCCGTCTGTAGATGTATCCTTGTAATCAAAGCGCACACTAAAAAAAATGTCATAAAATTAAAGAAATGCTCCAAAGACGTCATTAGTATTCAATAAGTACATTTTGTACTTAAAATAAAGATAATTTCAATAATATTAAGAAATTTACTTAACTGTAAGCACATTTTCTTCATTTTAAGTACAAAATGTACTTATCTTGGACGTCTTTGGAGCATTTCTTTAATTTTACCACAAATTTTTTTTCAGTGCAGGTCGTATTTATGGTCCGATTGTTATGAAATTTAGCACAGTGCTCTTTTTTGGATCAAGGACGATCTCTATTGAAATCAGTCAAAATTAGATTTAGATATAGCCCATATATATGTATATATACTCGTATATACGAGTATGTTACACCCGATTTGACATGTAAGCGCTGTAGAAACCGTACTTTATATCCAATCAGTACTAAATTCGCCGAGAGAATTTTTTTATTACATGAAAGAACACTACCAAATTCGGGGAAAATCGGTTCAGATTTAGATATAGTCCCCATAAATATGTTAAACCTGATTTGACATGTAAGCTCGGTAGCAATCGTATTTTATATCCGAAAAGTACGAAATTCGGCAGAGAGTTTTCTTATTACATGTATGAACAATGCAAAATACTTATCGCCCGCCCGACTTTCCGTGTTTCCTTACTGGCTTTTTAATATTTTAAGTCGAATATCGACCAAACCATTCGTGAGATGGGGCCAGAAACCGTCACCGAGGTCTTCGAAAATTAGTTTGACGGGTTGCGCTTCCGTGAAGTCGGCAGATGCAAATAAACCTATAATATATCAAACAAGTAAAAGCGTTAAGTTCGGCCATGCCGAATCTTATATACCCTCCACAATGGATAGCATGTGACCTCACAAAATAACTCAAACCTAAAGAAAATAACACCGAAAAAACACCAAAAATATAGTAAATGAGAACAGTAGGTAATAACAACAAGTTCGATGGTATATATGGGAGCTATATCTAAATATGGACCGATATCGCCCATTTGCAATCCCAAACAACCTGCAACTATAAGAAATATTTATACCAAATTTTATCAACCTAGCTCTATTATTACGGACTGTAGCGTGATTCCAACAGACGGACGGACGGACGGACAGACGGACATGGCTAAATCGTCTTAGAATTTTACGACGATTAAGAATATACATATATACTTTATGGGGTCTCAGATCAATATTTAGAAGTGTTACAAACGGAGTGACAAAATGAACCCCCCATCCTATGGTGGAGGGTATAACAATTATTGTTGGTAATTTTTTTGATTTTTTTTTTGAAATTTAAACTTCGATTTGCACCAATCATTACGAGTATGCTGGTTATATGTAGATCTCTCCTGGAAAATGTCATAGAGATGGTTACTAAAATACTGGTTCCCTCGAAAAAAAATTTTATTATTTCTTTTGTAAAAAGATTGCAAATTATTATAAATTTGAAAACGGATGTAAATATAGGGTGATCTAAGCAGAGATAATTTTTTCAATAGCCATTTTTTTGACAGATCACGTGTGAGTCGTGTCATGCTGTCATGTTATTTTTGTTAAGTATTGTTTGGCATTTCATCATGGACAGACTTACGCCTGAACAACGTTTACAAATTATTCAGTTTATTATGGAAATAATCGTTCGCCAATTGCGCTAAGTTAATTTTTTTAAAATCCAAAAAAAAAACACTTTCCAGTCGACCCACGACATTGACACCCATGAGCAATATTTTAGCTCTCGTTAAGAGCTATCTTTTTGTCATTGACCGATTCCCAATCCGACGTACCGGAATCATCGGACCATATTTCTTCAAAAATGAAAAAATGATGCCGGTGAGAACGTAACCGTCAATGGCCACCGTTATCGTGCCATGATAACCGACTATTTGATGCCTGTAATTGAAGCTCGTGATCTCGGCGACATTTGGTTTCAACAAGACGGCGCCACTTCCCACACATCGCATAAATCAATGGATTTTTTGAGAAACACTTCGGTGAGCAGATAATTTTACGTTTTGGGCCGGTCGATTGGCCACCAAGATCGTGTGATATCACACCGTTAGACTTTTTCCAGTGGGGATATGTAAAGTCTAAAGTTTATGCGGACAAATCCGCTTCGATTCAGGCCTTGGAGCAAAACATCACGCGAAAATTGGACTCAACGTATGGACCATCTGAGACGTAGCCGCGGCCGACATTTGATAGACATAATCTTCAAAAAATAAATGCCAAAGAATGTTCTTTCAAATGATAATAAACATTCCCCATTCAATTTGAATTTTCTGTATTTTTTTCTTCAAAAAAGTAGGGAACCTCGAAATGGATCACGCTATACATATGGGGAATTTCATGTCAAGTGAGTGAATTTTTAAAAACGATGTTTGCCCTAAATTTAATCCTATTGGATAGTAGTTATGGGACAACAATTTAAGGACTGTCCCAGTTGGAGGGTGTTGAATTTTGAAATTTTTGTCAAACATTCATATAACTTTTTTTTCACATCCATATAACTAATCACTTATAGTATTAAGAAAATTTTGAGCAAAGTGTTGTCGCTTGCTTTGTCTTCAATATTGTTAAAAAATATAACAAAAAGTCACAAAAATACTTTTTGTGAATTGTTTTTTTGCGAAATTTAAACGTGTTTTGACATTTTTATCCAAAAACTATTTTTTTGGATTTTTCTTTTGCACAAACGAATGCTTGGGTCATTACCTTTAAGATCTTTGCGGGATGGGACATGTTTATTTATCAAAATAAAAATAAACATCTTAAAAAATAGAGGTTGATACACATATTTTAGCATAACTCGAGAAGCATTTATCCTTATTGGTTCGTGAGAGCTTTAAAGGGTCCTACACGCTGAAAAAAAATCGCTTCTGTAGTATATTGTCCCAAACATATTCGGCTTGAAATAAACATATGTTTAGGGTACACTCCAAATATATAATATTTTACACACACAAATATTATATGTTTGTGAGGATATTGTTCTAAACAAAATTATGCTCCCATTCAAATATTTTTTATTTGGAACTAGTATTTCCGAAACAAGGATTCATTTGTAATTATTTATTTTGGTAATATATTAAATGCCTTAACTTAAAGACAAGTTTTCTGTTTTTTAGATTTTCAAAGAACAATTTTTTTATAAATTTTATATGTTTGTAAAATTTAATGAAAACTTAAATCGAACAATCTTTCGTAAATATAAACGACATTGATGGATTGACAAAAAGTGATGAATAGGAATATTTATAAATAAGGACATTTTTAGCTATAAAGTTTAACATGAAAACTAGGAAAAACTAACTAAAATTCGAATGTCAGTAATTCTTAAAAAATTTTTTTAAATAAAACATATTTGGAAATCTTCTTAAACAATAACTATGTTTGTGTGTAAACACATATTTTATTTGTGAAATTCAGTTTGCAAATAAACTATGTTCTAATATATTAATATATGCGTTCCAAACAAAATTTCTTGATTTTCAAATAAAATTTATTTGTTAACAAATATATAATATTTAAAAAAATCGTTTCCAAGTATATTTTCTTTCGTTTCAAACATATCAAAAATGACGATTTTCCTCCGTGTACATTAAGTAGCATTCATCTTCTTCTAAAATAATTTTTTCATTCCATCAGCGGTTTGAAAGATATCAATATCTTGTAAGACTATTGCGAAAAATTATTTTTTTAAAGAATATTTTAATATTTTTTTATTAAAACCCCTTAAAAACTTCGAAAAATTCACAATTATTACATTTTTAGATCCTCATGAATGAAATAAGACAATTCCGAAGAAAATGGATTCGAAATGTTGATATACGTAGCCCCATGCAAAGGTCCCATGTAACTCAATTATTTTATTTAACATTTATTTTTCTTAATTATTATCATAGACCTTAAATTAGACAGATGTGCCGTTCGGAAGAAACGTCAAAATCTATCGGTTACGAACGAATAGGAATGAAATGTCACACGCGTAAAAACACTTTTTCGCGAACATATTTAAAACTTTCTTTGCACTAATTAATTAATATTAATTTTTTAATGATGATAATTACAAAAAATTCGGGAAAATCGGTCCGAAATCCGCCGAAAACCTCACTCTTTGAAGTCCTACACGTTGAAATTTCTATTCGTTCATAACTGACAACTTACTCGCTCCGGGATGACATATCTTATTATTCATTATTTTTGATTATTATTTGTGTCAAAATAATTTTACAATTCCCAATTTTATTTATTATGCTATGGAATGCGATCAGTGGTGGAGGATCGCTTTTTGAATTGTTGTTTTCTCAGACTAAGTTCGTGGACGGTATAGGTCAACATCTTCCAGTATCACCCCCCCCCATAAAGGGTTAAAAATTAGTGAAATATTGATTCTCTAATAAATTATATACGAGTACTACCTATCCGAATCTTCTGTTGTACCTTAGTCGGTTTACTCGACTGAAATTTTTTTACTCGTTTCATTTCGTACTGTTGGCATTCTTCCCCTCCATTACTTATGCAATTTCGCACACCTGCTTAGGAGGTCGACTATTATACGGAAATCCCACCTCTTTTTTTCTCTCTCACAAGTAGAAGAAACATTTCATAGCATTTTTCAAACTGTACGAATGACTAGATGAGTACGAGTGTGTGCGTGTGTTGTGAAAGGACCCTCTCACATATACTCACACTTCAACATAAATACCGAAAACAAGACGACTTCAAGGAATAAAGAATTTATGGTAGAAAAAACAACCATTATTAAAGGATTCTTAAAATGCGGACAAAAACAGAAAAACAGAAAAACAGCAAAAAACGCAAATATTGCCATAGTTGTAGTTGTAGTCGAGTATTTGTTGAGAAGTTTTCTTTTGTTTGTGTTCGTGTTCGTGCGACTCTTTTTTTATTTTTGAAAAGGTATACAATTAAATTTTATTTTATCGCGTTGAATATGTGCAAAAATTTATAACAGTCGAACACGCATTTACTCACAAATACTCGTACTCGTATAGATATTCGTATGTCTTAAGCGAGGAGAGGTGGTAGAAGTCTTCTTAGAACACCTTATGTTATATTAAAAGGTAATGAGTTTGGTTTGGGGAGTTTGGGTTGCGAGACAAACGTAATGAAATGGAAATCCGTTAAGACGCCAAAGGTTCTCCTTTATATGTTCGTGTTCGCCTTGCCAGGCGGAAAGGCTCTAGTCGCTGTTTGTTTTGCAAGTGTTCGCCGTCTTCGTTCGCCAATAGCAGAGTCCTTCATGCGGCTTTTGACCTTTGCGGTTTTTTGCGGCGTTTGTGGGTTCGTTGTCTGATTTTGCAAAAGTGTTTTAATTTTTGTTGAGTATTTTCTTTTTATTCGAAATTGTTCGTATTACTTTTTATTTGTTGAAGTTGAAATTTTATTGTTATGAAAGACCACAATTTTTGTACGTGACACTGTTTAATAAAAGAGTTTTTTCTTTGAGAGAAAAAAGGATTCAGACCTAAGGTGAAAGTGTTTAAGAAAAAAATATTTTTCTTATGTCCCAGACAATTTTCTATGGAATCGTGACTAGTTATTTGAGGGATCTTTTGGGCATACTATACTTTCGAATAAATTAGTGTATAATTCCATTATGGAGAAAAATGAAATGACTAAATTTAGCAAAAACATAAGAAAACCAGTAAGGAAAGGCTAAAGTCGGGCGGTGCCGACTATAAGATACCCTACAACACTCTAGTAAGATCGGATAACAATGAAATATCCAATGTATACTCAACTAAAATATGTTTACACAATCTACATTTGGTACGACTCTGTGGCCAAATCGGACGAAACATATACGAGTATATGGGAGCTATAACAAAATCTGAACCGAATTTCTTTAAATTGAGCAATGTTGGCCTCTAGATCAATAAATTGCACCATGCTAAATTTCAAAACAATTGGATGTAAACTACAGCTTCTTTAAGGCAAAAGGGCCAAATCGGCGAAACATATATATGGGAGCTATATCTAAACCTGAACCGATTTCAATCAATTGTAATAGGGTTGTTTCCTGGTGCGAAAGACTCCTAACTGAAAAATTGCAACACGATCGGAGTGAAATTGCGACCTGTACTCAACGGGCAACTTTACATAGATGGACAGAAATACATATGGACGGACGGACAGACATTGTAAAACCCAACTCAACTAGTTGTTCCGACTCGATCGGAACAAACTTGTAATACCCTGTACCGCAGTGTTATGTAGTGTATATATATCTAAACAACTGTAAATTTCCCATTGAAATTAAAACTACTTAGATATCGATACCTCCATTCTAAACTATGCTTAGTGAAAAAGGTGATTTTTCAGGAGAGGCGTCAAGTTTGACGAATTTCTAAATATGTGTGGAATTTGAATGACCTGTACTGTTTTGTGAATAACTTTTGATTGGGTTGACGGATAAAAAAAAAAACAGGCTAAGTCGACTTAGCATGTTTTAGAATGGAGGTATCGATATGTATATGCATTTTCATTTCTTCAAAAGTATACAGAATTCCTAATAAAACCCTCTTTCTTCATCAAAATAGAAAAAACCACAAATATTGTTGCTTTCTTGATTTTCTTTTGAACGAAAAATGCCCGAAAATATTTTTCTATGAACTCTCGTGAGAAATGTGACTTTAGGCGTTTCTTAACCCAATAACATTTATTTATTATCGTTATTATCGCACAAAAAGAAATACGTCGTACCACCAATCATTATAGTGCACATTTTACATTGAATACAATTTGCATAAGTAATTTTCTTTGTTGTTATAGCTGTGTCTGTTAAATATACACATATCCAGCCCATAAACAAACATTTTATATATACTCGTACTAATAGAAGCAAAAACATTGGATATAAAAAATTATAGTGAAATGAACACTTTACAAAGAATTATTTATTGTCAAATTTAGCAGAAATTCGAAAAATTCGAAGAAAATTCGTTAAAACATATTCTATATGAAAATTCGATAAAAAATTGTGTATATGAAAATTCGTTAAAAAATGTTCTATAAGATAATTCATTAAAAAAAATTCGTCACAAAATTTCTATAAGAAAATTTATTAAAAAATTGTTTATAAGAAAATTCTTTAAAAAATTTGTTATAAGAAAATACATTAAAAAAATTTTCTATAAGAAAATTCATTAAAAACCATTTTCTATACGAAAATTCATTAAAAACCATTTTTATACGAATATTCATAGAAAATAATTTTCGCTAAGAAAATTCATTAAAAACAATTTTCTATAAGAAAATTCATTAAAAACAATTTTCTTTAAGAAAATTCATTAAAAACAATTTTCTTTAAGAAAATTCATTAAAAACAATTTTCTATAAGAAAATTCATTAAAAACAATTTTCGAATATTTGTGTTGTTTTTATATTCGACCTTTGTATTTATTAAATTTTGATAGTTTTTTATTTTAATTGAGCTCGAGGTCGGTATATTATTGTTTATTGAATTTTATTTTTCTCTTTCTGCTGAATTTCATACTGATCGGATATAAAATAAAGTTTTTACAGCGCTTACATGTCAAATCGGGGCTAACATATATATGGGGGCTATATCCAAATCTGAACCGATTTTAACCAAATTAAATAGGGATCGTCCTTGGGCCAAAAAAAATATATGTGTTAAGTTTCGTCAAGATCGGAAAGTGATTACAATTCGATCGGTATAATAAACAATGGATCTATCTCTTCTCCTTTTGGGTGTTACAAACAAATGCACAAAGTCATAATACCCTGTACCACAGTGTGGTGTAGGGTATAAAAATAAATTACGAACTCGTTTAAGCGGCCACAAATCTGACATCAATTTAAAACATAACAGAACAACACCAAAAACAGCACTCACTAACCATTATTTGGAAGAGAAATACTGTGCAGACCTGGAGAGTGTAAGAGTATTACAATGCGAGAGCAATTACAAGAAACGCATGACTCTCGAGATGCTACACATACAGACTACACACACAACACGTCGATTGAACTCGAAAGCCGATCTTGACAATCGCTCACAGAGCTATAAACTTCTAATTGGGAAAAGCAGAAAACAGAACCATAAACGACAGTGTCAATCCAGATGAGGAGAAAGAAGGTCGATATGCGGCAATAGTTTTTAAAATTCTTTTTGTTTATTTACATATTTTTCGTAAGTTAACGTCATTTATGTATCATCTAATACAATTAATATATATACGTTTGTAGAATCTCCTGAAGATGATCCTCGATGAGGATCGAAATATTGAGAAAAATAAAATTCAATAAACAATAATATACCGACCTCGAGCTCAATTAAAATAACAAAAAACAATCAAAATTTAAAAACAATTTTCTATAAGAAAATTCATTAGAAACAATTTTCTATTAGAAAATTTATTAAAAACAATTTTCTATAAGAAAATTCATTAAAAACCATTTTCTATACGAAAATTCATTAAAATAATTTTCTATACGAAAATTCATTGAAAACAATTTTCGGTAAGAAAATTCATTAAAAACTATTTTCTATAAGACAATTCATTTTCTTTAAGAACATTCATTAAAAACAATTTTCTATAAGAAAATTCATTAAGAAAATTTCTTAAAACAAGTGTTCTATAAGAAAATTCTTTTAAAAAATATTCTATAAGAAAATTCATTAAAAAAAATGTTCTATATTAATTCATTAAAAAAAATTTTATAAGAAAATTCATTTAAAAAAAACTAAGAAAATTCAATAAAAACAATTTTCTATAAGAAAATTCATTAAAAAAATTTTCTACAGGAAAATTCATTAAAAAAATTTTCTATAAGAAAATTCATTAAAAAATTTTCTATAGAAAATTCATTTAAAAAAATTTGCTATAAGAAAATTCATTAAAAACTATTTTCTATAAGAAAATTCATTAAAAACAATTTTGTTTAAGAAAATTCATTAACAAAATTTTCTATAAGAAAATTCATTAAAAACATTTTCTATAATAAAATTCATTAAAAAAAATTTCTATAAGAAAATTCAATTAAAAAAATTTGATATAAGAAAATTCATTAAAAAATTTTTCTATAAAAAAATTCATTAAAAAAATTTCTATAAGAAAATTCATTAAAATAAATTTTCTATAAAAAATTCATTTAAAAAAATTATCAGAAAATTCATTAAAAAAAATTTCTATTAGAAAATTCATTAAAAAATAATTTCTATAATAAAACTCATTAAAAAAATTTCTATTAGAAAATTCATTAAACACAATTTTCTATTAGAAAATTCATTAAAAACAATTTTCTATTATTATACCATCTATAAAAAAAATTTGCGATAAGAAAATTCTTTAAAAAAATTTTCGATTAGAAAATTTCATTAAAAAAATTTTCGATAAGAAAATTCTTAAAAAAAAATTTCTATAAGAACATTCCATAAAAACAATTTAAAAAATTCTCTAAAAAATTTAAAAAATATTCTATAAGAAAATTCATTAAAAAATTTGTCTATAAGAAAATTCATTAAAAAATTTTATATAAGAAAATTCATTAAAAAAATTTCTATAAGAAAATTCATAAAAAAAATTGCTCTATAGAAAATTCATTAAAAAAAATTTTCTATTAGAAAATTCATTAACAAAATTTCTAAACATTAATAAGAAAAATCATTAAAAAAAATTTTTATAAGAAAATTCATTAAAAAAATTGACAAGAATATTCTTTAAATAAAATGTTCCATAACAAAATTCTTTAAAAAAAATTCCATAAGAAAATTCTTTTAAAAAAATTTTCCATAAGAAAATTCTTTAAAAAAATTTCCATAAGAAAATTCGTTTAAAAAACGTCCATAAGAAAATTCTTTAAAAAAATTGTTCAATAAGAAAATTCTTTAAAAAAAAATTCCATAAAGAAATTTTTTAAAAAAAATTCTATAAAAAAATTCCTATACGTAAATTCTTTTAAAAAAATGTCAATAAGAAAATTCATTAACAAATAATTTCTATAAGACTTTTTTCTATAAGAAAATTCATTAAAAACAATTTTGTTTAAGAAAATTCATTAACAAAATTTTCTATAAGAAAATTCATTAAAAACATTTTCTATAATAAAATTCATTAAAAAAAATTTCTATAAGAAAATTCAATTAAAAAAATTTGCTATAAGAAAATTCATTAAAAAATTTTTCTATAGGAAAATTCATTAAAAAAATTTCTATAAGAAAATTCATTAAAATAAATTTTCTATAAAAAAATTCATTTAAAAAAATTATCAGAAAATTCATTACAAAAATTTTCTATTAGAAAATTCATTAAAAAATAATTTCTATAATAAAACTCATTAAAAAAATTTCTATTAGAAAATTCATTAAACACAATTTTCTATTAGAAAATTCATTAAAAACAATTCTCTATTATTATACCATCTATAAAAAAAATTTGCGATAAGAAAATTCTTTAAAAAAATTTTCGATTAGAAAATTTCATTAAAAAAATTTTCGATAAGAAAATTCTTTAAAAAAAATTTCTATAAGAACATTCCATAAAAACAATTTAAAAAATTCTCTAAAAAAATTAAAAAATATTCTATAAGAAAATTCATTAAAAAAGTTTTTCTATAGAAAATTCATTAAAAAAATTTTCTATTAGAAAATTCATTAAAAAAATTTCCATAAGAAAATTTATTAAAAAAATTTTCTATAAGAAAATTCATAAAAAAAAATTTTCTATATTAATTCATTAAAAAAATATTAATAAGAATTCATTAAAAAACTATAAGAAAATTCTTTAAAAAAAATTTCCGTAAGAAAATTCTTTAAAAAAAATTTTCCATATGAAAATTCTTTTAAAAATATTTTCCATAAGAAAATTCTTTTAAAAAAATTTTCCATAAGAAAATTCTTTTAAAAAAAATTTCCATAAGAAAATTCTTTTAAAAAAAATTTCCATAAGAAAATTCTTTAAAAAAAATTTCCATAAGAAAATTCTTTAAAAAAAAATTCCATAAAAAAATTCCTATAAGAAAATTCTTTAAACAAATTTTTCTATATGAAAATTCATTAACAAAAAAATTCTATAAGAAAATTCATTTAAAACTATTTTCTATAAGAAAATTCGTTAAAAATAAGTTCTATAAGAAAATTCATTAAAAAAATTTTCGATAGAAAATTGTTTAAAAAATGTTCTATAAGAAAATTCTTTAAAAAACAATTTTCTATAAGAAAATTCATTAAAAACCATTTTCTATACGAAAATTCATTAAAATAATTTTCTATACGAAAATTCATTGAAAACAATTTTCGGTAAGAAAATTCATTAAAAACTATTTTCTATAAGAAAATTCATTAAAACCAATTTTCTTTAAGAAAATTCATTAAAAACAATTTTCTATGAGAAAATTCATTAAAAACAATTTTCTTTAAGAAAATTCATTAAAAACAATTTTCTATAAGAAAATTCATTAAAAAAAATGTTCTATAAGAAAATTTCTTAAAACAAGTGTTCTATAAGAAAATTCTTCTAAAAAATTTTCTATAAGAAAATTCATTAAAAAAAATGTTCTATATTAATTCATTAAAAAAAATTTATAAGAAAATTCATTTAAAAAAACTATAAGAAAATTCAATAAAAACAATTTTCTATAAGAAAATTCATTAAAAAAATTTTCTACAAGAAAATTCATTAAAAACATTTTCTATAAGAAAATTCATTAAATAAATTTTCTATAGAAAATTCATTTAAAAAAATTTGCTATAAGAAAATTCATTAAAAACTATTTTCTATAAGAAAATTCTTAAAAAACAATTTTGTTTAAGAAAATTCATTAACAAAATTTTCTATAAGAAAATTCATTAAAAACATTTTCTATAATAAAATTCATTAAAAAAAATTTTCTATAAGAAAATTCAATTAAAAAAATTTGCTATAAGAAAATTCATTAAAAAATTTTTCTATAAAAAAATTCATTAAAAAAATTTCTATAAGAAAATTCATTAAAATAAATTTTCTATAAAAAGTTCATTTAAAAAAATTATCTGAAAATTCATTAAAAAAAATTTCTATTAGAAAATTCATTAAAAAATAATTTCTATAATAAAACTCATTAAAAAAATTTCTATTAGAAAATTCATTAAACACAATTTTCTATTAGAAAATTCATTAAAAACAATTTTCTATTATTATACCATCTATAAAAAAAATTTGCGATAAGAAAATTCTTTAAAAAAATTTTCGATTAGAAAATTTCATTAAAAAAATTTTCGATAAGAAAATTCTTAAAAAAAATTTTCTATAAGAACATTCCATAAAAACAATTTAAAAAATATTCTATAAGAAAATTCATTTAAAAATTTGTCTATAAGAAAATTCATTAAAAAATTTTATATAAGAAAATTCGTTAAAAAAAATTCTATAAGAAAATTCATAAAAAAAATTGCTCTATAGAAAATTTATTAAAAAAAATTTTCTATTAGAAAATTCATTAACAAAATTTCTAAACATTAATAAGAAAAATCATTAAAAAAAATTTTTATAAGAAAATTCATTAAAAAAATTGACAAGAATATTCTTTAAATAAAATGTTCCATAAGAAAATTCTTTAAAAAAATTCCATAAGAAAATTCTTTTAAAAAAATTTTCCATAAGAAAATTCTTTAAAAAAATTTCCATAAGAAAATTCGTTTAAAAAACGTCCATAAGAAAATTCTTTAAAAAAATTGTTCAATAAGAAAATTCTTTAAAAAAAATTCCATAAAGAAATTTTTTAAAAAAAATTCTATAAAAAAAATTCCTATACGTAAATTCTTTAAAAAAAAATGTCAATAAGAAAATTCATTAACAAATAATTTCTATAAGAAAATTCATTTAAACAATTTTCTATAAGAAAATTCGTTAAAAATCTTTTATAAGAAAATTCATTAAAAAAATTGTCTATGAGAAAATTCTTTAAAAAATGTTCTATAAGAAAATTCTTTAAAAAAAAAATTTTATAAGAAATATTACTTTCAATATATCGTCGGCTTAATGCTATTTTGGTCCATACGCCATTTTTGTGTTTTTTGAGTTAGGATTTGATAATATGAGTTTCAAGCATGCTCTTTCAGAATCTGCAATAATTTTTTTCCTATCTCGTCTAGTTTTCGAGATATTGGTAGGGTAAATCTATTTAACTCTGATTTACGGAAAATAATTTTGATATGTTTGTTCTATGTCTCCATTTTTCTATCGCCCTATATTTTTGACTCACTGTTTTACGTTCTTTCGATCACAATATGTAAATTACTCTCCTCCTATACCGATCCTCTTTGTGGTCCATGTAATACAAATACGAAAAAATATTAAAACAAAAGTGGATATGGACCAAATTGCCATGTACAAAAATTGTTATAACTTGCTTATTTTTGAATGTAATGGTATAGAAATGCATGAGAATCATATAAACAATGTGGGGAACACTGTGGTACAAAAAGTGTGTAACTCTTGAGTCCCGTTTTTACTCAAACAATAAATTGCGTTTTTCTCCGTTCATACAAAATGGCGTATGGAACAAAATAGCATTAAGCCGACGATATATTGTATATTATTTTCAATATATATTGTATACTTAATATTTTCTATAAGAAAATTCTTTAAAGAAAATTTTGTATAAGAAAATTCTTTACAAAAAATTTGCTATAAGAAAAACTCAAACAATTATCTATAAGAAAAACAAAAACAATTTTCTATAAGAAAATTCTTTAAAAACAATTTTCTAAAAGAAAATTCTTTAAAAAAATTTCCATAAGAAAATTCTCAAAAAAAATGTCCAAAAAAGAAAATTCTCAAAAAAAATTTCTATAAGAAAATACTTTAAAAAATGTATAAGAAAATTCTTTAAAAAAAATTCCGTAAGAAAATTCTTAAAAAAATTTCTATATTAAAATTCTTTAAAAAAATACTATAAATTCGTTAAAAACTGTTTTATAAGAACATTTTTTAAAAACTGTTCTATAAGAAAATTAAAATTAAAAAAAAAAATCTATAAGAAAATTACTGCAAAGTTTTCCATTAGGTTTTTTTAAATGCATCCATACCAAAATTCTAAAAAAATTTTAAAATTTCTATAGGAAATTTAAAAAAATATTCATTAGAAATAATAACATATAGATTATATTCAACTATTAAATATTATCTTTTTAAACTTGTTTGTACAAATTTCTGTAAAACAAGCAAAGAATACTTTAAAAAAAAGTCTATGAGACATTATTTTTGAATTCTTCAAAAATCTTTAATTTTTTTTTTAATAAAATTCCTTAAAAATTGCTTTTGTAGTCACCTCGATTTTCATTTGTTCAAATGCACATTTGCTTGGTTTTGCATTTGTTTATTTCCGGTATAATTATTGACTTTTGATTTCCTTGTCATATATGTGACATTTGCCGAGGAAGGATTTAAAAACGAGTAGGAGGAGTTCACATTGATTAGTTCCATTGGTTGTTTATTGTAATTTATTGTTTATTTTATGTGGATAATCTTTTGTAGTTTTCCGGAACAGCCTTGTTTTTAATCAGACTTTGAAAAACTATTTGCAGTTGTTGTTTTTGCTTACAGACACTCACACAGCAACTCACATGATGTGTGTAGTGTAAATATTGTAGGTATACAATTGTATTAACCTTGTTGACATGACCTTGTTGCCTTACAGAGCGAGGTATCCATTGCCGTTGGTATTGTGGTTGTTGTCTTGGACTCAAATTTTGTTGTTGCCATTGCTATTGTTAGGATTTGAGGTTTGTGTGGCATGTGTAGGACATGCAATTTTCTGTGACAGCAACGCACGTCGAAATGTGAAACGCAGTAAAGCTCAAGTGCAAAAGTCGGAAACCAATCTAGTATCCAATATTAACCCATTTGATTGCAGTCAGTAGAGTTCCCATTCTACACAATTGTAAACAATGGAGAGTGCTGCGTAAATATAGTGTGTTCAAAAACCTATAAAAATATCAGACAGAAATGATTGCCTACATTCAGGAGTTGTTACATGTGTAAGAATGTTGTTGTACAACTCTTCTATCACATGGCCTTTGGGGGCTCTCTTCTCTCTTTTCTCACATAAATAAAGCCATGCTCTCCACCCTCACTCACACACATATGAGGGTAACAGCAGTTTGTGTTTGTTTGGGCTTTTGCGTGTCTCAATATAGAATATATTAATGAATTTATTGCACTTTTGCTATTAGCACTGTTGTTACTGCTAATATTAAATGTGAGTGAGTAGATGCGTGTTACTCTGGATGTGACTACTGTGGGTCACAGCGAAAATTGCCTTGACGATTCAAAACAAATAATAACACTGAACAACTATTTCGAACTTTTTTCATAATAACGGGGTTCCGACAAATGATTCTGATAGAGGAGACAAAAATAATATATACGTGTATAGGCGTTGTGAAAGATCACAACGGGTTTTCATTTTAGGGGGTTATGGCAAGGGTTATGAAACTATGTGTTCCTTCCCTATATGTATATGTGTGTTCCTTCCTTAAATATTTTTTTTAAAGGACTTTTTTGATTTTCTCGAAAAAAGGGCCTAATTGACACATAAAAAGAGGAGCTAGAGGGTTAAGATCTTCCATAAAAATTATCCTCATAAAATTCCACTGTATAACTTTGACAATAGGAAATCTCTCAGACATTAACATACAAAATTTTTGTCATTTAGTATAATGCTCCCTTCGACTAAAAATTGAAAGCTCAGGCCAGCTGGACCATAACATTATACTACAAACTGATCTACACAACATGCCCAAAAATGCTGTGGGACAGTGTAATTTAATTAAAAACCAGTAAGGAAAGTCTAAAGTCGGGCGGTGCCGACTATATAATACCCTACACCACTCTCGTAATATTGAATAACTCTGATATATAAATTTTGTAATTCATGTATAAATTGTTTACATAAATTTACTTTTGGGACATTTTATACTTAAATAATACCCTGTACCACAGTGTGGTGTAGGGTATAAAAACGATTAGATCTGAAGAGCCAAATCGGACGAAACATATATATGGGAGCTATAGCTAAATCTTAACCGATTTTCTTCAAATTCGGCAATGTTGATTCATGGATCCAGAAACTCTACCATTCTAAATTTCAAAACGATTGGATGTAAAATACAGCTTTTATAGTACTAAATGGCCAAATCGGACGAAACATATATATGGGAGCTATAGCTAAATCTTAACCGATTTTCTTCAAATTCGGTAGTGTTGGTTCATGGATCAAGAAACTCTACCATTCTAAATTTCAAAACGATTGGATGTAAAATACAGCTTTTATAGGACTAAAGGGCCAAATCGGACGAAACATATATATGGGAGCTATAGCTAAATCTTAACCGATTTTCTTCAAATTCGGCAATGTTGGTTCAATGATCCAGAAACTCTACCATTCTAAATTTCAAAACGATTGGATGTAAAATACAGCTTTTATAGTACTAAATGGCCAAATCGGACGAAACATATATATGGGAGCTATAGCTAAATCTTAACCGATTTTCTTCAAATTCGGTAGTGTTGGTTCATGGATCAAGAAACTCTACCATTCTAAATTTCAAAATGATTGGATGTAAAATACATCTTCTACAGGACTAAAGAGCAAAATCGGACGAAACATATATATGGGAGCTATAGCTAAATCTTAACCGATTTGCTTCAAATTCTGCAATGTTGGTTCATGGATCAAGAAACTCTACCATTCTAAATTTCAAAACGATCGGATGTAAAATACAGCTTCTATAGGACTAAAGGGCCAAATCGGACGAAACATATATATTGGAGCTATAGCTAAATCTTAACCGATTTTCTTCAAATTCGGCAATGTTGGTTCATGAATCAAGAAACTATGCCATTCTAAATTTCAAAACGATTGGATGTAAAATACAACTTCTATAGGACTAAAGGGCCAAATCGGACGAAAGATATATATGGGAGCTATATCTAAATCTGAACCGATTTCAACCAAATTCAATAGCGATCTTAACAGCCGCGAAATACTCTAAACTGCAAAAGTTCAGAACGATCGGAGTGAAATTGCGACCTGTAGTCGACGAACAACTTTACATGGACAGACGGACGGACAGACATCGTTAAATCGACTCAGCTAGTGATTCGGAGTCGATCGGCATACTTTAAGGTGGGTTATTTTCAGGTGTTACAAACATCTGCCGTGAAACAAACTTATAATACCCTGTACCACAGTGTGGTGTAGGGTATAAAAAAATAAATAATTTTACGAATATTTTTTGGAACTGAAAGTAAGGGGATTCGTAAGCCGGTTTTCCCGACTGAACTTTCCTACTTGCTCTATAACTCGTTTTAGAAATATTATTTCTTTGATTAATAACTTAACGAGAAAATCTTACTTAAGAATTTGTTTAATTTATTATTTAATTTGTTCAAAAATAATTCATAGCACTCTATTTTCACTTTGAATCACTGTTGTGTTGTCTATGTATTGCTCGCTGTTAGCCATAGCTGCGTTGGTGGTGGTAGTATGAAGGTGCAAATGCGTATTGCGGCTATGAAACTCAGAGAAAAAGTTCAAGGTGAAGTTTACACTTTTTCACAGCAATTTTAGCTGCTTACGAATGTTTTTCCACCTGATTTATCCTTTATTTGCAAAAACTTCTAAAAACCTCACTTTAGCTATGCAAAAAAACTTTTACACATTGCCGTTGTTATATATATATATATATATATATATACACGTTTTTTGTTGTTGTTAAAAACAAATTATAAATAATTGCAAAATGGCACACAATGTTCAGTTCAGCATTTCACGATATTTTTACCACATTTTTGCAATGGCGTTCAACAGAGTTTTTTTTTGTTTTGCTAAAAAAAAGAAAGTTTTAAATGATTTTTTCTGTTTTTGCTTTTTTCGTAGAGTTTTCACTTTTAGAGCATTAAAGGTCAGGATCTATTTTTAACTTAACAAATAAATTATTTGCAATCAATGGCAAAAAAAAAATGCAATACTGCTTTTGAAGGTGAGCACCAAAAAAAATTATAAAACTTTACCTATAATCCGAACAAAAGGGTAATTTCTGTATGAAGCGCGTTAAATATGAGTCCATTTTGTTAGTGGCCCCACGGAGAGGGGGAAGGTGGTTGTTTGGTTAAATGGAAGTGTTGGCCACCGTTTTTTTTTTGTTGGGATTTATAACTTAATTATGCCAAACATCTCATTTAGTTCCCTTGTTCATTTATAGTTCACAATCATTTTATATTCATTTCATTTTTATTTTTGTTTTTAGTGGTTGGTTTATTAACTTTATTATTGTTTACTTAAATTTATTTGGAATTCTTTGTTTTTGTTAGTACTTTTTTATTACGCTCAATATTTATATCCGTTTTATATTTGCTTTTACCACGATTTTTAGGTATTTATTGTAGAGCATATTCTTCGCAACTAATGGTCAACGTTCATGGACATTGCAGTAACGACTGTAATTTGTCCAGTTTTGGTTTTACTTAGTGCACCCTACTAACTATTGGTATGTGATATTTATTCAATTTGAATTTGTCTAATGTGACAATTATTTCGTAAAGAATGATATGCTCTAGTCTATACGAGTATATATATTGTAATAACATTCGATATTCTTTTTTCCATGTGAAAAATTAGTAGGAAATGTTGATTCAGTTCGAGGCTGTGTATAATGTGAATTAAATTTTAACAATCGAATACAGATTTGAATTAAAAAATGCAAAATGAAATAGCTTTCAAAATTCCTGTGAAAACAACTACACCGTTGACTTTAAGCAAGTAAATACAGGGAATGGTTGGGCCATGTCAATCTTATATTCCCTCCACCATGGCTCGCCTGTGAATGGTTTCGAATACAAATAAACTCTTAATAGCAAATTTCAGCCCGACATGGCTAGGTTTAGGTTAGTGTGGTATGTCCAGTCGTCGTTTACTCAATGTGGGACTGTCGCATAGTAAGTGCTCAATGCTCTCCACTTCTTCCTCATTTCCGCAGCTTCTCCAGAAGTCATTAGAGTCAATACCCAATCTTCTGGCGTGTTCGCTGATCAGGCAGTTTCCCGTCAGAACTAATACTAACGTAGACAATCCTTGCCTCTCTAGTGTGAGGAGATATTATGACCTTCTCAGGTCATACCTTGACCAGATCTGTCTAGCTATCTTACTCGTACAAGCCGATTTCAGTCCATCCTTCGTTGCACTGCCTTGCTTCTTGCATAAGCCAAAGCTTGCACGTGGATACCCATTCATCTCTGGCTGGTATCATAGTGATGTAGTTCCTCTCGAAGGTGCGTACCGTTGGTATGTAGTCCACTCGGTCGGTTACAATAGCACTATACTTTGATATCCTAATGTACCGCAGTTCTTGTACCTCCACATTGACAGGCATGCCGCTCTGGTTGCAACTTCTCTCGCCACAACATTAATCGGCAGTATATGGAGAAGGGCTTGTAGAGACTCGGTCGCTGTAGTCCTTAAGGCTCCGCTTATGCCCAGGCTGGCACTTCTCTGAACCCGTGATAGCAGGTTTGTGATGGTTAGTTTGTCAGTTGCCGTCCACCATACCACAATGCCGTATAACAGTATTGGACGAACCACTGCTATATATATCCAATGGACAATTTTAGGAGAGAGGCCCCACGCGACCCTACAGCCTTCCTGCAGGAATATAGGGCCTTCTTTACACGTTCCAGTACGTTTAGTCTGAATGACAGTTTCCTATCCAAAATTATTCCTAATTTTGCACTTTCAGAAAAGACTAGATCTGTTCCATTTATACGAGGAGGAGGGTCCACATGAGGGACGTTATTCATCCTAGTAAATAGAACCAATTCTGTCTTGTTTGGGTTAACGCCCAAACCGCTGCTCCTGCCCCATCTAGCCATCTTGTTCAGAGCCACCTGTAGGATATCTCTGAGGACGTTTACGAATTTGCCACTCACTGCGATTGCCACGTCGTCCGCATATGCTACGACCTTACAGCCACAACTTTCTAGATCTAGCAGTATTTCATTCACCGCTAGGTTCCAAATTAATGGAGAAAGCACTCCTCCTTGTGGGGTCCTCCTATTTACAAACTTGTTAGAGTTGTGGACCCTAGACATGCTGTTATGCATCTTCTGTTGAGCAGACTTTGAATTAGTCTAATCAAACTAGAGTTAACTTTTACATGTGACAGTGCCGCAATTACCGCATCTGAGTGAATTTTGTTAAAAACCCCTTCTATGTCAAGAAATGCCACCATGGTGAATTCCTTGAAATGCAGGGACGATTCGAAGTTCGTGCAGGGCTGATTCTGTAGACTTCCTCTTATTGTAAGCATGTTGGTTCTCCAACAGGAGTTTCGTATCCAGATTTTCCCTAATGAAATAATCTAAAAATTTTTCCAGACCTTTCAATATGAAGGAGGATAGGCTAATTGGTCAGAAGTCTTTTCGCCTAGTGTGCTATATCTTTCCCGCTTTGGGTATGAATACCATTTTGGTATCCCTCCGTCGAATCGGGATGTATGAAAGCCTGATACAGCCTACATAAATTTTCTCCAGCCAGGGGATAATGCACTTCAACATTTTCTGCATTTCTGCTGGAGCGATGCCGTCTGGTCCAGGTGACTTGAAGGGCTCAAAACTGTTAATAGCCCAGCTTATACTGGATATAACTAATGATTTTCGGGTTCTGTTGGTGAGTTCCCCTAGAAATATGCGTCGAGCAGTACATTAAGCGAATGCTCGCTGTTTTTTTGTCCAGTTATTTGCCTCATGCTGCAAATAACCCACTGTACAGGGCGAAGCTGATAGTATCTTCCTCAGCCTTGCGGCGTCGGAGACCTTTTCAACTTCGCCACTTCGCCACAGAAGGTATACAAAGAGCATCTTTGCGCCTTCCTAAGCTCCTTCTTTTAGATTTTGAGTTGCTCTAAAGATTTCGCCCTGTTGAATAGCTTTTTGCAGGTCTTTTTCCTAGCCGTTAGCTCAGAAGTCCACCATTGAGGTTTAGTTTTACCCTTGTAGCTTTTTTTTTTGGACAGGCTTCTGCAAGGGAACTATTGAAAGATGTGGTGATATGCTCGACCAGATTACCCAGACTGGCTTTGTCCAACTTCGTCAAAACTCTAAGCGATATCCGGTGCTCTTCTTCCGTTTTGACGGTCGGACATGTCGTTTTCCCCTCACCATACCACCTGTTGTGAGTGCTGGGGGAACATTTTCACAAATTTGATGTGGTAGGCTTTGTCCCGGACCAATGGGGCAATTGTGTAACAGATACTGCGTAATATGTTTCAACTATCCGCTCTGTGATAGACACATCCCTTCACTACGACTGATCAGCAACGAGTGACGACGTCATGGCTAAATCGTCTTAGAGTTTTACAACGATTAATATATATATACACTTTATGGGGTCTTAGATCAACATAAGCCAAACGGAGTGACAAAATGAATATATCCCCCATCCTATGGTGGAGGGTATAAAATGGAAAGAATAGAAAAACTCAACTCAAAAACCCAAAAATCGTGTCGACCGGTGTTATCCAAACCGTGATTCACAAGTTGCTGTTTATATCCTACGCCACACACTGGTACTGGGTATTATAAATTTGTATTGTGGCAGATGTTTGTAACACATAGAAATACTACAGCTCGACCAATCTTAAAGTATACCGATCGTCTCAGAATCACTAGCTGAGTCGATTTTACCATGTCTGTCTGTCTGTCCGTCTGTCCATCTTAAGATTTTCGTTAGGTACAGGTCGCAATTTGTCACCGATCATGCTGAGATTTGGCAATAAGGACTCTTTTACACCTGGGAAGAACGCAATTAAAATTGTTCAAAATGAATTCAGATTTAAACATAGCCCTATATATACTCGTATGTTCCGTCCGATTTGGACTTTTAGCGTTATAGAAGCTTTATTTCACATTCAATCCTTTTGACATTTAGTCAAATTTATTGACACAGGGATCACCATTGTCGAATTTGAGTAAAATCGGTTCAGATTTAGATATAGCCCCCATATAAATGTTCCTTCCGATTTGACCTTTTAGTGATATAGATGCTGTATTTCGCATTCAGTCCTTTTGAAATTTAACTGGGTGGATTACTTAATACAGGGATTCTCATTGTCGAGTTTGAAGAAAATCGTTTCAGATTTAGATATAGGCCCCATTTATATAATACAATAACCTTTTGTTTCATTTCCATACCTTAAATGTCCAACTTTTTCGATTTCCCGACATAATGTGAGGTCAAATAATTTTTTTTTATCATATTCCTCTATGTATAGCATCTTCGTTAAGGCGGTGTAGCTGAAAATTCTTTGCATGACTATATTTCAACATTTCGTATTCATTGCCTCAAGTCGATGGCCGTAAAAGCCTTTCATTTCCCATTTTCGGTTAATAATTAATGAAGGAGAATTGTTGCGACAACAGTAGGGGGTCTTAATGATATATGCGCTGATTTGACAGGACAGTGTGACCAAATTTACAAAGGAATAAGTGTTTGTGTTTGTACAAGGTGTAGTTCTAAGTTTGAATATACGAGTATATTAGGTGGAATCGTAAGAAAGTTGTTATTGATAATCTATATTAAGGGAGACCTCTACCAAAGGGATACCTCCATAAATATCCTAGTCGGAAAAAATATGTAAATAAATATGTAAAACATTTATTATTATTTATTATATTTATTTATATAAAAATTCATGAATTCATAATATTCATTTATTAGTTATTTGCACAGAAATTAAATTATACAGATGTGCCGTCAGCCAGAAACGTCAAAATCTATCAGTTACGCACGAATAGGAATGAAATGTCACTCGCGAAAAAACACTTTTCCGCGAACATAGTTAGAACTTTGTTTGCACTAATCAATTAATATTAATTTTTTAATTGTGACAATTACAAAAAAATTGGGAAAATCGGTCCGAAATCCGCGTAAAACATCACTCTTTGAAGTCCTACTCGTTGAAATTTCTATTCGTTCGTAACTGAAAACTTACTCGCTCCGGGATGACATATCTTATTATTTATTATTTTTGGTTATTTGAAATTTCGTTGATGTGTTTTTTTTTTCGATTTATTTGGGCCGTAAATAATTTTTGTTTGTAACTAGAGTGTTCTTAAGGCTTTCGACTATTTTTATCTCTATGTTGCTAAACTTCGAATGCAGACGTATTCTGTATTACTTTCCGTGTTAATATTTTTAACAATAACAACTAAAAGCAAAAAAAAACCTCTAAAAAAAACAAGTGTATTGCTCATTTCGCATTGCATTTGCAATTGCTGATGGAAGTACCAGTGGTTCTGGTGATGACAATCTTTTGAACTGGCAGTGTGTTACAACAAAACGCAAAAAGATTTGTAAAGAAACAAGTACGAGTATTCCAAAAAACAGAAAAGCAATGATGGTCCAAGCTGCTCAAGTGTAAATAAATTTGCTGATCTTGCGGATGATGATGATGACAAGAATGATAAAAATGCTGACGCTACAGCTGCAAATAATTCAAAACCGCCACCTCTTTTCGCAGATAATGTAACCAATATCAGTAAAATGATTAAGTGCGTAAGTAGTGTGATTGGCAGTGACGAATTTAATTATAAGGGTTTATTTGATGGTCATGTCAAACTCAATCTTAAGTCAATAGATTCATACCGTAAACTAAGTATTTAGACGCAAACAAATTTAGTTAACATACCTATCAATTTAAGGCAGAACGCGCTTTTAGATTTGTTATTAAAGGTCTTCACAACACCACCGATAATGGATATTAAGGCTGAACTTATCTCTAAAGGTCATTTAGTTAGATACACAACAAATGTAAAAAGTAAATTTACTAAGCAGCCATTACCAATGTTTTATGTTGATATCGATACAGGTCCTAATAATAAATCTGTATTTGAAATACGTGAAATAGATCATTGCATCGTTCAAATCGAAGCTCCCCTAACTAAAGAAGATATTGTGAAGTGTTACCGTTGCCAGGAATATGGGCACACAAAAACTTATTGCAAAAAACCGTTTGTATGCGTTAAATGTGGTCTTGATCACCCAACTTCTAGTTGTCAAAATGATAGGACAACGCTACCTAAATGTGTTCACTGTTTAGAAAACCACACTGTAAGTTATAAAGGATGCCAAGTATACCAATCTCTTCGAAGGAAAAGAACATCTAATCAGCGACCAATTACATACCCACAATTTTCCATGAAGAAAAGTGAAAAAAATAACAAAAATTTTAACACAGCATACAATAACATTAATGCTAGTAATACATATGCAAATGTTGGAAATTTTCATGAAAATAATAATATTATGAAAACCAGTAAGGAAAGGCTAAAGTCGGGCGGTGCCGACTATGTAATACCCTACACCACTCTCGCAATATTGAATATCTCTGATATATAAATTTTGTAATTCATGTATAAATTGTTTACATAAATTTACTTTTGGGACATTTTATACTTAAATAATACCCTGTACCACAGTGTGGTGTAGGGTATAAAAACGATTGGATCTAAAGAGCCAAATCGGATGAAACATATATATGGGAGCTATAGCTAAATCTTTACCGATTTTCTTCAAATTCCGCAATGTTGGTTCATGAATCAAGAAACTCTACCATTCTAAATTTCAAAATGATTGGATGTAAAATATAGCTTCTATAGAACTAAAGGGCCAAATCTGACGAAACATATTTATGGGAGCTATAGCTAAATCTTAACCGATTTTCTTCAAATTGGGCAATGTTGGTTCATGGATCAAGAAACTCTACCATTCTAAATTTCAAAACGATCGGATGTAAAATACAGCTTCTATAGGACTAAAGGGCCAAATCGGACGAAACATATATATGGGAGCTATAGCTAAATCTTAACCGATTTTTTTCAAATTCGGTAGTGTCGATTCATGGATCAAGAAACTGTACCATTTTAAATTTCAAAACGATTGGATGTAAAATACAGCTTCTATAGGACTAAAGGGCCAAATCGGACGAAAGATATATATGGGAGCTATATCTAAATCTGAACCGATTTCAACCACGACGAACAACTTTACATGGACAGACGGACGGACGGACGGACATCGTTAAATCGACTCAGCTAGTGATTCTGGGTCGATCGGTATACTTTAAGGTGGGTCTAGCTGTGTTATTTTCAGGTGTTACAAACATCTGCCGTGAACCAAACTTATAATACCCTGTACCACAGTGTGGTGTGGTTTATTTAATGAAGTGGACAATTTTAATGAAATTAACGGTCATCAAATTAAAGAAGATCAACTCTAAGAAGACGAATACTCTATAACAAAATACCGTCGACCCAAGCATAAATTTTAAAGTTGGCGATGATTTAATTAACATTGGTAGCATCATTTCAGAAGACGGCGGTGCAACTAAAGACATTTTAAGCAGGATATCAAAAGCCCAAGGTGCATTTTCACTGGAAAATTTGGAGATCATCCTCAAATCCTACAAAAAATGGTTATTTAATTCAAATGAAAAACCAGTTTTGTTGTATGGCTTTGAGACTCGGCTAAAGACGGTGACCTCTGTGAAGGTTTATCAACAAGTTTCTGAGCAGAATTCTGAAGCTCTTGTGGAACTGGGGAACAAATTTGAACAAAAACCCATATACCTAGAGAATTAAAGGAGAAGATGGAACTGGATGGGGCACACTTTTAGAAACAACCAACTGAAATCTGCAGACAGGCCCTACAGTGGAACCCGAAAGGCACCGGAGCGCGAGAAAGACCAAAACATACGTGCACGCTGAAAAAAAATCGCTTCTGTAGTATATTGTCCCAAACATATTCGGCTTGAAACATATATATGTTTAGGGTACACTCTAAACATATAATATTGGGTACACACAAAAAGTATATATTTGGGAAAACGTTATTCTAAAGGAATCTTTGTTTACATCCCAATATGTTTTTTTGGGACTGTTATTTCCGAAACAAATGTTTATTTGCACTTAAAAATTCAGAAAATGCGTTAATTGTGTTAAATTTTTTACTAATTCAGTTATTTTTTTTTTTAAAATTTTAATGTTCGTAAAAATTATAAATAACAATAATTGAAATGGTATAATCTTGGGTCATAATAAATTAATTGGAGGATTGACAAGTAATGTGACGTGGAATACTAACTCCGAAATTTTAAATGATTGATTTATAAAAAAAGGCGATTTTGCCCCGTGTGGAAACGCACGATAGATAAAGATATACAGTAACTAGGATACTCTTGCAACGAAGTGAAAAATATAAAAAAGGATTGGAACAGATTTCAAACATTTGTTGAGGCCCTATGCTCCACCGGGAGCCAGAGATCTTAAAAAGAACAAGAGGAAATTGAAGAAGGTATTCATAATATTGATGGAAATATTATATATGGTGATCCAAGTAGGCGTAAGTCTTTCCATGATGAAATGCCAAACAATACTTAAAAACCAGTAAGGAAAGGCTAAAGTCGGGCGGGGCCGACTATATAATACCCTACACCACTCTCGTAATATTGAATAACTCTGATATATAAATTTTGTAATTCATGTATAAATTGTTTACATAAATTTACTTTTGGGACATTTTATACTTAAATAATACCCAGTACCACAGTGTGGTGTAGGGTATAAAAACGATTGGATCTAAAGAGCCAAATCGGATGAAACATATATATGGGAGCTATAGCTAAATCTTTACCGATTTTCTTCAAATTCTGCAATGTTGGTTCGTGGATCAAGAAACTCTACCATTCTAAATTTCAAAACGATTGGAAGTAAAATACAGCTTTTATAGGACTAAATGGCCAAATCGGACGAAACATATATATGGGAGCTATAGCTAAATCTTAACCGATTTTCTTCAAATTCGGTAGTGTTGGTTCGTGGATCAAGAAACTCTACCATTCTAAATTTCAAAACGATTGGAAGTAAAATACAGCTTTTATAGGACTAAATGGCCAAATCGGACGAAACATATATATGGGAGCTATAGCTAAATCTTAACCGATTTTCTTCAAATTCGGTAGTGTTGGTTCATGGATCAAGAAACTCTACCATTCTAAATTTCAAAATGATTAGATGTAAAATACAGCTTCTACAGGACTAAAGAGCAAAATCGGACGAAACATATATATGGGAGCTATAGCTAAATCTTAACCGATTTTCTTCAAATTCGGCAATGTTGGTTCATGGATCAAGAAACTCTACTATTCTAAATTTCAAAACGATCGGATGTAAAATACAGCTTCTATAGGACTAAAGGGCCAAATCGGACGAAACATATATATGGGAGCTATAGCTAAATCTTAACCGATTTTCTTCAAATTCGGCAATGTTGGTTCATGGTTCAAGAAACTCTACCATTCTAAATTTCAAAACGATCGGATGTAAAATACAGCTTCTATAGGACTAAAGGTCCAAATCGGACGAAAGATATATATGGGAGCTATATCTAATTCTGAACCGATTTCAACCAATAGCGATCTTAACAGCCGCGAAATACTCTAAACTGCAAAATTTCCGAACGATCGGAGTGAAATTGCGACCTGTAGTCGACGAACAACTTTAAATCGACTCAGCTAGTGATTCTGAGTCGATCGGTATACTTTAAGGTGGGTCTAGCTGTGTTATTTTCAGGTGTTACAAACATCTGCCGTCAAACAAACTTATAATACCCTGTACCACAGTGTGGTGTAGGGCATACATATTGAACAACTTTTACATAAGCAAATTGAGCTAACAAATACGCTTATGAAGATGATGTCCCTTCTTATTAACAAACTATGCAAATAGATCTAAGAATAGCTGTTTGGAATGCGAACGGAATTTCAAAAAAAAAAAAAATAAAATAAATGAAATGAAATAGAGTATTTTATTAATACAAAACACATAGATATTTTCCTTATCTCGGAAACCCACTGTACATCTAAGTCTCATATTAAAATAAGAGGTTACGATTTTGTCTTCTCTAATCACCCTGATGAAAAAACTCATGCTGGAGCTGGTTTATTTATTACGTCTACAATAAAGTATGAACTTGCGAAAGAATATCGGAAAAACTATATACAAGCTGCTGGAGTAAAACTGATCTGCAACAATAGCCCAATAACAATTTATTCGAGATATTTTCCTCCAAGGCACAATGTAAAATTCGAAGAATATGAACTATTTTTCAAAAGTTTAGGTCCTCGTTTTTTCGTTGCCGGGGATTTCAATGCAAAATATACTTGATGGGGCTCTAGACTAACTAACCCCAAAGGAAGACAGTTATACAAATGTATATGCCTCAACAATTATAATGTCTTATCATGAGGGAAACCAACATACTGGCCTTCTGATCCGACTAAAATACCAGACCTCCTTGATTTTGTTGTATATAGCGGTATTTCCATGCAGTTACTCGACATTTTAAATGAAGATTATTTAAATTCTGATCATACTCCCTTTCTGGTGAACTACAATGTTAGTGTCGAGTTAAATCCAAAACCCCAAAACAAATATGAGCTTATACTGCGAACATATCGAACATAATTTGGATTTGAATGTGCAAATTAAATCTGCAGATGACTTGGATGATGCTATCGAACAACTAAATATGTTGATACACGATGCGGCAAGAATATCTACCCCAATTGCAGAACCATGCCATGAAATAGGACACAAAGTTCGGACATCTGCTGCTGCTAGAGATTTGATTAGACAATCTAGACGTTTACGAAGAGTTTGGCACCGTACTAGAAACCCTAGAGACAAAGCTAACTGGAATCTAGCTATTAAACTCTGAGTTTCTGGCAAAAGAGAGAAACCAATTTACTGCAAGTTATCTTGTGAAACTAAAGCCTGCTTGCACTTAAGAGACCAACAAAACGAAATGTACCAATTAAAAAAGCCGACGGGTCTTGGTGTAGAACAGACGTACAAAATTCATTTGCTTTTGCTGAACACTTGGAAACTACTTTTAAACCTCACAATATCAGTAAAAACGATAATGAAATTCTTAATTTTTTCGACATAGCATGCCGGACGGATTTACCAATAACTCATATTAAGCCTAAAGAAACCAAATCAGAGGTAATCTGCTTAAATAACATAAAGTCTGCAGGATATGACAATATTGATACCAAGGCCATCAAATCGTTACCACCTAAAGGTATATTGTTTTTAACGTTGTTATTTAACTCAATTTTATGACTCCAACATTTCCCATTTCAATAGAAGTGTGCGGAAATTATTATTATGGTCTTGAAACCCGGTAAACCTGAAAATGCAACCACATCATACAGACCAATCAGCTTACTGCCTACATTCTCTAAAATATTCGAACGACTACTGCTTAAACGTTTACTACCTATTATTGAAGCAAACAACATTGTTCCTGAATATCAATTTGGGTTTCGTCACAAACACGGAACTTCAGAACAATGTAATCGAATAGTTAAGGAAATAACTGATGCATTAGAAAATAAAAAGTACTGTTTTGCGGCGTTCCTGGACATACAACAGGCTTTTGATAAGGTTTGGCATACCGGATTGCTTTATAAGTTGAAAAATATTCTCCCCACTCCTTTTTATACATTTTTCGTGTCCTATTTAAAAAACAGAACTTTTTATGTTAAAGTTAATAATGATTGTTCGGATATTCATCAAATAGAAGCAGGTATTCCTCAAGGCAGTGTACTTGGCCCTGTATTGTACACGCTCTATACTTATGATATGCCAACCAACAACAATATTACAGTTGCAACATATGCCGATGATACGGCATTTTTATATTCTAACCATTCACCAAATGAAGCATCTAGAATACTGCAACTACAACTCAGCAAAATCGAAGTTTGGCTTACAAAATGGCACATTGTAGTCAACACAAGTAAGTCAAGCTACATTACATTCACATTACGGAAACTGAACTGCCCGCCTGTATTTCTGAATGGCAATGAAATTCCTAGCAAAGATAATGTTAAATATTTAGGACTCCATATGGATCGTCGTCTAACGTGGAAAACGCATTTACTTGCGAAGAGAAAACAACTCGATTTACAATTTAAAAAGATGTACTGGCTGTTAGGACCTAAGTCGAAACTCTCACTCGATAATAAAGTTCTTCTTTTCAAAACAATATTAAAACCAATTTGGAATTACGGAATACAACTATGGGGAACTACAAGTAATTCTAACACAGAAATTCTTCAAAGATTCCAAAGCAAGACCTTAAGGTCAATAACTGCTGCTCCTTTTTATATAACAAATAAAGTGCTACACAAAGACCTTAATATCCCATTTGTTAAAAACGAGATAATAAATTTTGCCTGTAATTATATGTAAAGATTAAGCTACCACTCTAATACATTGGCCAGCACACTACTAGACGACACTGATGAAATTAAAAGTCTCAAAAGAAATCATGTACTTGATCATCCGTTCTTGTAGTATTCCATAGCAGTTAATTTTATGTAATTTATCATAGTTTATTATTAAGTTTATTTTATCTCATGTATTTCAAGTCAACACTATACATTCATATGTATGTATTTATATCTAATATTATTGTTTCCAATGGGAACCAATAGATATGTATTTTTTTAATTGATCACATGCTTATTATTGTAAAATAGATTGCGAATAAAAATATTTTTCGTTCCACCCTAATATGTGCGCATATATTATATGTAAAATAAATTAAGATTGTAGTAAAAAGTATTAACTTGATGTGTTTATACTATGTGTCCCACACAAAGTAACTAATGATTTAATGAGTTTCAAAGGTGCGGGTGACGGTTCTAAAAAGGCGGAAACAATTGCTTCCTATCTTTTCGGGTCATAAATGTCGAAAATGGTTTTGTTGACCTCATTCTAATGTTGTTTTTTCAATTCGTCAAATGTTTGCCACCAAAAGTCGTCGTGTCATGGCTGTCCTTTGGGAATATTCTGATTGTTTTTGTGACAAAAAAAAAAACAATAATGAAGACTTCCGCATTAAGTGAGGTTAGAGTACATATTTGAGAGCTCTCTTAGAGGTGTCAAAAATTTGTTGTTATATATTTGAATATTGTTATTATTTTAAACCCGACCAAGACGGTACTAGTTATTTTCACCAGGAAAATTAAGGTGCCACGAGTTACACCTGTCTCCTTGGATGGTATTGAAATTCCCTTCATTGAACGCGCAAAATACTTAGGTATTTTACTAGACAGGAAGTTGCAGTTCAGACCCAACATTTTGAAAAGACAAAATAAGGCTGCGGTAGCGCTATATACCTGTAACAGGGCACTAGGAAAGTGCCGGGGCCTGAACGCGCGTATAGTTTATGGGTTGTATAAGGCAGACCGATAATGCTGTATGGCATTGTCGTCTGGAGGACAGCTCTGCAGAAATCCACCTTCTTTGCGATACTAAACAAGGTTCAGCGAATGGCTGCAAAGTATATGTATCAATGCAGCGCTGAGAATGACACCAACTGCGACAATAAATGTTATACTATATTTAATGCCGCTAGATATTATAGCAGTGCAATATGCCGCATGCACTGCGATTAGTCTCAGGGAACTTTCACTATGGTCAGGAAATGGCTACGGACATAGTGTCAATCTAGACAGAATGCCTGTCCTTCCGGGCACTGTTGAATACACTATGACTGAACCACTCTTTGACAAGAAGTATCTCACTCTTATAGCTGATAGATCAGAATGGAATGGTCTCATCCCAGGACAGAGGAGATTCATTAACTTCTATACCTCATTAACTTATATTCCTCTATATTAAAGAGGTAGCGGAATGGCTGAAAATTAATGTGCTGACCAAAGTCGGTATACAAATTTTCTCTGATAGTCGGGCTGGAAACTATATTCCTGAATTCAAAAACTGCGCTTCACTGACGCAGATCTCTTAACGAGATGGCTGAACAGTTGAATATTCACCTGATTTGGTTGCCGGGTCACAGGGATATACCAGGGAACAGTAAGGCATTTGAACTTGCAAGACTAGGAACTACCTTACACGCTCCAGGGGACCTGGAACATCTGGGCATGCCTCTGCCACCTGCAAGCTGCTCTTGAGAGATGGTGCACTTACGGCAACAAATGACAGGTAGTCACTAGTTAGGAATTGCATACTTTCCAAGCTGATGTGGGCCGGCCTAGTCTCAAAACGCACCAAAGCACTGCTGTCGTTGTCTAGAACGGACGTCTCATTTATCGTGTCTGTCACGACAGGTCACTGTCTTATTGGATGGCACGCAGAGAGATTAAAAGTCTTGCAGAAGCTGTGGAGACGAAGAGGAGCAGAAATCGATATAATACATTCTGCGTCTGTGTCCCGATCTCTCTAGAAGACGGGATACACCCTTGCGCTCTTATTTCCTTGAGGAAATAAGATGTTGGAATCCGCCAACTTTTGAGCTTTTTAAAGCAATCAATTGATTCAACGGGAGGGGCTTGGGATAACTTATGTTTTCCCTTACGTTCCTGTGGTAACACAATGGACTGGACAGTCTAGGTGAGCATTTTTTATTCATATTGTCACTCCGTTTATAACACCTCTAAATATTGATCTAAGACACCATAAAATATATCGATGGCTTATATCCAAAATGGGCTATTTTAAAAAAACCCAATTTTCCAGGAGGGCAAAAAACTGTTGCATTTTATTATTTCGTGATAATTTTTATACTCGTATGATATGAATTATGTATATGAAATTAATAACATATATTTTGAAATTAATATGGAACGACTCATATATGCATATTCATTTACTGTTCTATGCGTTTATTTTAAGCCATATGGGCCATACGTGGTTACCTAAAATCTAATAACCCTTAAATGCATGACATTCTAATTTAGAATAATTTTTATTTATAACGAAAGATTATAGGTCACAGAGTCTGAAAATAATTTTAAAAAATTTTTATAACTCAAAATGTCCTTTATTTCTAAGGATAAGGGTTTGTTACCAAATGGCTACATTATGCTACATTTTTCAAAGAACATTTTTAAAAATAATTAAGGCATATAAAATAAATAAATAAATAAATAAATAAAATAAATAATAAATAAAAAATAAATGCACACAAATCTTTTTCGTTACTTATAAAATACACAATTCAATGTACAAACCTTACGCGTTTTACAAAAAAGTGAATGCTTTCTATCAAACAGAACCAAAAACGACTGTTTTGGGCAACAAACACGAGTATTCTGCAGAAATATTATAAACTGTACGTAGCTAAATGACAACACGATGAAATAAACTGTTATCTCCAGTCAAAACAATAATTACAGCGCTCTGAAGTGCTTGTTGCCAAATGGCAACCAGATGCATTTAAGGGTTAATATATATATATATATATATATATATTTTTTTCTACTGATTGTTATATTTAAATGCAGTTGTTTTTCTGTTTGTTTTTCTAAGTATACAGTAATTTAGTTTGCTTTTGATATTTACCGCAACCCTCAATGAAATGTGAATTGTTTGCGTGTGTGTGTGTGTATGATATTCCAGTTTATTCCTGATTTGTGCAATAAAAAACCGCACAGTAATTGCAAATTAACTAGCAATTTATTTTGTGAGGTAATTTTTTGCTGCACTTGTGTATTTGCTGTGTATGTGTATTTTATTGCTTACCAATTTTGTATTATTTGTGCTATGGCAGACAATCAATTGTATTCGATTTATTTTTTGCTAATATAATTTACAAATGTAAAAAAAGCGGGGGTGAGAATGCACAACAATGAATGAACGGCTGACTGACGGGCGGACGGACGAACGAACGGAAGAATGCCTGGCAACCCCCATTTTAATGAAGGCCTGGAAAATATGCTCATCGAAAAGCAGAGAGATGCCAACAGTTGTGAAAAATTGTTGGGGAAAAAATGTTGATTGGTCTGGCAAAGAGGCGAACGAAAACACAACACACACACACACAAATATAAAAAGCGAGACTATGAACTCAAACCGCAAACAGGCAAAACCTCAACAAAGGACTTTGGTAGTTTTATTTCTGGTTTTATACAATATTTTGTTGTTGCCGTTGTTGTTGTTATTGTTGTGGCCGACCGACGTTCAATTGAAGTCTTTAACTTTTGTAAATTTATTTTCTGCAAATCAACATTTGTGAGAAATGGTGTAATTCCAAAAAAATGAACGAGTTTGCCTGATTATGGAAATGATGACATATTCTAATGGAGTGTAGTAGTTTCAGACAGGAAGAACCATTAGGAATAAAAATTTTAGCATAAATGAAGCAACGATTTTTGGGAGTCACATACAAAAGAGTTGTTGTCAGCAATAAGCAGTCCAAAATTTTTTTTTACAATCAAATTTTTAAATAACAATTTATAATTATAATTTGTTGTTAAAAAACTATTAAATATTTAATCGGTGTAAAATAGAAACTAATTGCAATGTCTACACAAAATGTCGGAGTTATGCAGGTCAAGTGGATTATTATTACGAAAGAAAAATATTTGGCTTTTTAGCTACGTGATACCCTACATCACCCTATCAGAGCTGAATGGGAAGAATTATTAAGTTTTATCATTGTTGTTTTGCAATAGGTAGGGATCTGACAACTGATTTTCTACAGATTTTTCTGTGTTAATCCCTGGATCATGAAACTCTTCTCCGCTAATTTCAAGAAGTATTGGATTTAAAATGCAGGTTCTATATCGCTTAGATGTCAAATCGACATGGTCATATATATGAAGCCGGTAAGTAGATCTGAACTATTGTAAATATGGCCGAAATTTTGTAGTTTTCGATCTGTTTTTAAAAAATTGCTTGCTACAAAAATCCTTGCCTCTCCATGGTTTCATCTTTTCAACTTCAAAGGGGTTTTCGGGTAAAGAATGGGATGCAATTCATCCTACTATGGAATGGAAAGGCTGTCTGGGTTGCCATTATTTTTAAGAATACATACTAGGGATGATAATTGAGAGTAACCAAATGGTACCAAAATCGTTATAAAAAGGTACTTTTTCTATCCACAAAAATACCAGTTTTAAAATTTGTTTAAAATCTTCTTGAAATATTGAGATACAAATAAGTAAGATCCAGTAATACATTAACAATTTCTTGATAATAAGCTACTAAAAATTTATAGCAGCATAAAACCTTTGGTTTGTACTACCCTATACCTCATAACTGGAGCAAATTAAGCATACATATAATTGTTAAATATCTGGAATGCTGCATTTTATCGAAGCTTTCTTGTGGTCAAATTACAGGTCGCAAATATAAACCGATATTTATGGAAATTGATGCAATATAATTTATGATCCCTATTGAAAATGGGGCATATCGGTCCTTTATTTTTATTTGGACTCTATATAGAGGTACCTTCTGACAAGAATTTTCGAACCTCTAGAGAACGAATTGTTAGCCGATTATGATGATATATGTTTCATATTGCATAAAATCGTCTGTAGTAAAAATGATTAATGGCGGTCCAGTTTTAATATAAAATTAATTGACTTTAAATTTTATTTTATCCAGTATCGCTCCTTGTTAGAAGCCACGTTTTACAACCTACGTGCCTTTAATATTTTCTTATAGTTTTTAAATCGTTAAAATTGCAAAATTTGCCAAATCGAAATTTTCTCACTTTTGAATCTGGAAAGGCGCGATTTCATACACAATAAAAATATTTAAAATAAAAAGTTATTGTAATACAAAGAGCCAAACATATTTCTTCGCGTTGCGTAGCTATGTCGGATAATTTTTTTTGTAATTATACCCTACACACCACCACAATACAGGGTATTATAACTTTGTGCATTTGTTTGTAACACCCAAAAGGAGAAGAAATAGACCCATCGTTTATTATACCGATCGACTCAGAATCACTTTCTGAGTTGGATTAGCTATGTCCGTTAGTCCGTCTGTCTGTCCGTCTGTGCATGTATTTTTGTAATCAAAGTACAGGTCGCAATTATGGTCCGATCTCGACGAAACTTTACACATATAATTTTTTTGGCCCAAGGACGATCCCTATTGAATTTGGTTAAAATCGGTTCAGATTTAGATATAGCCCCCAAATATATGTTAGCCCCGATTTGCCATGTAAGCGCTGTAAAAACTTTATTTTATATCCGATCAGTATGAAATTCGGCAGAAAAAGGTTTCTTATTATATGGATGAACATTATTAAATTTGGAAGAAATTGGTTCAGATTTAGATATAGCTCCCATATATATGTTACCCCCGATTTGACATGTAAGCGCTGTAGAGACTGTATTTTATATCCGATCAGTACGAAATTCGACAGAAGGAGGTCTTTTTACATGAATAAGTATTCAGGGAAGATCGGTTCAGATTTATTTTAAAGCTCCATATATATGTTCCTCCTGATTTGGTATCAAACCGCTATAGAAGTTGTATTTTACTTCCGATCATTAAAATTTTCCAGAAAGATGTTTCTCACTTTAGGAACGAATATTGCTTAATTTAGCGATTATCGTTTTATTATCGTTTCAGATAATACGTTTCTACCCGTTTACCAATTATTCCAAATTATTATGGCAATGACCCTTATCGCATTGTTAGGGAGGTGTAGGGTATTATATAGTCGGCCCCGCCCGACTTTCTGCCTTTCCTTACTGGTTTTTTTTTTCAAAAGTGTATATTATTTCGTGTAATGATCTGTTTGATAAAAAAGTATCAAATGTGTCGCCGAAGTTTCACGGTACTTTGAGGGTCTGAAAAGTACCAAAAAAAGTATTAAAGTATCAACTTTATCATCCTTGATACTTACTTTTAAATTAACTCTCCCTGATGGAGAATTGAACTCTCTCTCTCGGAACATCAGAGTTGTTTGTTAATGTTTGCGTTAAGGTTAGAAGAGCTCCTCTCTGTAAATGAAGAGTAACTCTGTCGTTTTTAAACCCTCCACCATAGGATGGGGGTATATTCATTTTGTCACGCCGTTTGTAACACCTCTAAATATTGATCTGAGTCCCCATTAAGTTTATATATTCTTAATCGTCGTAAAATTCTATGACGATTTAGCCATGTCCATCTGTCTGTCTATTATAATCACGCTACAGTCGACAATAATTGAGTTACAAGACTGATATTTGGTATAGATACTACTTAAAAATGCAGGTAACTTGGGATTGCAATTGGGAAATATCGGTCAATTTTTTGATATAGCCCCCATATATAGCATCTCCCCAATTTGACTTCTTAACGTCATAGAGACCACAAATGTCAACTTATCGGTCTGAAAATTGAACTGGGAAAAGAAACACTTACACCCATTTTTTAATGATAACAACCTAATGAAGAAGACAATGCTTATTTGAAAGAAATCAATGGATAACACAGTACAACACATGATTTTGGGACTTAATTTTGAGAATTGGACGTGAAAGTAGCCACAAAAATAAGAACTTTTGCATCATTCGTTTAGTGAAGTTGCCTCAATTAATAACACTATGCAACAAATGAACACTTTTTGAAAAATATATGTATAGGTTCGATTCTACTACCCTATACTCGTACTCGGTTTGGCGATATTGGTGACAACATTTTTTTTGGGCCTCCAAACTTTCTGAAAATCTGTGGGCGCCTCGAACAAGATGTTGTCAGCTTTTGTCCAACAATTAATACAGACTTGGTGATATCGCTTAACTATACTTGCCAAGAATGTAGCTAAGACTATGCTGAACAAAGCTAGTTAATATCTTATCAGAAAAAAATTTTTTCCTTCACTTTTTTTTGAAAGGGAAAAATGAAATTTTTTACAAAAATGTTGGCCATTAAATTTTACTGTATGTGTCAGAACACACCAAAGCCCAATGCTTAACACAAAAACCAAAACCACATCCAACTTCTAGTCAAAAACGCTCTTTACTGGTATCTTTATTGCTTCGAACACCACATCGCATGATTAAAATTGCTGCCCGAACAGGCCAAGGACGGTTTTTTACCTTTTTTTGGTGTTTGTGTTAAGTTTTGGGCTTTGGTGTGTTCTGACGTAAAATATTATGGCCGACATTTTTGTAGAATATTTCATCCCCGCCCTTCCCATTTTAAGGGGTGTTTTTTACTATTTGTTAAAATAGGGCCAAAAATTACAGTTATGTGGGGGAGGTAGAGGGTTAATATGTTCCACAAAAATATTGGGCCTAATATTTTCTATAAAGTTGCTGAACATACCCTACACCAAAAAAATATGTTTTCTACATAATAGTGAAATACTAAAATCTTTGATGTACAATGTGGTATTTTTAAGCTATATAGGGCGCCGAAACACGTTCAGTTTATATTGATATGTTCACAACAGTTGTTCAGGTTTAGCGTGGCTACAATTTTGCCAAATATTATTACTGAAAAACTACGAGTCCCAGAAAGTTATACTGAAAAGAGTGAAAACTAATATTTTTCCCTCCACTTTTTCAAAAAAGTGTTTTTCGCATAAGTTGTTAAGAAACTTTGTTTAGCATATTCTTAGCTACGTTATTGTCAAGTATAGTTAAGCGGTATCGCCAAGTCTGAATTAGTTGTTAGACAAAAGCAGATGACACCTATCTAAAGGGGCCCGCAGATTTTCAGAAACTTTGGAGGCACATAACAAACAATTGGTCGCCAATTTCGCCGAACCGAGTATAGGGTTATACTACATTTTGGTAGTAGAATCAAACCTATACTGTCAAGTCCGTGTATTTGTTTACTGTTGCACAGTGTAATTTTTGCTCAATTTGGATTTTTAGCACTTTTTCTATATTTTAACACTGTTATATCTCGGCATACCTTACGGAATATGTCATTTGTGTATAAAGAAAAGTTGTAGATATTGAATAGTAGAACAAAACTACCTGAAAAAAGTGCATCCAGTGCCTTAAAAGTCGTAAAAATGCCAGTTTTTTAGCATTTTCCCCAATTTTCACCATTTTTGCTCAGTAACTGTATTACAAATCCACAAATATGCAGATTTTTGGCTTTTTGCAATACCGTAGGGACGTTCAAAAAAGGCAAATTCAAAGGCAAAAAATTAGATACATTGCCTTTCAAGGCAAATTCAAAGGTCACCTATTCAATATCGGTGCTTAATCTTCAAACTGCATAATTCCGGAACTCCTCCAACAAAACTCCGCAAGCAATGTATCTAATTTTTTGCCTTTGAATTTGCCTTTTTTGCACTAAAATTCGTGGACACACTGAACAAAACATGCCCTTGAATGTTATGTCTAACTCGGATGATGATGCAGACTCAAAACATGAATATGAACAACCTGCGAAGAAAACAAGACCATCAGAACCACAAGCGTCAACTTCAACGAGGATGGATATTGACAATAATTGAGAATGTTCTAAATTTTTTTCCATGTATATATAACATATAAAAATCTCATATTTTCTGTGTAAGAATAGCTGTAACATGAATCGGAATTTTTATTTTAATGCAAAATTAAGTCTATAAAGAAAAAACAGCATATTTGTATATTTGTAACCCAGTTATTGAGCCAAAAATGTGAAAAATGGGGAAACAATTGTAAAAAAATGATTTTTGATTTTTAAGGCACTGGATGCAATTTTCTTAAAAAAAAATTGGTCACCTATTCAATATCAACAACTTCGCTTCAGACACAAAAGAGATATTCCGTACGGTATACCGAGATTTAACCGTGTTAAAATACAGAAAAAGTTTTAAAAATCTACCTTGAGCAAAAAAATCGTATTGCCATTAAATTATTAATTGAGCCAACTTGACTAAACGAATGATGCAGAAGCACTTTTTCTTGGGGGCTACTTTCACGTCCAATCTCAGAATTGAGTCCCAAACCATGTGTTGTACTGTGAAATAAAACATTTTAATCTGCCATATACGTATACGCAACATATACTGTATTAATTACGTATACGTCACACCGTACACAACACACAGTAATTAAATTAAACAGAACTACAACATAATTATCTGTAATTTCTTTGCTTTATATTTTTTTTTTGATTTTACCTGTTTATCCAACTGATCCAACCGACCTCCTTAGTACTCCTCTACTAATGCAAAATCAATAGTGAGACAAGTGAATGGGGTTGCATCATTCCTTAGGCTCGGTTTTTTTTCTCTCGCTTTTATGTCGTTATAACCAAATTCAAATCGTGAGCGATAATTTTATGATAAATCGCGTTATTTCACTTCGCTCCTACTCGCCTTCCTTTTTGTCACTTCAATAGCCCACCACGAAAAAAAAAAAAACAAAAAAAATTTAAAGAACTATTCAACAACCTCAAGGAACCGTAGGAAATGTGTCTGCTAATATCTGGCGTTTCACTAACTCACAATCCTGTTCGTTGGTGTCCTTTGGTTGATGTACTGAAATTCTATAAAAATTTGTGCCCTTCTTTTATGCAGTTCCCATTTCGTTTTAGTTTAGTTTTTTCATGCAATCCTTTGGTTTGTCAGAGTGTGTGGTTGTTTTTTTTTAATACGGGTGTTTTTTCTGGTGGGGAAAATTCTTATCAAGATGATTATTAATAATGCCTTAGAGGCATGACTGTCATTATTAGTGTCATAAATTTTTAGTTTTTTTTTGCATTTTCGTTATATTTTTCTAAAAAATATAACGATATTATTGTTACCATAGTTTATGGCCATTTAGAATCACCCTCAATATTAAGTTGGTTTCAGTTTGCCATTTGCCGAGGATGTGACTGTAGGTTGGCTGCTGAAAGGACAACGAAGAAGGTATCAACAGTTTTTTTTTTAGATAACGTTTATAATCTTTTTATTTATTTGTGTTCAACAATTATAGAATTTGTGGAGAAAGAGAAAACTTTTCAAAACGAGGATGGAGATTATTTTAATTTAAAGTATAAATCGGAACACTGCAAGCTAATTACACAGTACAACATTTTCAGCTCATTGATTTGGGACTCAATACTGAGAATTGGAAAGTAGCCCCAAAAATAAGAACTTCTACATCATTCCTTTAGTCAAGTTCGCACAATAAAAAATTTAATGGCTATACCAATTTTTTTGTTCAAGGTGGATGATTAGCACTTTTTCTATATTTTTTTTATCGGTATACCGTACTGAAGCAAAGTTGTAGATATTGAATGAGAGAAAAAAATGCGGAACAGACCTTCCCGAAAAAAGGGCATGCAGTGCCTTAAAAATCGCAAAATGTTATGTTCTGTTTTGATGTTCCGTGTTATACGTATACGCAGTTTTCAAGGCACTGGATGCACTTTTTCCAAAATCGATTTTTGTTTGCACTATAAAAAATAGAAAAACATTTTGTTTCTTCCATTTTTTCAAAGCTAGCATCCTAACGAAGAAAACAATGCCTATTTGCAAAAAAGTCTATGGATAAATATATAAATTGACCCATATTGTCAAAATAGGAAAATACAGAAAAAAAATGAGGATATATAAAAGCGGGAAAAGTATTTATCCAAGCGGTATGTTGGACCTTAAAATGTTTTATTCGAAAATGACTGCATGTTCATTTCAGGAATGCATGTTGAGTTATAAATATCATATAACATAGTATGGTAAATATTTTCTCAACTTTTTTTTAATGAAATGCAAGTTTGGACATGCCGAATCTTAGATATCCTTCACCATGGATCGCATGTGAATGGTTTCGGGTACAAATAAACTAATTATACTTAAATTCAGCCCAATTCGTTGATATTTGAGGTCTTTAAGGCGTTAAGAAGTCAATTCAATCGGGATATCCTCTTTATGGGGGCTATATTAAAAAATGGACCAATATTAACCATTTTCAATCCCAAGTTACCAGCAGCTATAAGAAGTATCTATACCAAATTTCAGCCATCTAGCTCAATTGTTGTAGACTGTAGCCTGATTACAACAGACGGACGGAAGGATGGACGGACATGGCTAAATCATCTTAGAACTTTACGACGAATAAGAATATATACTTTATGGTGTCTGAGATCAATATTTAGAGTTGTTACAAACGGAGTGACAAAATGAATATATCCCCCAATCTATGGTGGAGGGTATACTTATAATATATCAAATTATATTTTATATCAAATTATTTTTACCCAAGCCTATAACACTTATAAATATGAGTAGTTCTTTCTCAAGTACGAGTATTACAAGTCAAAAACCAGTAAGGAAAGGCAGAAAGTCGGGCGGGGCCGACTATATAATACCCTACACCTCCCTAACAATGCGATAAGGGCTATTGCGATAATAATTTGGAATAATTGGTAAATGGGTAAGAACATATATATGCGGATATATCTAATTCTGAACCGATAATCGCTAAATTAAGCAATATTCGTTCCTAAATTGAGAAACATCTTTCTGGAGAATTTTGTAATGATCGGAAGTAAAGTACAACTTCTATAGCGCTTTGTAACCTAATCAGGAGGAACATATATATGGAGCTTATATATAAATCTGAATCGATTTTCCCTGAATACTCATTCATGTAAAATAGAAACCTCTTTCTGTCGAATTTCGTACTGATCGGATATAAAATACAGTCTCTACAGCGCTTGAATGTCAAATCGGTGCTAACATATATATGGGGGCTATATCTAAATCTGAACCGATTTTCTCCAAATTTGGCAGTATTCCTTCGTGTAATAAGAAACCTCTTTCTTCCGAATTTCGCTGTGATCGGATATAAAATACAGTTTCTACAGCTATTGAATTTCAAATCGGGGGTAACATATATATGGGGGCTATATCTAAATCTGAACCGATTTTCTCCGAATTTGGCAGTATTCCTTCATGTAATAAGAAACCTCTTTCTGCCGAATTTCGTACTGATTGGATATAAAATACAGTTTCTACAGCGCTTACATGTCAAATCGGGTGCAACATATATATGGGGGCTATATATAAATCTGAACCGATTTCCCCCAAATTTTGTATTGTATCCAAGTGTATCACGAGACTACTCTCTGTCAATTTTTGTACAAA
>OZ005737.1:22145822-22168250 GCA_963930755.1 Eudasyphora cyanicolor | reverse complement strand
AAATGCATTGGAGTTCATGTAGTTTACAAAAAAAATAAGTTTACAAAAAAAGTGGCGGAATCTAAAAAAATTTTGGTGTGACCTTATCGCAAAAAAATAATCAGTAGATTTTTTATGATTAGCTATTTTTTATTTGTTTTTTAAGGTATTTAGTATCGGATGGTCCACGATTGTCTCCTGTTCTCATCAAGAAACCAGTAAGAAAAGACGGAAAGTAGGGCGGTGCCGACTATATAATACTCTACACCTCCCTAACAATGCATTGCGATAATAATTTGGAATAATTGGTTTCGTTTTAGTTAAAATGCACAGTATTCTTTTATAGATCAAGAATCGAAAGGCACAAATAGATGTGACTATACATACTCGTAATCTAAACAGATTTTTATCAACTTGGATAAAGAACCTAATTTCCGCCAAGTTTACGTCAAAAAGGGGCGCAAAATACAGTTTCAATAGCGCTTAAGCAATAATTAGGCAGGACCATATATATGCGACCTATACATAAATATGAGCCGTTTTCCCCCAAATTTAGCAGTATTCGGTCCTTAATAAAAAATCTTCTTTCTGTCAAATTTTTTAATGATCGAAAGTATAGTGCAACTTCTTCTTCGAACTTAGCCGGAGATCGAGAAAAATATTAACGCATACCAAATTTGAAGTAAACTTTTCGAGAGTTAGCGTGCGCACCAGCCAACAGACAGACAAACGGACGGACATTGCTCAAATTACTTAACATACATGGGGTCTTTGGTCACTCCTTCGATGTGTTAAACTTTCGGCCCGTATGATACATACCCTCGTCACCCTAAAGTGAGGGTATAAAAATTGAAGGTGTGAATCTAGCGCTATAGCTCGCGAAAGTTTACTCACGGATGTTTACTATGCTATCGAATAGGAGCATATCCTCAGAAATGCGTTATCAAAGAGAGGCATGCCTCATGGTGGAATGATCTCTCCAAAATTGTGGCTATTAGTAGTAAATGAGTTTCTTAGAGATATAACAAACTTGCGAGTAAGTAATGACATAGTCAGCATGACCTCCGGGAAATTCACCCAGACGACCACAGACATAATGGAGAGAGCTTTGAACATTCTAGCTATATGGTCGCCAAAGTGTGGTCTAGGAGTTTGCCCGTCAAAAACTAAGATAGTATTCTTTACTACCAAAGGAAAGTACCGGCCTTTACTTTGCCATTTCTATGAGGATTTTGCCTGCAATTATCAAGTTCGGCCAACTTTCTTCGTGCAATACACGCATCAAAGGTTAACAGGATAGGGAACACAAATGTAAGAGTTTCGAAATCTTTCGCGGCACTGTATGCGTGCCGTAATCAAATGGGGCATGAAACCTAAAATATTTAATTAGATACATACCTTTGTCGTCCGACCAATTGTCTGTAATGGATGCCACGTATGGTGGCCGATACAAAGAAATACTCGTAACACTTAAGAGAACATTTTCTTTCTAGTGATATTTTAAATGATGTCGAATTTTTGGTTTATTTATTTAAGCTTATATTAAGACAAGGGAATACTCTTTGAAAATCTGCAATTCTATCTTTAAAATAGTTAGTCAATTATAGTTTAAGTTATAGAGGCAGTCGGAAATACCAGATCACAAAGACCAATTGTGGTTCCTAGTTCTAACACAAGCTTAGGTGTTCCAACATACCCCTAAACCAACTTGTTTAGACGTCCAGCAAGATCTGTCAGACGCCGTTTACTCATTGAGGGACAGTAAGAAAGCAGGTGTTCAATGATCTACACTAAACTTCACAGCTTCCGCAAAAGTCATTGGGCTCAATTCCCAATCTCCTGGCTAGTTCCCGATCAGGCCCGTGTCCCGTCAGAACTAAAACTAACGTGGACAGTTTTTTCCTCTCTAGTGCAAGGAGATATTTTGACATTTTCAGGTCTTATTTTTGCCAGATTAGTTTAGGTTGAGTAGAGGAGACGTTTAAACGTCTCATGTCCATGGACATACACTTAAGCCAGTAGTTCGGCCTGTTGTGCGCTCCTTATTTATGATTTTTTTTTATACCTGACCAGAGTTGTGTAGCTATCCAACATGCGTCGATTTCAGTCCATCTCTCATTGGACTGCCTGTTGCATAAACCAAATCTTGCATGTGAACAGTGACATAGTCTCTTTCCTAGAAATTTCATCGGCTTCCCTGGGATATCAATATGAGGTATATGTAAAACTACTCAGTTATCTCGTTGACATATCTGCGGCAATAGAGGTCTGTGTGTGAATTTTGGGATGTAGCCACCAGAGATTTCATGGCAACCTGACTGTCCGAGTAAATGTGACCACCACTGGCGTCATAATTCAGTCACTTGGCGAGTTCTCCTACTGCAATTATTTCAGCTTGATTGACATTGCAAGTAGCTGGTAGTCTGTGAGCTATATCAAGACTAAATTAAAATACTCATCGCGGCACGGCTTGGTGGCAACCAAGGTTGATACCTCACATTTGGTAGTGGGGATGGGGCTACATCCTGCTTGTAGACCTTCTGAACTATTGCCCCGAAACCATATCGCAGTGTTCAATTTGCTTGTTGTAGGTGAATGATGGATTCAGCATTAAGAATCATGATGATTCTTAATGCTAATTCTCCAATTATGAGTTCGCAGACAAATATTGGAGTTTTTAGGTCACTCGAGTATATTAGCCTAGTAGGATGGTTCTTCTGTAGCCCAGGTAAGGGCTCTTGGAAGACTCGCAATGTCGTTTTTCCACGACAACGTCTGACTGGGCGTCTGGCCAGTCTTTACCACATTCGATTTAGAGTAGCCTTATACAGGTCTACCGAACTGACATCATCGAAAGTCGAGAGCTTTACTTACCCTTGATGCCGCCCTGAATCATTGCAGATTGGGTTTGAAGCCACTGAATTAACACTTAACTTAAATTTGTTTATACAATTTAACAAAGTCGGACGAAACATAGTAAGTATATGGGAGCTATATCTAAACCTAAACTGATCTTCTTCAAATTCGGCCATTTTGGTTCATAGATAAAACCAGTAAGGAAAGGCAGAAAGTCGGGCGGGCCGACTATATAATACCCTACACCTCCCTAACAATGCGATAAGGGTCATTGCCATAATAATTTGGAATAATTGGTAAATGGGTAGAAACATATTATCTAATTCTGAAACGATAATCGCTAAATTAAGCAATATTCGTTCCTAAATTGAGAAACATCTTTCTGGAAACTTTTAATGATCGGAAGTAAAATACAACTTCTATAGCGGTTTGATACCAAATCAGGAGGAACATATATATGGAGCTTTAAAATAAATATGAACCGATCTTCACTGAATACTCATTCATGTAAACAGACCTCCTTCTGTCGAATTTCGTACTGATCGGATATAAAATACAGTCTCTACAGCGCTTACATGTCAAATCGGGGGTAACATATATATGGGAGCTATATCTAAATCCGAACCGATTTTCTCCGAATTTGGCAGTATTCCTTCATGTAATAAGAAACCTCTTTCTGCCGACTTTCGCACTGATCGGATATAAAATAACATTTTTACAGCGCTCACATGACAAATCGGGGGTAACGTATATATGGGGGCTATATCTAAATCTGAACCGATTTCTTCCAAATTTAAAAGTGTTCATTCATATAATAGGAAACCTCTTTCTGACGAATTTCATACTGATCGGATATAAAATACAGTTTTTACAGCGCTTACATGTGAATTCGGGGGTGAAATATATATGGGGGCTATATCTAAATCCGAACCGATTTTCTCCGCATTTGGCAGTATTGCTTCATGTAATAAGACACCTCTTTCTGCCGAATTTCGCACTGATCGGATATAAAATACAGTTTTTATAGCGCATACATATCAAATCGGGGCTAACATATATATGGGGGCTATATCTAAACCTGAACCGATTTTAACCAAATTCAATAGGGATCGTCCCTGGGCCAAAAAAAAAGATATGAGTAAAGTTTCGTCGAGATCGGACTATAATTGCGGCCTGTAATTTGACTACAAGAATACATGCACAGACGGACAGACGGACATACATACAGACGGACATAGCTAAATCAACTCAGAAAGTGATTCTAAGTCGATCGGTATAATAAACGATGGGTCTATTCCTACTTCTTTTGGGTGTTACAAACAAATGCACAAAGTTATAATACCCTGTACCACAGTGTGGTGTAGGGTATAAAAACTCAACCTTTTATATGGCTAAAGTGCCAAATAGCTAAAGTGCCTGTACTCAACGAACAGCATAAGATTGACAGAAGGACAGACGGACGGCCTGGTTGACATGGTTAGTGATTCTGAGTTGATGGGAATACTTTAAGGTGTATCTAACTGTGATATTTCATCGTCATCGGTCTGCCCAATAGACCGATCTACTGGCTTAAGTGTAAGTATGTTACTCGTATAATGTCTCCTCTCTTTCAAACTAACCTAACTTTACCTAAACTACATAGGACAACCTTGGACAACCCTACACCACTCTAGTAGTATCAGGTAACAATGAAATATCCAATGTATACTTTAACTAAGATTTTTTTTACACATTTAACATTTGGTACGTCTCTGCCTCTGAATCTCAACTGCATTTCTTAAAATTCGGCAATGTTTGTACGGGGATCAAGAAACTGTTCCAAGCTATATTTCAATACGATTGGATGTAAACAACGGCTTCTATAGGGCTGAAGGTCCAAATCGGACGAAATATATATATGGGAGCTATATCTAAATATAAACCGATTACAGCGAATTTCAATAGGGTTATTTACAGGTGCGAAAGACTAGAAACTGCAAAATCTCAGCACAATGAGATTGAAATTGTGATATGGTTGAATCCACTAAGCTAGTTATTCTGAGTCGATCGGTTTACTTTAAGGTGTATATAGCTGTGGTATTTCTAGGTGCAGCATCAAGACGGACAATTTTAGATATATGGGGTAGCCCACGAAAAAGTTGCGTTTTAAAATTGTTCTAAAAAAGACGGATTCATATTTTTCACTGATTTTGACTTTACTGAAATACCTCAAAATTCCGGTTAATTTATTCATATGCCTGCCGCGGCTGGCCTTGCAGTAGCCCTTTGTTATATAAAGAGTGTCCCACGAAAAAGTTGGGTATTAAAATTGTTATAATAAAAAGACGAATAAATATTTTACAATGATTTTGCCTTTATTGAAATGCCTCAACATTGCAGTAGCCCATTCTGTGTCGACATCATTTTTCAACACATTTTAGATTGTGTGGCCTTCTATGGCTGCCATTTCGTGTTTCAAGTCATGAATAGACTGTGGATGGTTGGGGTAGCACTTATCCGGCTCCCCACAAAACATAGTCTAAAGTAATCAAATTGTTGCTGCGAGGCGGCCGTAGTTCAAAATACAGCCGTTAGATGGGCCACCCCTTATTTACTACACAAAGGTCCCTTCCGTTTTGACTTCTTGAATCGAACTGGCTGCAATATGAGAATAATTTATTTTTACTACAACTTTTAAGAGATGAAAGGGATATTTTGGTCAATATTTTTATAAGGGTCCCATAAAATGGTCACAGATTTGGGTGAGACTCTATTGGGAGGATTTTATTCCAAAACCAGTAAGGAAAGGCTAAAGTCGGGCGGTGCCGACTATACAATACCCTACACCACTCTCGTAATATTGAATAACTCTGATATATAAATTTTGTAATTCATGTATAACTTGTTTACATAAATTTACTTTTGGGACATTTTATACTTAAATAATACCCTGTACCACAGTGTGGTGTAGGGTATAAAAACGATTGGATCTAAAGAGCCAAATCGGATGAAACATATATATGGGAGCTATAGCTAAATCTTTACCGATTTTCTTCAAATTCGGCAATGTTGGTTCATGAATCAAGAAACTCTACCATTCTAAATTTCAAAACGATTGGATGTAAAATATAGCTTCTATAGAACTAAAGGGCCAAATCGGACGAAACATATATATGGGAGCTATAGCTAAATCTTAACCGATTTTCTTCAAATTCGGTAGTGTTGGTTCATGGATCAAGAAACTCCACCATTCTAAATTTCAAAATGATTGGATGTAAAATACAGCTTTTTTAGGACTAAAGGGCCAAATCGGACGAAACATATATATGGGAGCTATAGCTTAATCTTAACCGATTTTCTTCAAATTCGGCAGTGTTGGTTCATGGATCAAGAAACTGTACCATTCCAAATTTCAAAATGATTGGATGTAAAATACAGCTTCTACAGGACTAAAGGGCCAAATCGGACGAAACATCTATATGGGAGCTATAGCTAAATCTTAACCGATTTTCTTCAAATTCGGTAGTGTTGGTTCATGGATCAATAAACTCTACCATTCTAAATTTCAAAACGATTGGATGTAAAATATAGCTTCTATAGAACTAAAGGGCCAAATCGGACGAAACATATATATGGGAGCTATAGCTAAATCTTAACCGATTTTCTTCAAATTCGGTAGTGTTGGTTCATGGATCAAGAAACTCTACCATTCTAAATTTCAAAATGATTGGATGTAAAATACAGCTTCTTCAGGACTAAAGAGCAAAATCGGACGAAACATATATGTGGGAGCTATAGCTAAATCTTAACCGATTTCCTTCAAATTCGGCAATGTTGGCTCATGGATCAAGAAACTCTACCATTCTAAATTTCAAAACGATTGGATGTAAAATACAGCTTTTATAGGACTAAATGGCCAAATCGGACGAAACATATATATGGGAGCTATAGCTAAATCTTAACCGATTTTCTTCAAATTCGGTAGTGTTGGTTCATGAATCAAGAAACTCTACCATTCTAAATTTCAAAATGATTGGATGTAAAATACAGCTTCTACAGGACTAAAGAGCAAAATCGAACGAAACATATATATGGGAGCTATAGCTACATAGTAACCGATTTTCTTCAAATTCGGCAATGTTGGTTCATGGATCAAGAAACTCTACCATTCTAAATTTCAAAACTATCGGTTGTAAAATACAGCTTCTATAGGACTAAAGGGCCAAATCGGACGAAACATATATATGGGAGCTATAGCTAAATCTTAACCGATTTTCTTCAAATTCGGCAATGTTGGTTCATGGATCAAGAAACTCTACCATTCTAAATTTCAAAACGATTGCATGTAAAATACAGCTTCTATAGGACTAAAGGGCCAAATCGGACGAAAGATATATATGGGAGCTATATCTAAATCTGAACCGATTTCAACTAAATTCAATAGCGATCTTAACAGCCGCGAAATACTCTAAACTGCAAAATTTCAGAACGATCGGAGTGAAATTGCGGCCTGTAGTCGACGAACAACTTTACATGGACAGACGGACGGACGTACGGACGGACATCGTTAAATCGACTCAGCTAGTGATTCTGAGTCGATCGGTATACTTTAAGGTGGGTCTAGCTGTGTTATTTTCAGGTGTTACAAACATCTGCCCTAAAACAAACTTATAATACCCTGTACCACGTGTGGTGTAGGGTATAAATAGTATATTTGCCTAACGACTTGGGATGGGAGCTCTACACCCCTAACGATACGTTTAGGAGTTATAATGTTATCACCATTTTTTCAACCTTTACCAATGTGCACTGCAGTAAACCGTTTAATTCTGAAAAACAAAAGAATAATTACTGAATCAAATATGTTAGATTATTGATTGATTGACAATCATACGCTTGACAATACAAGTCTTATCGTTTTAATAGATATAGTTGATATCATTCGTCATGTCTAAGTTGTTGAGTGTCGGTGTTATATTTTTCCTAACACGGGACATTATCGAATGTCTGCAGATTAAAGAATTTACATTATCGGAAGTGAATGCGGAATTTCCCTTAAATCAAGAGACAAAGATTTACGAAAATATATTAACAGGCATCCAAAAGGAACGTCAATTTGATACCATTTTTATTTGGAATCAAAATGTACTTAAAGATTCACGAATTGATGACATTTATCAATTTCCAACCCTTAAGATTATTGCAACAAACTATTCTACAAATCCCTGTAAGAGATTATTTAATGCCGACATTATGTTTGTGGTCATATTGAGCAACTCAGAAGATCTGGATTACTTTGAGGCTATAGCTGCAACTCTTGATCGTATGCGTCAGACCAGAATCTTAATGTTGGCATTAAATACAACTTTGTACACTGAAACTAAGCTCAAAGAGAATATTCTCACACTTTCTCAGTCCTACAAAATAACAAACGTCCTGTTAAGCATTATGCCCAGCATTCAAGGAACATCGGCCTCATTGGAATTATACCAACTCAGACCTTATCCTGAATATCACTGGACTAGATACGACTTGGAAGCAGATCAAAGAGTTTACTATCCCCAACATTGGCGCAATATGCAAAATGCCACCTTGATAACTTATACCTCACAAATTTTACCAGATAATTTACTTTATAATGATACACATGGCAATATAATTATCAAGGGAGTGGCCGCTCGAATGATCTTACTATTTGCTGAGAAATTTAATGCATCGCTGAAAATGTTTAAACCCCTGAGGATGGGTGAATTTATACACTACAGTGTTGTAAACAGATTGGTTGGAGAAAACAAAATAGATCTGCCCATGAATCTTGTATCTGGAGCTGCTTATAAATTTGCCCAAGAGCTTTCGGATGTTTTTGAGGCGCGACAGCTGATGTTAATGTTACCCTGTGCAGGGCGACTGACTATACCTCAAGTATTTCGGGAACTTTTGAATGGCTACTTTGTGGGTTTGGTACTATCATGTACTTTTTTACTTTCCATCTTGCACTCACTTATTGATTGCTTATTCGATGACTTGTGGAATTATTTCAACTTTGTAATCTGTGATAAAGTAATGCCCGGCGTCTTGGGTCAATCATTTCGGGCTAGAAAATCGCCTTGGCTAGGACATAAAATTGCCTACTTCCTGGTCTTCTTTGCCGGTCTTAATATCAGTACTCAATTTTGGGCAAATATGAATGCTCTCTTCACCAGCCAGCCCCAACATCGCCAGATTGCCACATTCGAGGAACTGCGTAGCTCTTCTGTGAAAATCCTTATGGACGATATTGAGGTCGATTATATTGAGTCGTGGTTACCTACACTTGGTAATGCTTATATATCAATTCCAAATACTTCATACGTCATGGAAAAACGTAATAATCTCGATACATCTTATGGTTATTTTATCACTTCTAGTATGTGGAACGTTTTCTCTCAACAACAAGATTACTTCTCTACCAAAGTTTTTTGCACTAACAAAAATTTGGAAATTATAAAGGTTCTATTTTCCTACGGTCTGCAGTTAAATTCGCCCTTCATGGAAGCCTTGAATTATCTCATCCATAGAGTGCACGAGGTGGGCCTTAAGGACGCTTGGTATTCCAGTGCATTTACCGATATGATGAAACTTAAAATAATTTCGATTCGCGATCCCAATCCTTATAAAGGGCTGAGAGTTTTAAGTGTCCAAGATTTCAGTTGGTTATGGATGCTGATGGTTATTGGCCTTACTGTCAGCACCTTGGTATTTTTGATGGAGTTGTTTACGGGACGGAAGAGGACGGCAATGAAATAAAATGACAAAAAAACAGAAAACAAATTCCCTGCATTTTTTATAATTACGGTAATCAAAATTTTAATATAAATATAAAAAACGCTGGCAACTATAACCATTAGTTTACACATATAATATTATTATTTTTTATATTGTCAATTTTATTAACAAAATGCATATTTTTGTTTCATCAGTATTTTTATAATTGTTTATATAGCTCTTGAGAGATGTGAAGCTCAGGAAATCTTTAGCCACAGTTTTAATACAGAAGGTTTCAGAATAGATGTTCCATGTCAATGTACAAAATAAAGGAGATACTTTAGACAGTATTTCTCATGAAATAGACGAAACCCCTGTTCATTCCCTTACCCCTGAAAATCCCACTCCAAAAATAATGCTACATCAAAAGTCGTAGAATTCTGGGCAACCATATTGTTAGTAAATTCTGGCACAATTTTAGTACAGAAGGCTTCGAAAAAGATGTTCCATGTCAAAGAACAAAATGAAGGAGATACGTTAGAAAGTATTTCTCATTAACTAGCCGACACCACTGCTCATCCCCTTACCCCTGAAAATCCCACTCCAAAATTAAAGCTATATCAAAAGTCGTAGAATTTTGGGCAAGCATATTGTTAGCAAATTCAAGCACAATTTCAGTACAGAAGGTATCGGAATAGATGTTCCATGTCAAAGAGCAAAGGAGAATTAGAAAGCATTTCTCATTAAATAGCCGCAACTCCTGCTCATCCCCTTACCCCTGAAATCCCACTCCAAAAATAATGCTATATCAAAAGTCGTAGAAATCTATAAATTAAAAACAAGTAAAAGCGTTAAGTTCGGCCATGCCGAATCCATAGATTGCACTTAATTTGTATTACTGGAAATATCTTTGGATATGGAGAAAATCATGAAACGATCCTTTTTGTTTTAGGCTGCAAATTCTATAGCCAAATCTTCATCTGAAAACTGTGATATTTATGGTTTAAAATAGTTTTTTGAGGGCTACATCTACATGGGGACTACAGCAAAATAAAATTTTATTTGTATACATTTTATTGCGATGAAATCTAGCCAAAGTAGAATATAAACTGCAAAGTTTCATCGGAATTTCTTAGAAAATGTGGTGTTTATAGCTTAAATATGCCTTCTTGGGAGCGACATCTATAGGTGGACTATAAAAACATGAACTGATTAAAAAAAGTTTACTGCGATTTATTCTTGTCTTAGTTATATACAAACTGCAAAGATTTAGTTAAAATGCTTAGAAAATATGGTATTTATGGCTTAAATACGTATATTTTAGAGAGACCTCTATAGGGTGACTATAACAAAATATGAACCGATTCGTTACATTTTTGCTGTGATGAATTATTGTCAAAATGAGTACTAACTGCAAAGTTTCTGCTAAATTGCTTTAAATATGTGGTATCCATGGCTCAAAAATCGTATTTTTGAGCGACGTTTTTGTTATCAAAACATTGACCGATATGGCCCATTTGCAATCCCAAACAACCTGCAACTGTAAGAAATATTTCTACGAAATTTCATCAACCTAGGTCTATTATTACGGACTGTAGCGTGATTACAACAGACGGACGGACGGACAGAGGGGCATGGCTAAATCGCCTTAGAATTAAATCAATATATAGAGGTGTTAGAGTCGGAGAGACAAAATTAACATACCCCCCCTCCTATAGTGGAGCCTATGAAAAACGATAGGGATGACATAAATGTGTACCGTGGGAACCTATAGTATTTTTTTACAAGCAATCGTTTTATCAAATACATCATTCAAAAAATCCATCGATTTCTACGACTTTAGATATATCATTCTTTTTGGAGAGAGACTCTCAGTGGTAAGGTGGTGAGCGAGGTATCGGATGTTTTGGAGAAAATACTTCCTGAAGTGTCTCCTATATTTCGTCCTTTAACATGGAACTTCTATTCCGAAACCTTCTATGCTAAAATTGTGTCTGAATTTACTAACCCTGTGTTTACCCAGCAAACTTTTTGGATAAATACTCTGGGGACCTATGTATAGTGATTTTTTATATTGATAGGTCATATTTTTAGAGCAGGAATTTTAAGAGGTAAGGGGATGAGCGGTGGTGGTCGGGTGGTTTAGAATAAATATTTCTAGAAGTATCTGCTTCATTTTGTTCTTTGACATGAAACATCTACTCCGAAGCCTTATATGGGCAAATATCAAAATTTTTTAATTTTGAAGTAAATTTATTTTCAAAATTTTTTTGGCGAGCACATCAACGGCTTTTACAACAGACGAAGATAAAAATATAAACATGAAAAAACCGTTGTTGTGAATAAATTTCAGCAAAGGCCGCGAAAGTTATGGCGGTTCCAAATTGAAATTTAAAAAAAAAATTATAAAATGCAATTTTCAGCGGAATTCGGAAAACTAAATTTACAATCATAGAACATTAGCATTTCTATCAGCCTATGATAAAATATTCGCTGTAGCTTCATTATTCGGATAAATGTAGCGAATCCAAAAAATCCACCAGGTAAAATTTTCATACGAACATTATTTTTGCGGAAATATAATTTTTACAATGTGCATAATTTGCACAATCATCAAAATAAAATGACGGCCCTCCGATTTCGGAATAGAGCGTTAAAAATCCTTTTATTTCATATACACTTCCGCCATATCTGTAACCCGCACTGGATGTGCCTTGACGATCATTGCTGAGACAAAGATGTCACGTTCTTCACGTACAAGACTTCAATCTTCAAATAAGTATCCATGATTGTTAAGTGCACCACAGCAGTACGCCCGAAGACCATAGAAATTAATTTCAGACGTTTATACTATGCCAAGGACAAAATTTGCAATTTTTGCAAAAATTGAAAAAAGTGAATAAAATTTCAGCGAGTCATTATTTTGTTACGGCCTCCTGATTTATGGATTCACCAGGTCAAAATCCATCTGGTATAATTAATTCAGCTCAACCTATACATAACTGTCGATGTGCTCCGCGAAATACACTATCAAAAAAAAAATCACGCAAGTTTAGCAAAGTTTTGGGAAGCTATAGCGGTGGTTCCATTAAGAGCACATCAACGACACCTATATAGATTTATAGGTATTTCAAGCCGCTATATTCGCTTCTTTAGTGTTATTTCATTACATCGCGGGCCGCGCTGACCGCGGTCAATAAACACTTGAAATCCCATTTCAAAAAGTTATGAGCTATAATTTTTTGCGGAAAGATCTCACATGAACAGTGCTCACGAAAAATTCTTCCACCATGTGTCCCTCGTGTTTTTTGTAACTGACCAGTAACTTCAGAACAAATAGTTTGGCCACAACTTATAAAATAATGGATACTGATACTAACATTTCTAGGACTTTTTTCACAATTTTGAAATGTATGTGTTTTAGATAATAACAAACTATTTTGGGAAAAAACTTTTATGTTTGTGGTTTATCTAATTCCATCAACTTATGCACCGAAATCTGTACACAAAGAGAGAAAAGGGTAAAACAACATACATTACCCCTGCGTTAAAAAATTTTGATATTTGCCCTTATACAATTGTATTTGAGTTTATTAACCTTATTGTTTACCCAGCAAACTTTCTGACTAAATATCGGGATGTCACAGGAAATGCGGCTAATGCTATTCGATTTAGCGGGCCGAAATTATGCGGGGTAAGTTGGTTTCATAGTTTGGAGGTAGAATTCATATTTTGACAAATATTTCAATAGTGCTTCTTTTCGGATTGGGTCCAAAGAGCTCTCAATCGGAAGGAATAAAGATTTGGAAACATCGTGCCTCAAACAAATAAGAGTATATAAAAGCCAGTAAGGAAAGGCTAAAGTCGGACTGAGCCGACTATAGAATACCCTACATTAGTATGGGTCGGTCCCCACACACAAAAAAAGTTGAGGCGGACATCCCCTGCGTATAAAGATTATTCCAAGACAATTTCAGAACAACAAACTATTTTTTGATCCGCGCACCCTACATACGGCCCAAAAAAATCTTATGTGAAGCGCTGTTATTTGGTACCGTATCGAAACAAACCGCATACCGTTATTCATGGTTTGTCAATGGCTCTATTTTGCCCTTTGAACACTTTTGACTCCAAAGTCAACTTTGACTGTTGCCTTCCTGAATTTCGTTTCCTGTATCCACATTACGCCTATTTCTCATTACGACCTTGAAGACTCCTTAAAACCACAAAACTTTTGTCTTAACACCATTTATATTTATTCACAAACAAGAAAATTATGAAGGTTTCAAAAAATGTAGGTCACCCTACTCCTCCTATAATTCACCTTTTGTGCTGTGATGTCAAATGGCGTCCTATCGAAACGAAACGCATACCTTGTTCATGGTTTGTCAATGACTCCATTTTGCTCTTTGACTACTATTGACGATGCAAATAAAACCTATTTGGGCCGTATGTAGGGTGCACGGATAAAAAAAATAGTTGTTGTTCTGAAATTGTCTGTGAATAACCTTTAAATATAGGGGGTGTCCGCCTCAAATTTTTTCGACCCATACTAGTATACATATTCACCGAATACAAGTTGTAATTACAGCAAATTGTACGCTGAAAAAGGAATTAAGATTCCCTTTAACGTTGTTATTTTTATTGCCAATAGCTCAATCGACTTAATAGGCTGAAACTTCTTAATTGTTATGTACATTTTAAAAATCTGTATTGACTGGCATTTTTTTTGTTCTAATTCCTAGGTAGTTTAACAATAAAAATTAACTAATTAAAGTCTTTTCAAAAAATTTCATAAATGGTTAACCAATTATTTTCCTGTTCGATTGCGTTTTCTGGACAATGACAATGTATTTTTTCGACCACATAAATCTACTTTATTATTAATTATCACATAGAGCTAATAAAAAAAGTTAACAAAAATAGGACCAAACATACATGCTGTGTGATGAATGCGACAGTGGTAGCCTTTTTACATTACACTGTGCAACAGTGAACAAAATGCACGGACTTGACAGTATAGGTTCGATTCTACTACCAAAGGATAGTATAACCCTATACTCGGTTTGGCGAAATTGGTGACCAATTTTTTTATGTTCACAAAAGTTATTCAGATTTAAGTTTGCTACAATTTTACCAAACATTTTTAGTGAAAAACCAGTAAGGAAAGGCAGAAAGTCGGGCGGGGCCGACTATATAATACCCTACACCTCCCTAACAATGCGATAAGGGTCATTGCCATAATAGTTTAAATAATTGGTAAATGGGTAGAAACATATTATCTAATTCTGAAGTGATAATCGCAAAATTAGGCAATATTCGTTCCTAAATTGAGAAACATCTTTCTGGAAAATTTTAATGATCGGAAGTAAAATACAACTTCTATAGCGGTTTGATACCAAATCAGGAGGAACATATATATGGAGTTTTAATATAAATCTGAACCGATCTTCCCTGAATACTCATTCATGTAAAAAGACCTCCTTCTGTCGAATTTCGTACTGATCGGATAAAAAATACAGTCTCTACAGCGCTTACATGTCAAATCGGGGGTAACATATATATGGGAGCTATATCTAAATCTGAACTGATTTTCTCCAAATTTGGCAGTATTACTTCATGTAATAAGAAACCTCTTTCTGCCGAATTTCGCACTGATCGGATATGAAATACAGTTTTCCAGCGCTTACAGGTCAAATCGGGGGTAACATATATATGGGTGTTATATCTAAATATAAACCGAGTTTCTCCGAATTTGGCAGTATTCCTTCATGTAGAAAGAATCCTCTTTTTGCCGACGTTCGCACTGATCGGATATAAAATAACATTTTTACAGCGCTCACATGTCAAATCGGGGGTAACGTATATATGGGGGCTATATCTAAATCTGAACCGATTTCTTCCAAATTAAACTGTGTTCATTCATATAATAAGAAACCTCTTTCTGCCGAATTTCGCACTGATCGGATATAAAATACAGTTTTTACAGCGCTTACATGTCAAATCGGGGGTAACATATATATGGGGGCTATATCTAAATCTGAACCGATTTTCTCCGAATTTAGCAGTATTCCTTCATGTAATAAGAAACCTCTCTTTGCCGAATTTCGCACTGATCGGATATAAAATAACATTTTTACAGCGCTTACATGTCAAATCGGGGGTAACGTATATATGGGGGTTATATATAAATCTGAACCGATTTCTTCCAAATTAAACTGTGTTCATTCATATAATAAGAAACCTCTTTCTGCCGAATTTCATACTGATCGGACATAAAATAAAGTTTTTACAGCGCTTACATGTGAAATCGGGGTAACATATATATGGGGGCTATATCTAAATCCGAACCGATTTCTTCCAAATTTAACAGTGTTCATTCATATAATAAGAAACCTCTTTCTGCCGAATTTCATACTGATCGGATATAAAATAACATTTTTACAGCGCTTACAAGTCAAATCGGGGGTAACGTATATATGGGGGCTATATCTAAATCTGAACCGATTTTCTCCGAATTTAGCAGTATTCCTTCATGTAATAAGAAACCTCTTTCTGCCAAATTTTGCACTGAGCGGATATAAAATACAGTTTTTACAGCGCTTACATGTCAAATCGGGGGTAACATATATATTGGGGCTATATCTGAATCTGAACCGATTTTCTCCGAATTTAGCAGTATTCCTTCATATTTTCAAAAAAAAAAGTACGGAAAACATTTTTTTTCGCATAAAATGTTAAAAAAATTTGTTCAGCATATTTTTAGCTACATTATTGCCATATATAGTTAAGCGGTATCACCAAGTCTGAATTAGTTGTTGGACAAAAGCTGATGACACCTTTTTCGAGGGGCCCACATTTTCAGAAACTTTGGAGGCCAAAAAAAAAATTGGTCGCCAATTACGCCAAACCGAGTATAGGGTTAAACTACCATTTTGTAATAGAATCGAACATATACAGTGAAGTCCGAGTATTTTTCAAAAAGTGTTCATTTGTTGCATAGTGTTATAGGTAACAGGTGGCGCAAAAGTAACCTTTCGATGTTATGTTAGACGCGATTGGCGGTCAGCAGCTAACAGCTGATGCACCGTCTGGACTTTGTACGGAAACATCTTCAAATCTTGTACCAAAATTCGCTGTAGAGACCGTCGACTGATACCCATTTGCGTGGCACGTCGTCTGGTCGATGTCGACGGCGCTTCCATGACATCCTCGGCTACAGCAGCAATATTCTCTGCAGAACGGCTACTCCGGGGTCTGCCACGCCTGGCAGCATCTCGTGTTGTGCCAGTCTCTTCGAGGCGAGCGGCTAAACGTCGCAGTATTTCACCAGTAGTAGAATTGGGCACTTTAGTTTCTATAAGTGATCGCTCAGTTTAGTTCAGTTCAATTAATTGTATTAGTTCATTCATTTAGTTCAGTAGCTCACTTTAGTTGACCAGTTGTCTTTAGTTCACCTGCTCATTTTAGTTCATTAGTTCTCTTTAGTTCACCAGCTCATTTTTGTTCACCTGATCACTTTAGTTCACTAGGCAAATTTAGTTTATCAGGTTAAGTTCTCACTAGTTCTCCAGTTCTCTTGAGTTCCCCAGGTCAATTTAGTTCAACAGCTTACTTTAGTTCAACTCATAAATTTAACATAAATGGAATGAGTTGAAATACAAAAGCGTTTGTATATATAGAATCCTACATTCATGATGACAACACATAACAGATGAGAAGAGAGAACGAAATAACATGGTTGAAGAAAAAACACATTGTAAACTTCAGTAAAGTGACCCCTTCAATTGAACTACTTCGTTAGCGAACTTTGAGGCGCTATAGTTCCGCTCTTTTCTTCAATAGGGTACCCAAATTTTAAAATTAAATTTTCTAATACCCCTTACAAGCGTTCCAAAAATTTGTTGCAATCGGTGCTGGTTAAGAAACTACACATTTATTTCCTTTTTTAATTCCTCCCACTGTGAGGTATAACTGTATTATTTTGAAAACAAATGAGTCATTATGTTAGTTAATTGATTGATTACCTTGGGTTTGAAATCTCAAGCCTTATCGTTATATTTACATTGACATTTTTGAAGTTTTTGAGAGTCGGTGTTTATTTTTCCTAACACGGGAGATTATCCAATGTCAACAAGTTAAAGAGTTACAATTATTGACGGCGAAAACGGAAGCGCCCTTAACACAAAAGAAAACCAGTAAGGAAAGGCAGAAAGTCGGGCGGGGCCGATTATATCATACCCTACACCTCCCTAATAATGCGATAAGGGTCATTGCTATAATAATTTGCAATAATTGGTAAATGGGTAGGAACATATTATCTAATTCTGAACCGATAATCGTTAAATTAAGCAATATTCGTTCCTAAATTGAGAAACATATTTCTGGAAAATTTTAATGATCGGAAGTAAAGTACAACTTCTATAGCGCTTTGATACCAAATCAGGAGGAACATATATACGGATGTTATATATAAATCTGAACCGATTTTCCCTGAATACTCATTCATGTAAAAAGACATCTTTCTGTCGAATTTCGTACTGATCGTATATAAAATACAGTTTCTACAGCATTTACATGTCAAATCGGGGGTAACATATATATGGGGGCTATATCTAAATCTGAACCGATTTTCTCCGAAATTGGCAGTATTCCTTCATGTAATAAGAAACCTCTTTCTGCCGAATTTCGCACTGATCGGATATAAAATAACATTTTTACAGCGCTTACATGTGAAATCGGGGGTAACGTTTATATGGGGGCTATATCTAAATCTGAACCGATTTCTTCCAAATTTAACAGTGTTCATTCAAATAATAGGAAACCTCTTTCTGCCGAATTTCATACTGATCGGATATAAAATAATATTTTTACAGCGCTTACACTTCAAATCGGGGGTAACGTATATATGGGGGCTATATCTAAATCTGAACCGATTTCTTCCAAATTTAACAGTGTTCATTCATATTATAAGCAACCTCTTTCTGCCGAATTTCATACTGATCGGATATAAAATAACATTTTTACAGCGCTTACACTTCAAATCGGGGGTAACATATATATGGGGGCTATATCTAAATCTGAACAGATTTCTTCCAAATTTAGCAGTGTTATATTCATATAATAAGAAACATCTTTCTGCCGAATTTCATACTGATCGGATATAAAATAACATTTTTAGAGTGCTTACACTTAAAATCGGGGGTAACGTATATATGGGGGCTATATCTAAATCTGAACCGATTTCTTCCAAATTTAACAGTGTTCATTCATATTATAAGCAACCTCTTTCTGCCGAATTTCATACCGATCGGATATAAAATAACATTTTTACAGCGCTTACACTTCAAATCGGGGGTAACATATATATGGGGGCTATATCTAAATCTGAACCGATTTCTTCCAAATTTAGCAGTGTTAATTCATATAATAAGAAACATCTTTCTGCCGAATTTCAGACTGATCGGATATAAAATAAAGTTTTTACAGCGCTTACATGTCAAATCTGGGGTAACATATATATGGGGGCTATATCTAAATCTGAACCGATTTTAACCAAATTCAATAGGGATCGTCCTTGGGCCAAATAAAACATATGTGTAAAGTTTCGTCGAGATCGGACCATAATTGCGACCTGTACTTTGATTACAAGAATACATGCACATACAGACGGACAGACGGACAGACGGACAGACAGACAGACGGACATAGCTAAATCAACTCAGAAAGTAATTCTAAGTCGATCGGTATAATCAACGATGGGTCTATTTCTTCTCCTTTTGGGTGTTACAAACAAATGCACAAAGTTATAATACCCTGTACCACAGTGTGGTGTAGGGTATAAATATCTATGGGAAGATGTTACGAGACATTCAAATGGAACATCAATTTGATACCATTGTAATATGGCAACAAACTGCATATAGTGGTCCACAAATTGATTTCATTTATCTATTTCCCGCCATCAAATTGGGCAGAGATTTCATCCTAATGCTCCAGAACGAAATCGGAGGATAAAACATCTGCTACCTTCCAACTTTAAATGAGTAGCAGGAGCTTCATTCTCGTCACGTCTGAATCAAAATTTTAAGAAAGGAGTCTTACTTTATTTATAACCCTTCAGCCAGATGAAGCACAAGGATATATTTGAAGATTCAACTCCTATAGTTCTATCGAATACAATTCTTGTGGGATAATAAACGCAAACATTTTAATAAGTGTATATTGGCAAAACGCCAATACTTAAGATAAAAAAATATACATTTACTTTAATTTGATTTATAATTTCCAGAATTCACATTATAAAATTCAAATCTGTGCAAGATCTAGAATATAACTTTTTTTAAAGCATCCGTCCAAAGAACAACGTTTCCAGCATTCAGTTTTACAGAAAGCCTTCTACAGAAGCTGGAAGCTTGGTAAGTTTTAATTTAAAACCCTTTTTATTTCGAGTCTTCTAACTGTGGAGTTGAGCTGAAGATTAAAGAGTTTCCTCCTAAGTGAAGGAAGGTATTTGAATAGTCAAACAAGTAAGAAAGATTCAGTCGGGTAAACCGACTAATGAATCCCCTCACCTTGAGTCTACAAAATATTAGTAAATTTATGTATTTTTTTGTTTTATTTATATTACTATCAATTTAAATTGAATTTAGTAACATTAAAGTATGTACTGGTATTAAAGTTATAATTTGGTAACTTTTGGTGTGTGTGGGGTACCTAAAGGGGCGTGCCAATAACGGACACTTTTCCCTGGACTCTAGGTACTGTAAAAGTATTACACTGTAAAAAATTTCAAGTTTTTATATGTACTGGTATTAATGTTTATTGTTGTTAACTTTTGGTACAAAAAGGTCCATTTGTGTGGGAGGTACAAAAAGGGGCGTCCCAATAACGGCCACTTTAGGCAAGTTTTTATATGCACTGGTATTAAAGTTTAAAGTTGTTAACTTTTGGTACAAAAAGGTCCATTTGTGTGGGATTACCAAAAGGAGCGGGACAATAACTCCAATTTTTCTCTGGACTCTATGTACTATAAAAGCATTACACTGTACAAAATTTCAAGTATTTGTATGCGCTGGTATTAATGTTATAAGCTGGTAACTTTTGGTACAAAATGGTCCATTTGTGTGGGAGGTACCAAAAGGAGCGTGGCAATAATGCCTATTTTTCACTGTATTGTAGGTACTATTAAATAATTACACTGTACAGAATTCCATGTCTTTGTACTGGTAATAAAGTTATAAGCTATTAACTTTTGGTTCAAAATTTACCATTTGCGTGGGAGGTACCAAAAGGGGCGTGGCAACTTCGCCTATTTTTCTCGAGGTAATAGTGACTAATAAACTAATACTATGTGTAGAATTTCAGAGGATTCAAATAAGTAGTATAGAAGTTAATAAATAATCAATATTTCACTAAATGTTAACCCTTTGTGGGGGAGGTACTAGAAGGAGTGGACCAATATGTCCCTTCTTCGAACTTAGCCTGAGATAGAACAAAATATTACCACGTACTAAATTTGAAGTCAATCGGTTATTCCTTTCGAGAGTTATCATAAGCACCAGCCAGCAGACAGACATACAGACGGACGGACATTGCTCATTCGACTTAGAATGACCCAAAACAGATATCCGCCGAACATACTTAGGGTCCTAGGTCACTCATTCGATGTGTTACACTCTTGGTTCGTAGCAAATGATATATACCCTCTTCTCTTAGGTGAGGAGATAATGAAAAAGAAAACGACCTTGAAACCCAACACCTACTACTGCATTAAATTTCACTAGTGGTAAATCAGAGTTTCGGATTCATTGGCGATTATTATTGATTAGCGCTGATTTATTTGTCACTGACTGTAACTCAGCTTGGTGAGGCATAATCAAAACACTTTTATTTATTTCATTAGTTTCAATTCGACTCTATATGCCCTGATGAGCATGGTGATGATCATCATTGAATGCATTTGTTATAACCTCCACCATAGGATTAGATCTGTCACTCCGTGTGTAACACCTCTAAAAAATGATCTGAGACCACATAGAGTATATACATTCTTAACCATCGAACAATTTTAAGACAATTTAGCCAAGATCGTCTGTCCGTCTGTCGGTTGTAATCACGCTACAGTCTACAATAATTGAGCTGGATTTGGTATAGATACTTCTAATAGCCGCAGGTAACTTGGGATTGAAAATGGGCAATACCGATGCTATTTTTGATATTGCCCCCATATATAACATCTCCCCAATTTGACTTCTTATCGACATAGAGACCACAAATGTCAACTGATCGGGCTGAAAATTGGTAACTGAGGTTTATTTATACGCGGAATCCTTCACACGAACAATGGTTTGATGTAGCATCCATAGAAAGGTCCCTCTAGATTTGACTTCGTAACGCCAATTTATGACTTATATTTTGTACAAATATTTTTTATAGCTGCAGGAATTTCGATATTAAAAATGGGAATATTGGTCCATTTTTATACCCTGCACCACACTGTGTAACAAGGTTTTATGTGTTTTTTCATTCGTTTTTAACACTCAAAATTTTTATTATACCGATCGACTTAGAATCACTGTCTGAGTTGATTTAGGTATGTCCGTCTGTCTGTCTGTGCATGCATTCTTGTAATCAAATACATGCACAGACTTACACGAAACGACGGGATCGGAAATCAGAAATCTGGGGCAACGTAGTGGACCGGGTTCAGGTAGTTGGATACAAATTACAGATTCTACAGCGCTTACATGTGAAATTGGGATAACATATGTACCTAAATCTGAACCAATTTTGCTAAAATTAATTTCATCTCTACGTGTATCAACAGACTTCGCTGTGTCCATTTTTAATCAGATCGGTTAAAAAATG
>OZ005737.1:22114376-22145622 GCA_963930755.1 Eudasyphora cyanicolor | reverse complement strand
CCTGCAGCTATAAAAAATATTTGTACAAAATATCAGTCATAAATGGTGTTACGAAGTAAAATTTAGAGGAACCTTTCTATGGGGCCCTTCATCAAACTATGGACCTATGACTTCACTTGTTCGTGCGAAGGATTCCGGGGTAATTTCAGTCATCTAGCTCAATTATTGTAGACTGTAGCGTGATTACAACAGACGAACGGACGGACAGACGGACTTGGCTAAATTGTCTTAGAATTTTAAGACGATTAAGAATATATATGCTCTATGGGGTCTCAGATCAATATTTAGAGGTGTTACAGACGGAGTGACAAAAAAGCCCCCATCCTATGGTGGAGGGTATAACATATTATGCTGACCAGAGCATAAGTAGAGCCGAATTGAAACTAATGAAATAAACAAATGTGTTTTGATTATGCCTCACCAATCTGAGTTACAGTCAGTAACAAATAAATCAGCGCCAATCTATAATAATCTCCAATGCATCCGAAGCTCTGATTTACCACTAGTGAAACTAAAGCAGTAGTAGGTGTTGGGTTTCAAGGTCGTTTTCTTTTTGATTTGACTATTCAAATACCTTCCTTCACTTAGAATGAAACTCTTTAATCTTTAGCTCAAGTCCACAGTGAGAAAACTCGAAAAAAAAGAGTTTTACTTTAAAACTTACCCAGCTTACAGCTTCTGTAGAAGGCTTTCTGCAAAACTGGATGCTGGTTGCTGCAAATGTGGGTATTTGTATGGATGCTTTAAAAGAAGTTATATTCTAGATCTTGCCCAGATTTGAAGGTTAGAATGTGAATTCTGCAAATTATAATCTAAATTAAAAAATATGCATTTATTTTTTGTATCTTAAGTATTGGCGTTTCGCCAATATATACTTATTAAAATGTTTGCATTGATTAAGTTATGCCAATAGAATTGTATTCGATAGAAATGTAGGAGTTGAATCTTCAAATATATCCTTATGGTTCATCTGGCTGAGGGGATGTAAATAAAGTAGGACTCCTTCCTTAAATTTTCGATTCAGACGTGACAAGAATATAGCTCCTGCTCCTCATGTTAGGTTGGAAGATAGTACCAGAGTTGGGAGGTAGCAGATTTTTATCCTCCGAATTCGTTCTGGAGCATTATGATGAAATCTCTGCCTTCTCATGCGTTTTGGGATGTTTTTAAAAATTGTATATGTGGAGACTGTGATCTTCAATTCAAGTATTTTTTCACAGGAGAATTTCGATGGTCTGACGCAAATTGTCAAGAGTTAGAGCTATAGTCTCAAAGAAATCGTGCCCTTCTAAGTAGGAGAAAATGACCAAAGACAAATTTTAGTATTAAAAATTTGCTACTAGTGAACAGTAGAATAATTTGATGCAATCAATTTGATGGAGGAAATTTTATAAATAAATCAATTTGTGGATCACTATGTGCAGTGTGTTGTCATATTAAAATGGTATAACATTGACGTTCCATTTGAATTTCTCCTACATCTTCCCATAGATACTTTTGTCTTGTTTTAAGGGCGCTTCGTTTTCGCCGTCAATAATTGTAACTCTTTAACCTGCTGACATTGTCTAATCTCCCTGTTAGGAAAATAAAACACCGACACTCAACAACTTCAACATGGCGAATGATATCCACATTTTCAATGTAAATATAACGATAAGGCTAGAGATTTCAAACCTAAGCAATCAATCAATTAACTAACATAACGACTCACTTGTTTTCAAAATAATACAGTTATACCGCACAGTGTGAGGAAATAAAAAAGGAAATAATTGTGCGTTTCTTACGCAGACCACCGGCAGCAACAAATTTTTGGAACACTTGTAATGACTAGTACTAGAAAATTTAATTTTTAAATTTGGGCACCCAGTGGCAGAAAAGGGCGGAGGTATAGGGCTTCAAATACGCAAACAAACTAGTTAATTTGAACGGGTCACTTTACTGAGGTTCACAATGTATTTTTTTTCAACCATGTTATTTCGTTCTCTTCTCAGCTGTTGTTGTGTTGTAAGCACTTTTTATGTGATCATGAATGTAGGATTCTATATATGTATACAAACGCTTTTGAATCTTCAAATCATTCCATTCATGTTTCCATCAGATTCTTTTAATAACGACTGATTTGAACCGGTGATCTACTGAACAAAACGAGCTGATGAACTAAAGTGAGCTGGTCAACTAAAATGATCTGGTGAACTAAAGTGAACTAGTGTACTAAAGTCAGCTGGTGAACTAAAATGAGCTGGTGAACGAAAGTAAGCAGATGAACTAAAGTGAACTGGTGAACTAAATGAACGATATAAAAAAATTAAATACACTTAATTCAACTGAACTTAAATGAGCGATCACTTACAAGAACTAACGTGCCCAACTATACCAATAATGTAAAACGACTGCCACTGTTGCATTCATCACACAGAATGAATGTTTGGTCTTATTTTTGTTAACTTTTTTTTACTAGTTCTGTGTGATAATTAATAGTAAAGTAGATTTATGTGTTAGAAAAAATACAGTGTCATTGTCTAGAAAAAGCAATCGAACAGGGGAATAATTGGTTAACCATTAATGAAATTATTTGAAAAGACTTTAATTAGTTAATATGTTAATTATTATTGTTAAAGAGTCTAGGAAGTAGAACAAACAAAATGCTAGGCAATACAGATTTAAAAAGTACACAACACAATTTAAAAAGTACAAAGAAATTTTTGTATATTAAGCCGATTAAGCTATACGCATTAAAAATAACACTGTTAATTCTTTTTACAGCGTACAAGTTGCTTGTAATTACAACTTGTACTCGGTAAGTATTTGTACCCTACACCACACTGTGGTACGGGGTATTATGAATTTGTGCATTTGTTTGAAACAACAAGATAGAGAAGAGATATAGACCCATCGTTAATTTTACCGATCGGCTTGAAATCACTTCGTGAGCCGATTTAACCATGTGCGTCCGTCCGTTTGTCCGTTCTTCCGTCGGTTCGTCGTACTTCCGTCTGTAGATGTATAGTTGTAATCAAAGTGCAGGTCGTATTTATGGTCCTATTGTGATGAAATTTAGCATAGTACTCTTTGTTGGCCCAAAGTCCCAAATTGAAATAGCGCCTTTATATATTTACCTACGATTTGACATATATGCACTGCATAAGCAACTTTTTTTAATCAATCTGAATAAAAAGTGACACAATGAAGTATCTTGATACACTTCTACTAAATTTGAGGAAGATCTGTTAAGATTCAGATATAGCCCACATATACTCGTATGTTACCCCCGAACGTGTATTTTATAGCCGATCTGTACGAAATTCGACAGAAAGAAGTTTCTTATTACATAAATTAACACTGCTAAATTTGGGGGAAATCGGTTCCGATTTAGACATAGCCTTCATATATATGTTACCCCCATTTGATATGTAAATGCTATACAAACTTATTTTATATCCGATCAGATCGAAACTCGGCAGAAAGATGTTTCTTATTACATGAATGAACACTGCCAAATTTGGGGAAAATCGGCTCGGAATTAGATATAGCCCCCATATACATTACCCCCGATTTGATATCTAAGCGCTGTAGAAACTGTATTTTATATCCGGCCGAAAAAGGTTTCTTACTACATAAATGAACACTGCCAAATTTGTGAAAAATCGGTTCAGATTTAGATATAGCCCCCATATACGAGTATATGTTCGTTTCTCCCGATTTGGTGTCAAATAAATTGTACTTTACTTTCGATCGTTACAAAATTTGGCAGAAAGAAGTTTCTAAATCTAGGAACGAATACTATTTAATTTGGGGAGAATCGGTTCAAATGTAGATATAGCCACATACATATGTCCCTTCCCATTTAGTACTTGTGTGAAATGAAACCAATTATTCCAAATTATTATCGCAGTGCCCCTTTTCCATTGTTAAGGGGGGTAACGCTAATTCGTGCAAAAAGGCACATTTTTATATGAAAAAAATTGACAAATTTAAAAAAAACCGACAGCGTTTCCTCGTAAATTACGTAAAGAAATAGTGTTAAAAATTTAAAAAGGATCGGTTCAGTAATTTTTTGTGTTATGAGGGGCACCTCATAACAAATGTCTTTGAACACATGGGTTGTGGGAAAATCGCTTTAAAGTTTTTCTGATGTACTGATTCACGTATGAGGGGCTGTTGCTTAGACTGCTGTATCTTTGTCAGTTTTGCTACGATTCACCTCAAATTTTCACACAATATTCTTTATAGGTTCTCTTTTCAGAAAACAATTTAAGAAGCAAATGCAAAAAAAAGTTTATAAATGTTAGCCCCCTTTAGGAGGTGCACGGTATTACATAGTCAGTTTCGCCCGACTTTCTGTTTTCCCTTACTGGTTTTGATACACTCTTATTTTGGAACTTGAAACCGTCTCGTTTGCGTCACGATGCTTCCAAAACTGTTCTCCATCCGATTAAAATCTCTTTGGATCCAATCCGACAAGAATCTCTATTTTGTACAATAATTGCCTTTTCTTATAAAGTCAACTGTGCTTTCCGCATTTATAGGATACGGTATCCAAGCCCTACAAAAATGTTCAAAATTGTTTAAAACACAACCGTTCCTCCCTGTATACAAGTGATGGGGAATAAATTGATACACTATCTTAAGCGATGTTCAGATGCTGTGGTATTTAATGAACTGGGAGACACTTGAGTTTCAAACAAGTAAAGACGGATTAAATCGCATGTGGATAGTTTTGGGTACAAATACACTAATTTACTAAATTTCAGATATATCGGTTAAGTTCGTATCAAATCTAGAGGGGCCTTTGTGTGGGGGCTATATCAAAACATGGAGCTGTTACTAACTTTGTTTGTGTGAAGGATTCCGGGTATAAAAACCACAGTTACCAATATCAGGCCGACGAGTTGACATTTATGGTCACTATGATGTTAAAATGTAAAATTAGGGGATGCTATATATGGGGGCTATAGCAAAAAATGGACCAATATTGCCCATTTTCAATCCCACATTATCTGCAGCTATATGATGTATCCACACAAAATTTCAATCGTCTAGCTCAATTATTGTAGACTATAGCGTGATTAAAACAGACGGACAGGTGGACGAACGGACATGGCTAAATCGTCTTAGAATTTTACAACGTTTAAGAATATATGTACTTTATGGAGTCTCAGATCAATATTTATAGGTGTTACAAACGGAGTGACAAAAGGAATATACTCTCTATCCTAAAATAAAAGATAAAATCAGATAGAATTTTGCAGAAAAAAGAGGACACAAGAAGAGGATGACAGCTTAACAATTATGAAATGTTATTTTCTCAGTGTACGTGAAATGTAATGTATTAAAAGCTTTTTCCTTATTTCAAATGGCCAACTTTGTTAAAAGTGGTGTGTTTCCTTTAACCCATGTCCTCTGAACGGTGCTTTTGTGGCCAAGCATCGAACAAAGTAATCGGTAGTTCAAAATTAAAATTTTAAATAGCCCACCCTATATAACAAACCACTCGGTATCCATTGAAGTATGTTGTGGGCTGTAAAACAAAATTGCCATCGATTAACTAGATACACCAGTGGGAAAAATACGATAAATCATGATATGATAAAATCCTAACTGTAGCTAAGCCTGCAAACCCTAAATGCCACTTAGCTTTTTTCGAAGCACTTTCAGAAACCGAAGTTAAAACAGAGTCATCTTTTTATGTGGTGTACTGTATAATTACTGATCTTCATACTGCAACTTTGATTGCTGTGGATTTGCATATTGACTAAAAATTTTCTGAGCTTCACATCTCTGGAGAGCTATTTAGAACAATTATAAAACCAATAAGGAAAGGCACAAAGTCGAGCGGGGCCGACTATATAATACCCTACACCACTCTCGTAATATTGAATAACTCTGATATATAAATTTTGTAATTCATGTATAAATTGTTTACATAAATTTACTTTTGGGACATTTTATACTTAAATAATACCCTGTACCACAGTGTGGTGTAGGGTATAAAAACGATTGGATCTAAAGAGCCAAATCGGATGAAACATATATATGGGAGCTATAGCTAAATCTTTACCGATTTTCTTCAAATTCGGTAGTGTTGGTTCATGGATCAAGAAACTCTACCATTCTAAATTTCAAAACGATTGGATGTAAAATACAGCTTTTATAGGACTAAAGGGCCAAATCGGACGAAACATATATATGGGAGCTATAGCTAAATCTTAACCGATTTTCTTCAAATTCGGCAGTGTTGGTTCTTGGATCAAGAAACTCTACCATTCTAAATTTCAAAACGATCGGATGTAAAATACAGCTTCTATAGGACTAAAGGGCCAAATCGGACGAAACATATATATGGGAGCTATAGCTAAATCTTAACCGATTTTCTTCAAATTCTGCAATGTTGGTTCATGGATCAAGAAACTCTACCATTCTAAATTTCAAAACGATTGGATGTAAAATACAGCTTCTATAGGAATAAGGGCCAAATCGGACGAAAGATATATATGGGAGCTATATCTAAATCTGAACCGATTTTCTTCAAATTCGGTAATGTTTGTTCATGGATCAAGAAACTCTACCATTCGAAATTTCAAAACGATTGGATGTAAAATACAGCTTCTATAGGACTAAAGGGCCAAATCGGACGAAAAATATATATGGGAGCTATATTTAAATCTGAACCGATTTTCTTCAAATTCGGTAATGTTTGTTCATGGATCAAGAAACTCTACCATTCGAAATTTCAAAACGATTGGATGTAAAATACAGCTTCTATAGGACTAAAGGGCCAAATCGGACGAAAAATATATATGGGAGCTATATTTAAATCTGAACCGATTTCAACCAAATTCAATAGCAATCTTAACAGCCGCGACATACTCTAAACTGCAAAAGTTCAGAACGATCGGAGTGAAATTGCGACCTGTAGTCGACGAACAACTTTACATGGACAGACGGACGGACGGACGGACGGACATCGTTAAATCGACTCAGCTAGTGATTCTGAGTCGATCGGTATACTTTAAGGTGGGTCTAGCTGTGTTATTTTCAGGTGTTACAAACATCTGCCGTGAAACAAACTTATAATACCCTGTACCACAGTGTGGTGTAGGGTATAATAAGGAAAGGCACAAAGTCGAGCGGGGCCGACTATGTAGTACCCTACACCTCCCTAACAATGCGAAAAGATATATTGCGATAATAATTTGGAATGTTCGGTTTCGTTTCACTTGACAAAGCTCCAACAGTACAACTTCTATAGCCCTTTGATACCAAATCGGGAGGAACATATAAATGGGGGATATATAAAATTCTGAACCGATTTTCCTCAAATTTGGCATTTTTCCTTGATGTAAAAAGAACCCTCTTTCTGCCGAAATACAGTAAGCGCTGTAGATACTGTATTTTATATGCGATAAGTGCAAAATTCGGCAGAGAGAGATTTGGTATGTCATAAATTAACACTGCCAAATTTGGGGAAAGTCGGTTCAGATTTAGATAAAGCCCCCATATATATATGTTCCTCCTGATTTTGTATCAAAGCTCTATAGAAGTTGTTCTTTACTTCCGATCATTACAAAATTTTACAGAAAAAAGATTCTTAATTTAGGAACGACTTCTGCTTAATTTGTGGTTAATTGGTTCAGATATAGCCACATATAAATGTTCCTGCCTATTTAGTATTTAAGCGCTATTAAAACTGTATTTTACGTCCGATCAATTTGACAGAAATAAAGTTTTGATTGAAGTTGATGAAAATCTATTTAGATTATATATAGTCTCATATCGTCATCAGATACGAAAAAGGACGTAACAACAAGAAAAATAAAAACTCCGTTTTTGATAAATTTCGGTACCCAGCATCAAAACACACAGCCTGACAAATTTTTAGCGGCGTATTATTAAAAATGGTGAATTTATTAACGAAATTCAAAAGGGCCTAACAACAAATTATTTCTTTTTTCGTAGTTACAAAATATTATTTCACGCAATTTTCACAAACAAGTTATAAATCATGTTTGTGTGATTCTATATATGTATCATTATGTTTAGATATTATCCTGAGAACTACGTTTTTCTAACGGCAAAACTTTTCATTTTATTTAGTTTTTTGCTTTTCCTATAAAATTTTCAAACATGATGATAGGCCCTTTTTCGTTTCTGATGACGATATATTTCTTCCTTTCGATTCTTGATCTTTGAAAGAATACTGCTCATTTTAGGGTTAAAGTTTCAAATCTATTTTATTATGATCAAAATTTTCAATTCCTTTTTGGAATAAGCATTGATGGAGGTGGCGCTAAGTACTTTTTTAGTGAATCGAAACCAATTATTCCAAATTATTATCACAATGCACCTTTTCGTATTGTTAGAGAGGTGTACGGAATTATATAGTCGACACCGCCCGACTTTTAGTCTTTCCTTACTAGTTTATTAATAACATTTACAATACAAACCAGTAAGGAAAGGCAGAAAGTCGGGCGGGGCCGACTATATAATACCCTACACCTCCCTAACAATGCGATAAAGGTCATTGCGATAATAATTTGGAATAATTGAAAATCGGCAGCAACATATTATCTAATTCTGAGCCGATAATCGCTAAATTAAGCAATATTTGTTCCTAAATTGAGAAACATCTTTCCGGAAAATATTAATGATCGGAAGTAAAGTACAACTTCTATAGCGCTTTGATACCAAATCAGGAGGAACATATATATGGAGGTTATATATAAATCTGAACCGATTTTCCCTGAATACTCATTCATGTAAAAAGACCTCTTTCTGTAGAATTTCGTACTGATCGGATATAAAATAAGTCTCTACAGCGCTTACATGTCAAATCGGTGGTAACATACATATGGGGCCTATATCTAAATCTGAACCGATTTTCTCCGAATTTGGCAGTATTCCTCCGAGTAATAAGAAACCTCTTTCTGCCGAATTTCGCACTGCTCGGATATAAAATACAGTTTCTATAGCATTTACATGTCAAATCGGGGGTAACATATATATGGGGGCTATATCTAAATCTGAACCGATTTCCCTCAAATTTTGCAGTGTTAATTCACGTAATGAGAAACCTCTTTCTGCCAATTTTTTTACTGATCGGATATAAAATACAGTTTTTACAGCGCTTACATGTCAAATCGGGAGTAACATATATATGTGGGCTATATCTAAATCTCAACCGATTTCTCTCAAATTTGGTAGTATTAATTCATGTAATAAGAAACCTCTTTCTGCCGAATTTCGTACTGATCGGATTAAAAATACACTTTTTACAGCGCTTACATGTAAAATCGGGGGTAACATATATATGGGGGCTTTATATAAATCTGAACCGATTTTCTCCGAATTTGGCAGTATTCCTTCATGTTATAAGAAACGTCTTTCTGCCGAATTTCACACTGATCGGTTATAAAATAAATTTTTTACGGCGCTTACATGTGAAATAGGGGATAACGTATATATGGTGGCTATATCTAAATCTGAACCGATTTCTTCCAAATTTAACAGTGTTCATTAATATAATAAGATACCTCTTTCTGCTGAATTTCATACTGATCGGTTATAAAATAAAGTTTTTACAGCGCTTACATGTCAAATCGGGGCTAACATATATATGGGGGCTATATCCAAATCTGAACCGATTTTAACCAAATTAAATAGGGATCGTCCTTGGGCCAAAAAAAAGATATGTGTAAAGTTTCGTCTAGATCGGACCATAATTGCGACCTGTACTTTGATTACAAGAATACATGCACAGACAGACGGACAGACGGACAGACGGACAGACAGACGGACATAGCTAAATCAACTCAGAAAGTGATTCTAAGTCGATCGGTATAATAAACGATGGGTCTATTTCTTCTCCTTTTGGGTGTTACAAACAAATGCACAAAGTTATAATACCCTGTACCACAGTGTGGTGTAGGGTATAAAAATCAAATGTGTAAACCAATGGTTATAATATTATAATATTATTATTATTATTGGTTATTATTTATAATACAATTACAGTTAACATGAAATATGCAGGAAATTTGATTCATGTTTTTTTTTTGTAATTTTATTTCTTTGCCGTCCTCTTCCGTCCCATATATAACTCCATCAAAAATACCAAGGTGCTAAGAGTAAAACCAATAACCATCAGTATCCATAACCAATTGAAATCATGGACCCTTAAAACTCTCAGCCCTTTATAAGGATTGGGATCGCGAATCGAAATTAGTTTGAGTTTCATCATATCGGTAAATGCACTGGAATACCAAGCGTCCTTAAGGCCCACCTCGTGCACTCGATGGATAAGATAATTCAAGGCTTCCATGAAGGGCGAATTTAACTGCAGGCCGTAGGAAAATGGAACTTTTATAATTTCCAGATTTTTGTTAGTGCAAAAAACTTTGGTAGATAAGTAATCTTGTTGTTGAGAGAAAACGTTCCACATACTTGAAGTGATAAAATAACCATAAGATGTATCGAGATTATTATGTTTTTCCACGACGTATGAAGTGTTTGGAATTGATATATAAGCATTACCAATTGTAGGTAACCACGACTCAAAATAATCGACCTCAATATCGTCCATAAGTATTTTCACTGAAGAGCTACGCAGTTCCTCAAATGTGGCAATCTGTCGATGTTGGGGCTGGCTGGTGAAGAGAGCATTCATATTTGCCCAAAATTGAGTACTGATATTGAGACCGGCAAAAAAGACCAGGAAGTAGGCAATTTTATGTCCTAGCCAAGGCGATTTTCTAGCCCGAAATGATTGACCCAAGACGCCAGGCATTACTTTATCACAGATTACAAAGTTGAAATAATTCCACAAGTCATCGAATAAGCAATCAATAAGTGAGTGCAAGATGGAAAGTAAAAGAGTACATGATAGTACCAAACCCACAAAGTATCCATTCAAAAGTTCTCGAAATACTTGAGGTATAGTCAGTCGCCCTGCACAGGGTAACATTAACATCATCTGTCGCGCCTCGAAAACATTCGAAAGCTCTTGGGCAAATTTATAAGCAGCTTCAGATACAAGATTCATAGGCAGATCGATTTTGTTTTCACCAACCAATCTATTTACAACACTGTAGTGTATAAACTCACCAATCCTTAAGGGTTTAAACATTTCCAGGGATGCATTAAATTTCTCAGCAAATAGTAAGATCATTCGAGCGGCCACTCCCTTGATAATTATATTTCCCTGTGTATCAGTATAAAGCAAATTATCTGGTAAAATTTGTGAGGTGTAAGTTATCAACGTGGCATTTTGCATATTCCGCCAATGTTGAGGATAGTAACCTCCTTGATCTGCTTCCAAGTCGTATCTAGTCCAGTTATATTCAGGATAAGGTCTGAGTTGGTATAATTCCAATGAGGCCGAGGTTCCTTGAATGCTGGGCATAATGCTTAACAGGACGTTTGTTATTTTGTAGGATTGACAAAATGTGAGAATATTTTCTTTGAGTTTAGTTTCAATATTCAAAGTTGTATTTACTGCCAACATTAAGATTCTGCTCTGTCGCATTTGATCAAGAGTTGCAGCTATAGCCTCAAAGAAATTGCGATCTTCTGAGTTGCTCAATATGACCACAAACATAATGTCAGCATTAAATAATCTCTTGCAGGGAATAGTAGAATAGTTTGTTGCAATAATTTTAAGGGTTGGAAATTGATAAATGCCATCAATTCGTGAATCTTTAAGTAAATTTTGATTCCAAATAAAAATGGTATCAAATTGACGTTCCTTTTGGATGCCGATTAATATATTTTCGTAAATCTTTGTCTCTTGATTTAAGGAAAATTCTGCATTCACCTTCCGCAATGGAAATTTTTTAGTCTGCTGACATTGGATAATCTCCCGCGTTAGGAAAAATATAGCACCAACACTCAACAACTTAAACATGACGAATGATATCAACTATTTTTATTAAAATGATAAGTCTTGTATATTCAAGCGTAAGATAGCCAATCAATCAATCACCTAAAGTAATAACTCAGTAATAATTCTTTTGTTTTCAGAATTAAACGGTTTACTGCAATGCACAGTGATAATGGTTGAATAAAATGGTGATTACATTAGAACTACTAAATTTTTCGTTAGGGGTGTAGAGCTCCCATCCCAGGTCGTTAGGAAAATATACTATTTTTGGAATAAAATCCACCCAATAGGGTCTCACCCAAAATGTCCCTTTCATCTTTTAAAAGTTCTACCAAAAATAAAATTTTTTCATATTGCAGCCAGTTCGATTCAAGAAGGCATAACGGAAGTGACCTTTATGTAGTAAATAGAGGGTGGCCCGTCTAACGATTGCCTTTTGAACTACGGCCGATTCTCAGCTGCAATTTGACTCCGTTTGTCTATTTTTTGTGGGGAGCTGTTAAGGATAAGTGCTACGCCAAGCATCCAGAGATGACACTGAATGAGCTACTGCAAGGCCAGCTGCGGCAGCCATATATACATTTTGTAATTAGCCTAAAAATATAGGCGTGTTTTCGATACACCATAAGTGCTTAATTTGTATGGGGAGCTAAGCACTATTAGTTCCCGATTAAGTTTGGTGCTTGTGTTCATGTCTTAATCGAGTATGATGTTGCCAGATTGGGCACCCTACATTTAGCAATATGGCATCACATTTTTGGAGAGATTTTATCAATTATTGTGAATTAACGGGAAGAAGAAGAACAAAAATGGGAAATAATTTCAATATTTGCAAAAAGAATGTAAACAATTGAACATAGAATAGTAAATATATGTTTTATAAATACTTTTCACGAATTTTTTGTCTGTTTTGCACTGTTCTTTCTCCCAACTCATGACACCATTGCTACCAGATAGTGAAAATCCGCCACTTATTGCTTATGTGCCAGTTAGTGGAAGTCAGTTGTTTTCGTTGCAAAGTGCTAAACTAAAAGTGCTAGCTTGTAACGAAAACATGCCATATGTAAAATAAAGCTTCTATATGACTTAAGAGTCAAACGAGACGAAACATATAAATGGGTGATATAGATAAATCTGAACCGATTTTTTTCAAACTTGGCAATGTTGGTCCACGGACCAAAAAACTCTACCATGCTAAATTTCAAAACAACTGAAGTTAAAATACAGTTTCCATGGGGCCAAATGGCCAAATCGGACAAAACATATATATGGAAGCTATAGCTAAATCTGAACATCTGATTTTCTTCAAATTCGCCAATGTTGGTCCATGGATCAAGAAACTATACCATGCTAAATTTCAAAACGAAACATTTAAAGGTTGGTTAAATTTTAAGTTCCGATGTTGATTTTGAATAAAACACAAATTATTTAGGAAATTATTGTTATTTCTTTTAATTATGATAATATTGGTATGGTTCAATTATGTATGGAGCAAAATATCGGCCAAATGACTGCGGCGACCTCGGCCGCACACCTCCATCCGATGGTCCAAATTTTCGATGACGCTGAGGCATAATTGAGGTTCTATGCCGTTAATGTGCCGAATTATCTCATCCTTTAGCTCTTAAATTGTTGCTGGCTTATCGATGTACACCTTATTTTTCAAAAACCCCAAAGAAAGAAGTCCAACGGTGTCAATTGACATCGCCACGACATGTGATAACACGGCCATTGAATTTGTTGCGCAAAAGAGCCATTGAACCATCGATAGCTGTGTGGGAAGTGGCACCTTCCTGTTGAAACCACATACTTTCCACATCCATATCTTTCAATTCGGGCCATAAAAAGTTCGTTATCATCTCACGATAGCGAACACCATTCACAGTAACTGCCTGACCGGCCTCATTTCGAAGAAGTATGGCCCGATAACGTCGCCAGCCCATAAGCCGCACCACACGAACTAGGCGAGCATGCACAGGTGTTTTCACATCTCTTACAGACCCGATTTGCTGAAATTTGCGCACAATTCTCCCGATTGTGGACACATTTGGTCGACATCACGATGTGCACGAAATGCATTTTGATTTGAACGCCCATTTTCGAAAAGGTTTAAAAAACTTTATCGCGTTGCTCGATTGTGTATCTTTCCATGGTTCAAATTGAGTTAGTCTGATGTCAAATGAAATGCAGAAAAAAACTTTAGGTTTGGTTCACATTCAACATCGGCCCTTACAATTTAACCACCCTTTATATGTGTGCTATATCTAAATCCAAACCAATTTTCTTCAAATTGAACGATGTTTTTCCATAGACAAACAAACTGCACAATGCTAAATTGTAAAGCAATCGGATGTAAAATACAGTTTCTATAGGTCTAATGGGCCAAAGCGGACGAAATATATATATGGGGACTATAGCTGAACCGATTTTCTTTAAATTCGGCAATGTTGGTCCATGTATTAAGAAACTCCAACACGCTAAATTTCAAAACGATTGAGTGTAAACTACAGCGTCTATATGTGTAATGGGTCAATTCGGACGGATCTTATATATAGGAGCTACTTCTAAATCTGCACCAATTTTCTTCAAATTAAGCAATGTTGGTCCATAGATCACGAAAATCTTCCATCTAAACCATTGGATGTGAAATACGGCTTATAATGACTAAAGGGTCAAATCGGACGAAACATATATATGGAAGCTATATCTAAATCTGAGCCGATTCTCTTCAACTTCAAAAGGCTTCATTCCATGTACGAAAAACTCCTAACTGAAAAATTTCAGCACGATCGGAATGAAATTGCGACCTGTATTCAACGGACATTTTTAGATGGACGAACAGGCGGACGGACAGACATTTTAAATCGACTCAGCTAGTGATTCTAGGTCGTTCGATATAATTTAAGCTGTGGTAATTTCACTCCGATCGTGCTGAAATTGTGCAATTAGCAGTCGTTCGTACCTAGAAAGAACCGTATAATTAATCTGGAGTCCTAAACACAAAAAAATATTAAAAAAATTTTGTTGGTAATTCTTTTTTAAATTCTTTAAAATTCCAATTATCTTAGAAGGTGCCTTTAATATTTAGAATTTAAAGTATATGTTCGATTAAGTAGGTATACACATTAAGTTATTATTAAACCAGTAAGGAAAGGCAGAAAGTCGGGCGGGGCCGGCTATATAATACCCTACACCTCCATAACAATGCGATAAGGGTCATTGCGATAATAATTTGGAATAATTGGTAAATAGGTAGGAACATATTATCTAATTCTAAACCGATAATCGCGAAATTTAGCAATATTCGTTCCTAAATTGGGAAACATCTTTCTTTAAAATTTAAATGATCGGAAGTAAAGTACAACTTATATAGCGCTTGGACACCAAATCATATATGGAGGTTATATTTAAATCTGAACCGATTTCCCTGAATACTCATTCATGTAAACAGACCTCTTTCTGTCGAATTTCGTTCTGATCAGATATAAAATACAGACACTGATCGGATATAAAATAACATTTTTACAGGGCTTACATGTCAAATCGGGGTAACTTATATATGGGGGCTATATCTAAATCTGAACCGATTTCTTCCAAATTTAAAAGTGTTCATTCATATAATATGAAACCTTTTTCTGCCGAATTTCATACTGATCGGATATAAAATGCAGTTTTTACAGCGCTAACATATCAAATCGGGGGTAACATATATATGGGGACTATATCTAAATCTGAACCGATTTTCTCCGAATTTGGCAGTATTCCTTCATGTAATAAGATAATTCTTTCTGCCGAAATTCGCACTGATCGGATATAAAATACAGTTTCTACAGCGCTTACATGCCAAATCGGGACTTACATATATATGGGGGCTATATCTAAATCTGAACCGATTTTCTCCGAATTTAGCAGTATTCCCTCATGTAATAAGAAACCTCTTTCTGCCGAATTTCATACTGATCGGATATAAAATAAAGTTTTTACAGCGCTTACATGTCAAATCGGGGGTAACATATATATGGGGGCTATATCTAAATCTGAACCGATTTTAACCAAATTCAATAGGGATCGTCCTTGGGCAAAACAAATGATATGTGTAAAGTTTCGTCGCGATCGGACCATAATTGCGACCTGTACTTTGATTACAAGAATACATGCACAGACGGACAGACGGACAGACAGACGAACAGACAGACAGACGGACATAGCTAAATCAACTCAGAAAGTGATTCTAAGTCGATCGGTATAATAAACGATGGGTCTATTTCTTCTCTTTTTGGGTGTTACAAACAAATGCACAAAGTTATAATACCCTGTACCACAGTGTGGTGTAGGGTATAAAAAACGAACGCTGCAATTTTTAGGCCCCAAATTCTTTAGCCAAACTATGGCTTAAAATTGTTTTTTTTGAGAGCTACATCTACAGGGGGACTACAACAAAATAAAATCTTATTTGTATAAATTTTATTGAAATGAATTATTGCCAAAATATAATATAAACTGCTAAGTTTTAGCTAAATTTCTTAGAAAATGTGGTGTTTATGGCTTAAATAAGCCTTTTTTGGAGCGACATTAGACCATTTATTATTTTTTCCGTACCGATTTCCGGGCCGAAAAAGTTTCCATTTGACCTACAAACCTCCAATAAAAAATTTGGTGCCGATTGGATAACGCTAAGGTCTGCCCAAAGTTGTTTAAAAACACAAACTCACTTTACATGAACAAAATTTGGGTTTTTATCAAATGTCACATGTTCAAGTAATTAAAAAATATTTTATTAGCATGAACAGTTTTTAAATGGTCTTTGAATAAAATTTTAAATATGACTAAAATTTAATTTTAGTCATATTCTTATTTGTCTCCAGACCGACCACATCCAAAATGGTTACTAGATCCAGTGATAAATTTCGCACCGTAGAATCAGTTGGGCATGTATCACATACAATATGTGGAGCCAAACTGCCGTCGAACAGACAGATATTTCATGATGTGATAACTGTAATGTATAATGCTGCGACGCCTCTGACCACTGTTGGTGAGCTTGTGATTAATCGATCTACACATCAAAATTTTGGGAGCCCCCAAAATCCCGGCTGGTACTGGAGAAAATATGGCCAAAGTCGTTCATGATACACTCATTAGATACAGGTCAAAACACTGGATCGTGCATTTTGTTGCAGAACAAATCAGATCGAAAATTAATCAAGTTTCCATGTCGTCATCACATAATGGAGATAGTATTGAAACATGTGTTTGAGGTTAAACTTTCGGCGACTTGTGGTCCTGAAGTGCCTATTTTTAATCGTTTTGCTGCCAGAATCAATGGCTTTGGCTTTTTTCGATTCGGATGTTTCACTCGAAGAGAAACGAAAAATGGTTAGGCATCTGCAATCAACAGAACCCGTCATAAATCTGGAAAACGATCGAAAATTCTCCGATCCGAAACTATTGCTGTGTAATAATTTGAGCGATTTCGTCTCATACAAAACCAAACATTTTTTCGGTGCTTTGGATTGAGTACTGAATTTTTAAAGCATGACCCATCCATTTGGGAAGTAAATGAAGATTATCAAGATGCTCTCGATGTTTGTCGTAATCTGTTTGTTGTTAACGACACTGCTGAACGCGGTGTACAATTTATGAATGATTACAACAGAATACTTACGAAAGACGAAGAGCAAAATCAATTTATATTACAGTGCATTGAAGAATATCGTAGAAAATGTCCCTCACATAACAAGTCAGATCTAATATAATATTGAATTAATTGCATTTTTTGTTTTTTTCACCGATCTTAATATTTAAAAACTATTTATTAATTAATAATACAAAGAAATGTAATTTTACTTATTTAAACATACGATTTTTGAATAAAAAAAATATTTCCCCTATAAAGTGTGTTCTAAATTTTGAATGAACTTTGGGCAGACCCTAGGGTTATCAGATCGGCACAAAAATTTTAATGGAAGTTAAAATTTTTGTGCATCATGTGCTATAAACGGTCTAAGCGACATCTATAAGTGGACTCTAACAAAATAGGAACTGATTTAAACATTTTTTACTGCTATAAATTCTTGTCTTAATTAAATACAAACTGCAAAGATTAAGTTAAAATGCTTAGAAAATATGATATTTATGGCTTAAATACATATATTCTGGAGCGACCTCTATAGGGTGACTATAACAAAATATGAACCGATTTTTTAAATTTTTGCTGTTATGAATTCTTCTCAAAGTAGAACACTAATTGCAAAGTCTCTGCTAAATTGCTTTAAAATGTGGTATCTACGGCTCCAAAACCGTAGTTTGGTGCGACCTCTATGGGGGAGCTATAACAAAACATTGAACGATATGGCCCATTTGCAATCCCAAATAACCTGCAAATATGAGAAATATTTCTACCGAATTTGATCAAACTAGCTCTATTATTACGGATTGTAGAGTGATTACAACAGACGGATAGAACGACAGACGTGGCTAAATCGTCTTAGCATTTTAAGACGATTAAGAATATATATACTTTATGGGGTCTCAGATCAATATTTAGAGTGACTAAATGAATATACCCCCCATCCTATGATGGAGGGTATAAAAAGGATTTTTTTAAATGGATTTTTGTTGGCAAGGAAACAAACAGATAACTTTGAAAGCTAGCATCCTCTCGAAGTAAACAATGCATATTTGTAGAATAAATATGGATAAATGTAGAAAATATAGCACATTTGGTAGAGATAGAATTCCAACATAATCCGATCTTTATACCCCACTATAGTGAACAAGGGTATATATCAGATGCTGAGGGCCAAAAGTGTAACACATCGAAGGAATGACCTAACAGACCCCAGCAATGTCCGTCGGCCTGTCCGTCTGTCTGTCTGTGTGGTTGGTGCGCACGATAACTTTCGACAGTATTAACCGATTGACTTCAAATTTAGTACGTTTCAATATTTTTTTCCTATCTTAGGCTAAGATCAAAGATAAAATATGTATGTCCACTCTATCGAGTACCTCCCTCACGAAGGGTAAAACTTTAGTGAAATATTGAATATCTCATAACTTCTATACAACTACTCAGAATCTTTCACAAATCCACACTTAGAATTAGTTTCTTGGTTCTTATCCTGAGAAAAATGGGTGTTATTGCCACGCCCCTTTTGGTATCTCCCATACAAATGGACAATTTTACACAAATATAATTCATATAGTACCTAAAGTTTCGTGAAAAATTGGCTTTATTGTCACGCCAATTTTTGTACCTCCCATAAAAATTGACCATTTTGCACAAAAAGTTAACAGCTTATAACTTTGATATCTGCACATACAAATACTTAAAATTTTGTACCGTGTAATGTTTTTATAGTACCCATAGTATATTAAAAAATGTGCGTTATTGCTACACCCCTTTGGGTACTTCCCAAACAAAATTGTCAACATAAAAAATATGAAAAAATATTTTTATCATATTTTTGATTTTGACAATTTTGGGTCATAACTTATACTTTATCCACAGACTTTTTGCAAATAGGCATTGCTTTCTTCGTTAGGGTACAAGCTTTCCAAAAATGTAACAAACCAATATTCTGCGATTTTTTTCTTCCATTTTTAATGTTTTTTTTCTTGCCGCCAAAAACGATTTTTTGTAAAAAAAATTTGTCATTTTAATATTTTTTCATTTATCGCAGTTTTTGACGGGCTAACTTCTAGACCACACTTTGGCGACCATATAACTAGAATGTTCAAAGCCCTCTCCATGATGTCTGAGATCGTCTGGGTGGAGAGATCATTCCACCATGTGGTAATACTCTTATTGCTAACGCATTTCTTGTGTGGCCACTCAGATCAGAGGATATGCTTCTATTCGATAGCATAGTAAACAGCCGGTTAATTATGCAGGGTTTACTCTCGCGCGCTATAGCGCTAGATTCACACATACAATTTTTGTATTATCACAAGCCCCTTCAAAATCCAGGAAAATTGCAAGTGTGTATTTATTGAAAGACAAGTGTATTTATTGAAAGACAAGTGTATTTATTGAAAGAAGTGCCAAATCGACCGATTTTTCTTTTCATTCTTACAAACCATCCGATTTAGCTCCCATATACAGGTTTTTCCAACAAGAGGTGTTATTTTGAATCACCCTGTATTTCGGTAGCTGTCACTTTTGAAGCTTTTATTCTTTTACATTTGACAAGTAGAAATTACGCCATTACTAAAAATGGAACGATACACGATTCAACAACGCATTGAAATTATTAAAATTCGAAAAATCGAAAATCATATTGACTCAATAAGCAAAATTGTCGCATCTGGGGCTCGGAAAACCAAAGAGTTATTGTTGAGAAGCGTCTCCATCCTCAACGTGTGACTGTTTGGTGCGGTTTATGGCCCGGCGGGGTCATTGGACCTTACTTTTTCGAAAATGAGTTTGGATCAACAGTTACGGTGAATAGATTGCGCTATCGAGAGATGATTAATGATTTTTTATTTTCGGAGTTGGATGGTATTGATCTGGACAACGTTTACTTTCAACAAGACGGCGCTATGTGCCACACAAGCAACGAAACCATTGCACTGCTACGGGAAAAGTTACCGGACCGTGTTATCTCTCGAAGAGGTGATCACAATTGGCCACCGAGATCTTGTGTTAAATCACCTTGCGACTTCTTCCTTTGGGGCCACCTGAAAGATAAAGTCTACGCCAACAGCCCAGTGTCGATTCAAGACCTCAAAGATAGAATTCGAGATTTGGTTGTGGAAAATTTCATGAAAAGGATATAGTACTGTAAGCGTGGTCGTGGTGGCCATTTGACTAATGTTGGTTTTCATTATTAACGGCATACTTTCCTCTTTATTATGAAATAAACATCCCATAATTTATGGCATTTTTCTTTGAATACCAAAATAACACCTCTTGTTGGAAAACCCTTTATATGTTCCCTCGATTTACGTTATATCCTCTACAGGAGATTCATCTTCCATTCGAAATCAAAGAAATTTAGTTAAAAGTACTTTACCTAATTAATATCTGTGATAAATACCAGAAATATCGGTTTATAGTTAAGCTTTTTTATGCCCGTCTATGTTCTTTCCAATTTGGCTTCCGAGCGATATTCGGCGTTGTTAACATCCTACAACTACGAGGTATTCCTCCTAATTTGAAAAATATCGGTTCAGATTTGGATGAAGTTCCCAAAAATATGTTCCTCCCGATAAGACATTTAAACGCTACAAAAGTCTTTTTTTTTTAGATATGAACACTACTTAATTTGTAGGCCAAATATAGTCGGTGTGCTGATTAAAATTCCTATATGTAATTTTTCAATTTTTAAACCCTATACCACACTGCGGTACAGGTTATTATGAATTTGTGCATTTCTATGAAACACCAAAAAAGAGATCAGATAAACCCCTAGTACATTATATCGATCGACATAGAATCACTTTTTGAGTCAATTTAGCCATGTCTGTCTGTCCGTCCGCTCGTTCAGGTATTTTTGTGATCAAAGTACAGGTCGCAATTATAGGCCGATCTCAACAAAACTTTGCACATATCTCTCTTATAGTCAATGTACCATTTTTATCGAATTTGGTTAAAATCGGTTAAGATTTACATATTGATTTCACATATCGTTTATTACATGTCAAACCGAACACCTTTTTTGGGTCACCTTTCCCGATTTCAAAATAAATTTGCATATCGATACTCTGCTCAAAATAAAATATCTTTTAGTTGGCGAAAAAATACAAACATTTTTTCCAGTTGTTATTAGCATCAGAAATCTAAGAAAATAGGAAAAAAAAAATCTCAAAAGGCGTACGATTCGAATTATGTATTTTCGAAACGCATGGACTGATTTTTACAAATAAAATTTCCAAGTCCATCGCAAATGTCGACCAGATTTTTTTCAAAAAATCCTTCGGTTTGACATTGAATGAACGATATATGTACCTCCGATTTGGTATATATACACTGTATATGCAACATTTTTTAACCGATCTGTATAAAAATTGAAAGAGAGAAGTCTCCTGATACACTTAGAGGTAATACTAAAGTTGAGGAAAATCGGCTCAGATTTAGATATATCCCCAATATATATGTTACGACCGATTTGACATGTAAGCGCTGTAGAAACTGTATTTTATATCCGACCAGTTCCAAATTCGGCAGAAATGGGTTTCTTATCATGTGAATGAACACTGCCAAATTTGGGGAAAATCGGTTTAGATTTAGATATAGCCCCCACAGGGACGTATACAGAGGGTTGGGGGGCCCGGGGGCCCGGGCCCCCCCCCGAAATTTTTTAAACATAGGCATAAAATGTTTACAATTTTCAAAATTACTCAAGAAAAACACGAAAAATATTTGGAAGGCCGTTAAAAAAAAACAATACAAAAGCGTAAAACAGTAAAAGTAATAACAACTTAAAAATAAAACCAGTAAGGAAAGGCTAAAGTCGGGCGGTGCCGACTATATAATACCCTACACCACTCTCGTAATATTGAATAACTCTGATATATAAATTTTGTAATTCATGTATAAATTGTTTACATAAATTTACTTTTGGAACATTTTATACTTAAATAATACCCTGTACCACAGTGTGGTGTAGGGTATAAAAACGATTGGATCTAAAGAGCCAAATCGGCTCTTTAGATCCCATAAAAATTGACCATTTTGCACAAAAAGTTAACAGCTTATAACTTTGATATCTGCACATACAAATACTTAAAATTTTGTACCGTGTAATGTTTTTATAGTACCCATAGTATATTAAAAAATGTGCGTTATTGCTACACCCCTTTGGGTACTTCCCAAACAAAATTGTCAACATAAAAAATATGAAAAAATATTTTTATCATATTTTTGATTTTGACAATTTTGGGTCATAACTTATACTTTATCCACAGACTTTTTGCAAATAGGCATTGCTTTCTTCGTTAGGGTACAAGCTTTCCAAAAATGTAACAAACCAATATTCTGCGATTTTTTTCTTCCATTTTTAATGTTTTTTTTCTTGCCGCCAAAAACGATTTTTTGTAAAAAAAATTTGTCATTTTAATATTTTTTCATTTATCGCAGTTTTTGACGGGCTAACTTCTAGACCACACTTTGGCGACCATATAACTAGAATGTTCAAAGCCCTCTCCATGATGTCTGAGATCGTCTGGGTGGAGAGATCATTCCACCATGTGGTAATACTCTTATTGCTAACGCATTTCTTGTGTGGCCACTCAGATCAGAGGATATGCTTCTATTCGATAGCATAGTAAACAGCCGGTTAATTATGCAGGGTTTACTCTCGCGCGCTATAGCGCTAGATTCACACATACAATTTTTGTATTATCACAAGCCCCTTCAAAATCCAGGAAAATTGCAAGTGTGTATTTATTGAAAGACAAGTGTATTTATTGAAAGACAAGTGTATTTATTGAAAGACAAGTGTATTTATTGAAAGAAGTGCCAAATCGACCGATTTTTCTTTTCATTCTTACAAACCATCCGATTTAGCTCCCATATACAGGTTTTTCCAACAAGAGGTGTTATTTTGAATCACCCTGTATTTCGGTAGCTGTCACTTTTGAAGCTTTTATTCTTTTACATTTGACAAGTAGAAATTACGCCATTACTAAAAATGGAACGATACACGATTCAACAACGCATTGAAATTATTAAAATTCGAAAAATCGAAAATCATATTGACTCAATAAGCAAAATTGTCGCATCTGGGGCTCGGAAAACCAAAGAGTTATTGTTGAGAAGCGTCTCCATCCTCAACGTGTGACTGTTTGGTGCGGTTTATGGCCCGGCGGGGTCATTGGACCTTACTTTTTCGAAAATGAGTTTGGATCAACAGTTACGGTGAATAGATTGCGCTATCGAGAGATGATTAATGATTTTTTATTTTCGGAGTTGGATGGTATTGATCTGGACAACGTTTACTTTCAACAAGACGGCGCTATGTGCCACACAAGCAACGAAACCATTGCACTGCTACGGGAAAAGTTACCGGACCGTGTTATCTCTCGAAGAGGTGATCACAATTGGCCACCGAGATCTTGTGTTAAATCACCTTGCGACTTCTTCCTTTGGGGCCACCTGAAAGATAAAGTCTACGCCAACAGCCCAGTGTCGATTCAAGACCTCAAAGATAGAATTCGAGATTTGGTTGTGGAAAATTTCATGAAAAGGATATAGTACTGTAAGCGTGGTCGTGGTGGCCATTTGACTAATGTTGGTTTTCATTATTAACGGCATACTTTCCTCTTTATTATGAAATAAACATCCCATAATTTATGGCATTTTTCTTTGAATACCAAAATAACACCTCTTGTTGGAAAACCCTTTATATGTTCCCTCGATTTACGTTATATCCTCTACAGGAGATTCATCTTCCATTCGAAATCAAAGAAATTTAGTTAAAAGTACTTTACCTAATTAATATCTGTGATAAATACCAGAAATATCGGTTTATAGTTAAGCTTTTTTATGCCCGTCTATGTTCTTTCCAATTTGGCTTCCGAGCGATATACGGCGTTGTTAACATCCTACAACTACGAGGTATTCCTCCTAATTTGAAAAATATCGGTTCAGATTTGGATGAAGTTCCCAAAAATATGTTCCTCCCGATAAGACATTTAAACGCTACAAAAGTCTTTTTTATACCCTCACTTTAGTGTGACGAGGGTATATATCATTTGCTACGGAAAAAAGTGTAACACGTCGAAGGAGTGACCTAAGACCCCAAGTATGTTCGGAGGAAATCCGTTTTGGGTCATTTTAAGTCGAATGAGCAATGTCCGTCCGTCTGTCTGTCTGTCTGTCTGTCTGTCTGTCTGTCTGTCTGTCTGTCTGTCTGTCTGCTGGCTGGTGCGCACGATAACTCTCGAAAGGAGTAACCGATTGACCTCAAATTTGGTATGTGGTAATATTTTTTTCTATCTCCGGCTAAGTTCGAAGATGGGCCATATTGGTCCACTCCTTCTAGTACCTCCCCCACAAAGGGTTAAAATGTTGTGAAATATTGATTCTTTAATAACTGCTATACTACTTATTCGAATCTTTTGAAATTCCACACATAGTATTAGCTTATTAGTCGCTATCACCTCGAGAAAAATGGGCGAAGTCGCCACGTCCCTTTTGGTATCTCCCACACAAATGCACCATTTTGCACCAAAAGTTAACAGCTTACAACATTAATAACAGTGTATAAAAATACTTGAAATTTTGTACAGTATTATGCTTTTATATTGCCTACAGCCTAGGGAAAAATGGGTGTTGTTGCCACGCTCCTTTTGGTACCTCCCACACAAAGGTACCTTTTTGCACCAAAAGTTAACAGCTTATAACATTAAAACCAGTGTATAAAAATACTTGAAATTTTGTACAGTGTAATGTTTTTATAGTGTCTATAGCCCTGTGAAAAATGGGCGTTATTGCCACGCCCCTCCTTGTACCTCCCACACAAAATGCCCAAATCATACCACAATTTAATGTCTCATAACGTTTATACCAGTGCACATAAATGCTTATAAGTCGGCACAGTGCAATGAATTTAAAGTATCTAATGTTCAGCAAAAAAAAGGTGTATTTGATAAACCCCTTCTGGTACCTCCCACACAAATTGACAGAATAATTCGAGTAATATTCAATATTACATTACTCACAAAGTGAGGGTATACCTTAGTCGGTTTACCCGACTGAAACTTTCTTACTTGTTTTTTAGATATGAACACTACTTAATTTGTAGGCCAAATATAGTCGGTGTGCTGATTAAAATTCCTATATGTAATTTTTCAATTTTTAAACCCTATACCACACTGCGGTACAGGTTATTATGAATTTGTGCATTTCTATGAAACACCAAAAAAGAGATCAGATAAACCCCTAGTACATTATATCGATCGACATAGAATCACTTTTTGAGTCAATTTAGCCATGTCTGTCTGTCCGTCCGCTCGTTCAGGTATTTTTGTGATCAAAGTACAGGTCGCAATTATAGGCCGATCTCAACAAAACTTTGCACATATCTCTCTTATAGTCAATGTACCATTTTTATCGAATTTGGTTAAAATCGGTTAAGATTTACATATTGATTTCACATATCGTTTATTACATGTCAAACCGAACACCTTTTTTGGGTCACCTTTCCCGATTTCAAAATAAATTTGCATATCGATACTCTGCTCAAAATAAAATATCTTTTAGTTGGCGAAAAAATACAAACATTTTTTCCAGTTGTTATTAGCATCAGAAATCTAAGAAAATAGGAAAAAAAAAATCTCAAAAGGCGTACGATTCGAATTATGTATTTTCGAAACGCATGGACTGATTTTTACAAATAAAATTTCCAAGTCCATCGCAAATGTCGACCAGATTTTTTTCAAAAAATCCTTCGGTTTGACATTGAATGAACGATATATGTACCTCCGATTTGGTATATATACACTGTATATGCAACATTTTTTAACCGATCTGTATAAAAATTGAAAGAGAGAAGTCTCCTGATACACTTAGAGGTAATACTAAAGTTGAGGAAAATCGGCTCAGATTTAGATATATCCCCAATATATATGTTACGACCGATTTGACATGTAAGCGCTGTAGAAACTGTATTTTATATCCGACCAGTTCCAAATTCGGCAGAAATGGGTTTCTTATCATGTGAATGAACACTGCCAAATTTGGGGAAAATCGGTTTAGATTTAGATATAGCCCCCACAGGGACGTATACAGAGGGTTGGGGGGCCCGGGGGCCCGGGCCCCCCCCGAAATTTTTTAAACATAGGCATAAAATGTTTACAATTTTCAAAATTACTCAAGAAAAACACGAAAAATATTTGGAAGGCCGTTAAAAAAAAAACAATACAAAAGCGTAAAACAGTAAAAGTAATAACAACTTAAAAATAAAACCAGTAAGGAAAGGCTAAAGTCGGGCGGTGCCGACTATATAATACCCTACACCACTCTCGTAATATTGAATAACTCTGATATATAAATTTTGTAATTCATGTATAAATTGTTTACATAAATTTACTTTTGGAACATTTTATACTTAAATAATACCCTGTACCACAGTGTGGTGTAGGGTATAAAAACGATTGGATCTAAAGAGCCAAATCGGATGAAACATATATGTGGGAGCTATAGCGAAAACTTTACCGATTTTCTTCAAATTCGGCAATGTTGGTTCATGAATCAAAAAAACTCTACCATTCTCAATTTCAAAACGATTGGATGTAAAATATAGCTTCTATAGAACTAAAGGGCCAAATCGGACGAAACATATATATGGGAGCTATAGCTAAATCTTAACCGATTTTCTTCAAATTCGGTAGTGTTGGTTCATGGATCAAGTAACTCTACCATTCTAAATTTCAAAATGATTGGATGCAAAATACAGCTTCTTCAGGACTAAAGAGCAAAATCGGACGAAACATATATATGGGAGCTATAGCTAAATCTTAACCGATTTTCTTTAAATTCGGCAATGTTGGTTCATGGATCAAGAAACTCTACCATTCTAAATTTCAAAACGATCGGATGTAAAATACAGCTTTTATAGGACTAAATGGCCAAATCGGACGAAACATATATATGGGAGCTATAGCTAAATCTTAACCGATTTTCTTCAAATTCGGTAGTGTTGGTTCATGGATCAAGAAACTCTACCATTCTAAATTTCAAAATGATTGGATGTAAAATACAGCTTCTACAGGACTAAAGAGCAAAATCGGACGAAACATATATATGGGAGCTATAGCTAAATCTTAACCGATTTTCTTCAAAGTCGGCAATGTTGGTTCATGGATCAAGAAACTCTACCATTCTAAATTTCAAAACGATCGGATGTAAAATACAGCTTCTATAGGACTAAAGGGCCAAATCGGACGAAACATATATATGGGAGCTATAGCTAAATCGTAACCGATTTCAACCAAATTCAATAGCGATCTTAACAGCCGCGAAATACTCTAAACTGCAAAATTTCAGAACGATCGGAGTGAAATTGCGACCTGTAGTCGACGAACAACTTTACATGGACAGACGGACGGACGGACGGACAGACATCGTTAAATCGACTCAGCTAGTGATTCTGAGTCGATCGGTATACTTTAAGGTGGGTCTAGCTGTGTTATTTTCAGGTGTTACAAACATCTGCCGTGAAACAAACTTATAATACCCTGTACCACAGTGTGGTGTAGGGTATAAAAAGTACATGGTTTCCTCGATAAAACTTTTTAAATTATGCATCGATTTTCTTCGGAATGGTCTCAATTTATTCATAACCTTTCAGAGTTTACGATAAAATCACAAAAATATGACAATTATGCGTTTCTAGATGTTTTTGTGAGGATTTTATTTAAAATTTATAAAAATGTTCTCAAAAAATATGATTTTTTGCAATACTTTGTAAGATATCGTCGAAACCGCTGAACGTATGGAAAATTGTATTGTGGGAAGTTGAAGGCTACTTAATTCTGAAGTTTGTAAAGCTTACCTGAACCAATTCGGATGAATGGTTCTCTAGTGATGCCATAATATGTGGTTCAACCTCTCTTTTTTCTTAGCCTAAAGCGTTGTCTCTTTAAATTCTCGCGATAAGCTGTGATATGGAAAGAAATTAGTGGTTGGGCCACATATAGTGGCATAACTCGAGAACCATTTATCTGATTTGGTTGGGGAAAGTTTTAAAGAATTAAATATTAAGTAGCCTTCAACTTCATATAATACCATTTTCCATCCGTTCAGCGGTTTCGACGATATACGAGAATTACAAAATATTGCCAAAAAATTTGATTTTTTGATAAAATTTTAATATTTTTAAAATAAAACTCCCATAAACAATCTAAAAATTAACAAATGTTATATTTTTATGATTTTATCGTAAAGTCTGTTCATGAATTAAACGAGCCCATTCCGAAGAAAATCGATGCATAATTTAAAAAGTTATAGCTAATTTAGTAAGGTTTTAACTTTAAAGCTTTCTTATCGATGTAAAATTTACAAAAACAAACTTTAAAAGCTAAGATTGGATACGTTTTTTGACGTCTAGAATCAGAATCTGTGCATTAAAACAGAAACCCAAAAAAAATGTTGTTTTTGTCGACCGGTGTAATTATTGGTTGGCTTTAAATTTATGATAACCAGATATGGCGAAAATTAAGTTAAAATTACATTTATGATTTCTTATCTATCTACCTTTTTATCATGTAGGTTGCAGTGATGGAATGAGTTTGCACAACCGTGTATGTAAATTTGACTTTATATTGGGTGTGGTAATAAGTAGTACGGTTTTGACCATTACACAGAACTTATCAGGGTATTTGCAATCGATTAACCTAGATATAATAAAGGCTTACGAAATCGTAAAACTGGCAACGACTAAATTAAGTGACATGCGTAGAAATTCAGATGCGGAGTTTCCATGACATGATAAACTGAATCCACACAACTTGCAAGAAGTTTTGGAATAGAAGCTGCACTACCTAGAAGAGTAGGCACTCAAAAATATAGGGCTAATATTCCTGGTTCAGATGCCAAGGCGTATTTTAGGACAACATTGTTCATACCATATCTGGACGAAGTAAAATCACTTTTAAATAATAGATTTTCCGAACATAAAGCTATAATTACGAGTCTGTTTTATGTCGTTCCGATACGAGTTGTAAATCACATAAAGGAAGATTTCGAAGAAGTCACACTTTTTTACAAAAACGATTTAAAAAATTCAGCAAAATCTGTTTTAGCTGAAATAAGTATATGGATTGATTATTGGAAGCAGAAGAATGATAAGCCATCACATGCATTAGATGCTATTTCAGTTTGTGATGAGGACATGTTCCCAAGCGTTTTTACCCTTTTGCAGATACTGGCCACAATACCTGTGACAACGGCATCTGCTGAGCGATGTTTCTCGACGTCAAGAAGAATAAAAACTTATCTCCGGAACAGAATGGAAGGAGAAAGGCTATCTTATCTGGCTTTGATGTCTATATAAAAAAAGATGAAGTCAAAATCTATGAAATAATTGATATATTTCTTTAAAAAAATCGAAGATTACATTTTTATCTCTTACGTATTTTATTATAAAAAGTTTTACTGATCTCGTACTAAAGTACACATTTATATTTAGGAATAAAAAACTAAGGAACTTAACTTCCATTACCTACACAATAAACGCAATTTTTTAATTGTTTATCTTTGTTATGGAAAAAAAGGTTGGGCCCCCCCGAACCAAAATCCTGGATACGTCCCTGAGCCCCCATATATATGCTACACCCGATTTGACATGTAAGCACTGTAGAAACTGTTTTTTATGTCCGATCAGTCCGAAATTCGGCAGATTTCTTTTTATTTGAATTAACACTACCCAATTTGGGGAAAATCGGTTTAGATGAAGATATAGCCCCCATATATAGATGTTCCTCCCGATTTGGTATCAAAGCGCTATAGAAGTTGATCATTAAAAAATTAGGCAGAAAGAAGATTCTTTATTAAGGAACGATTACTGCTAAATTTGAGGGAAGTCGGTTCAGATTTTGGTATATGTCATATATACATATCTGTTCCTGCCTAATTATTGCTTAAGCGCTATTAAAACTGTATTTTACGCCCTATTTTGACGTGACTTGGCGGAAATTAGGTTTTTTATCCAAGTTTGTAAACATTTGTTTAGATTACGAGTATGTATAGTCACATCTATTTGTGCCTTTCGATTTTTGATCTATAAAAGAATACTGTGCATTTTAACTAAAGCGAAACCAATTATTCCAAATTATTATCGCAATGCCCATTTTCGCATTGTTAGGGAGGTGTAGAGTATTATATAGTCGGCACCGCCCTACTTTCTGTCTTTTCTTACTGGTTTCTTGATGAGAACAGGAGACATTCGTGGAACATCAGATACTAAATACATTAAAAAATAATTTTTAATAAAAAAGTGTTGAAAAATAAGCTAATCATAAAAAATCTACTGATTATTTTTTTGCGATAAATCACACCAAATTTTTTTAGATTCCCGCCACAAAATATTTAGTTATTTGTAAACTACATGAACTCACGTTCGTCATTTCTTAGAAATTTATGATATAAAATGCATTTCCTTCAAAAAAAATATTGTTTTTTAAAAAAAAATGCTCTTCATAATACTGGTTTAATTGGGACGGGTTTGCATCTGAACTAACTACATCCCCGCAAAACATATGTATATATAACATTTATACACATACCGATAAAACAACAATACGAATTTTTATTAAAAAATATAACAATATAGTTTTCTTATTTTCATTTTACAACATTGATTACAGAAAATATAAAATATGTATACAATTAATTTCCTGTAATTTTTTGTTATATCAATTTAGTCC